>CM064888.1:16211670-16526670 GCA_030347415.2 Decapterus maruadsi
TCTCCAATAAAACTTGTCCCTGTATCAAACTGACCCTGGGATCTCTTGTTGACCAGCCCAGCGAAGCACTTTGCAGCAGAGGTGTACGACAGCGGGTGGCTGCAGGTGCAGCTCATCTCCTCCAGCTGCGACAGCAACTCGTCCATCCGGGGAACCTCCACCTTGACCGCACACGGATCACAATACACGTCACAACACAGCTCCAGAAACCACAGTAGTGAGTTTTAAGACTTTCAGTAAAAATGTAAAAAGGTGCTGAAGATTAAACTTACACTGCGAGGTAACGAACACACGCAGCCAATGAGCAGGCAAACCATCTGGGACTGGCTCCATGAGTCCCCCTGCTGCTTCAGGACAAACATTACACACATCCATAACCACAACATTCAGGAAACACTGACATGAAAGGTGAAAATCCTTCAATAAATAACCTCTAATTAAGGTTTCTGAAGGTAGATGTATTAAAATTATGCAATACAGTTGACAAAAACAAATTTGTTGTTTTACCAAAATATAAGGGGACAATCTTTAAAGCAAACATCTTCTATACAAACAGACCTTGAGCAGCTGGATGTGTGAGGGGAAGGAGTTGTCAGGCAAAAAGGAGACGTCTCCGTCCAGGAAGAGAGAGACAGCCCTCGACGCCGTCTGTCCCGCCAACCTGATGACACCAATTGCCCCGGGAGGAAAACCACACAAACCCCATCAAACATGCTTTTCACAGCACATCTGTGCAAAAAACATCAAAGTGCATCACAGAGAATTGAGACACAGACAGGAAACTGATGCAAAATATTTAAGGTTTCCCATGTGCAAGGTTGAGAAAAGATCTGAGGACTGATTGAAGAATCACAAACATAAATAATCAAAGGTTTTAAAAATGGCTTGTTCACAACTGTTTACAGTGTCACAAGTTCTTCAGACAGAATGGCTGCAAGATTAATAGAGAGGGTAGGGTTTTAATTATGAAGCATATGACCTGCTCTCTGCAGAACTTCATTAAGGTCTTCATCCTATGGATTATAGATTCACCATGTACTTTGACATTGTACCAGAATAAAATATCAATCAAATATCATAGTGCTGCACTTTTTGCAGCATTGATTTGAATTGAATTGAACTGAACTGAACTGAACTGAACTGAAAGCCTTTATTGTCATAGCACATTAAAATACGAGATGAGAGCGCTACTCCACAGTGGTGCATTCAACAAATATAATAAATACAACATAAAATAGAACAGAGAACAATAAAAGGACAGTCATAAATGAAGTGCAAGTACTGTGTTTGTTAAATGAGATTATGACATTGGGAAAGAAGCTATTTGTAAATCTAGTGGTTGTGGATTTGATGGACCAATGGCGCCTATGGTAAAAGGGTGGTAACCGGGGTGTATATAGACCTAAATGATGCTGTTGCTGTTGTGTGATTGTTTGCGCTGTCTGACAGAGAGGGGAGGGGACAGCCAACGTTACACAAGTCTTCTTGGAAAAGGAAAAACAAAGACAGAAAAGAGCAGCAGAGAGCTTTCACTGACTTTGGCTGTAGCCTGGAGCAGGATGTGCTGATGACTGGGACCATAGCAGACAGGACCACCTCCTCTACCAGAGGGCTGCTACGACCAGAGGAACCGTCACCTGCAAAAAAAAACATGCACCAGTGCGGTGACGGTGAGGAACAAAGGCCGTGTGAGGTCACCGTTAAACACAAGCCAGGTACAGTCAGACTCCTCTAGTGATATCTGATGCCGGGATGGAGGACGAGGGATTAGGAAGAGCTGCTCACCCTGCAGAGCTGCTTGGAGCGCCAGTGAGAGCAGGCGTGGGATGATGACATCATGGAAGCACTGTCCCGTCTCCTCCGTGTCCTGAACCTGCTCCGCTATCCTCTGGAGGCTGCGACACGCCAACACCACCTCCTCCACTGAGAAACCCACACTGCCTGAAAACGACAAGTGTCACTCAAGGGTGGTTTCATATATCCTGTCCAGTGTTTCCTCTAGGATTTTTTTAAGGAGTGTGGTGGATGTGCAGGTCACAATCAGAGTGTTTTGGAGTTGTTGTATTGTGTTTTTGTTGAGTTTGATGAGGCAAACCAAGAAATCCCATTAGCCTCTGTAGCGTAGCTCTGAGCAGCTCACAGCTCTGCTCCGCCATTCTAAAAATAGCTTGCACCGACAATTAAAGGTAACAAACCTACTTCTAAAACTATAGGGATTATGGCAATGGGCAAATTTGCCAAAATATTGAACTATCCCTTTAACACATTATGTCATATGCCAAGTATTGTGTCCTCCTGTCTCACTCCACCATCAATTTTCCAGAAGAGCAACTGATGCACTGAGTTTCTGCTCTAAAGTAAAAACTCAACATCTGTGCAGACGGATCACCTGTGTGTGCTGAGCTGAGGACCTCCAGGAGGACTGGCGTGCTCTCCCTTACAACACTGGGTTGAGTGGACACAGCAGCCAGAGCGGACAAACACCGCTGACGCACTGCATGATGGGATTGCTGCTCCGAAGCCACTCTGTTGACGTCTTGATCCATGGGCTCTGAGCAGAGGAGAGAGAAGAGACAGAGGTTTATTGGGTATTTCATTATTCTATAAAAATCGTTTATGCCAGTCATGCTTCTGTAACTAGAGAATAGATTATTTATTGTCCTCATATTAACACAGAGTGCATCAATATGACGGTCAGTGCTTCTAAAATATGACGGTCAGTGCATCTAAAAAAAACAGTGTATATATTTATATATATTTATATTATAATATAATATTATATTTATATATATAATATTTAATAGTTTAGAACTGTTTCTTAATATGAAGAGATTTTGACATTGACAAGTTTTAAATAGAAAATCAACTGTGATTAATTGAGGAAAAGTCCTTCAAGTACTTCAAACAAAAAACACATGTCTTCATATGTAGAGTGCTTCTACATTTTCCATACTGCATGTCCACATGTCTATTTTTGGTCAAGGCTTTTCACTTACCAACAAACATCTCCTTCTTTAGTCTAGGGATCAGTTTAGTGATGAAGGCTGCTGGGTGAAGCTCTGCTAAGGCTCCGGTGCACTCTACCACAGCCAGGCTGGAGGCACAGACAGGACGTTATAGAGACACAGTCAGTGTTTAGTTCAACTGAAATGTCCTGATTTTGTTAAAAATGGGCAGCCCCAAAAAAGTTTTAGCTGTTGTTTTCCAGAGACCAGAATACAGAACAAATATTCAACCACTCTTCTTCTGTAATGACAGTTTGAGATTCTTTCTCCCATTTTAATCTAATCTTATCTGTTGAGTGTATCTTATTAGATTGAATACAGGAGTACAACTTTGAAACAAGTTTCCTATTATCCTTTTTTTTGTACATGTCAATAAATATGTCAATTAAGTTGGTCTCACTTTCTTCAAGTGGTTTTCAAAGTTTGAAGATACCTAAAGAATCTATTTTTTCCAGCCCATATGTATCCGAAATTTTCTGAAAACTAGCAAAAAAGGAATAAAATTAATCAATCAAAATGATTAATCAATGAAAGTTGAGCTGACCTGACTCTGTCATCCTCCTCTTTCAGCAACAGACTGATCAGGTGATCAACAGCCCGCTCAATGTCAGAGTCCAACAGCAGACCTGAGAGAGAAAGTGTGAGTAACACCTGAGACCGGTGCTGAATTTCTGACTCTGCTGTGTGTGTAGTAAATTGAAGTGATTTATCGCCTCACACCTGTTTGTTGAGCCATTGAGGTGAGCAGAGAGGTGGCTGTGATCTGCAGACTGGAGTTGTTCTCTGTCAGAGCTGAAAACACCATGCTGCACAGAGACTCACGGAAGGCTAAAAGCACCATCTCCTCTGATGAGCAGGGAAGAAACACAAAGGACATCAGGAGTTTGTTTCAAACTTTGGGGAAAGTTAACTCCCTGTCCCTCGTCTCCATTGTCACAGAACATAAACATGTACAGTGATGAAAACAATACTAATACAATATAAACATGCACAAACTTCAATGTTAAGAGACATTAAACTACAACAAGCTTTCATTCATGCTTGATATCAATAAAAAAATCAAATCCATGAGTTTCAGATATCCAGATGTTTTGAGAATTCCATATTAGGCAAAATGAAAACTAAGGGCGCATTCACACTAGGAAAGTCCGATAGTTCACTTGCTTTGGTGCAGACTAAATTTCTTTTTACTTGGTGTGGTTTGTATTCACACTGCATTTTTTCACAAGCAGATCAACTTTGTAAATAAAAGCATGTGTGTCCCACAGTCGCTCAATCATTGGATAAAAAATATCAGTGGGATCTTCCACGAAAAGTACACAATGGAGGTCATGAATGCGTTTCTTGCTACCCTTTCAATTTGGTAATATAAGCCTAGTCACATTTATTTCTGTTAATGGTTATAATAATCGGATAACGACTTTCTTTTATCAGTTAAAAAAAATATTAAGAATGTGCATCCTTAACGGCGACGGGCGCATCCTCTCCAGCATCTGATAAATGTTTTCCACTGACCAAATAACAAGGAGGCAGCATGTCTATCTGTTTCTTCATGTTGACCCATGGCTCATTGTTGATAATTTCCACATTTTCTGACAACAACGGAAGCCTGTTGAATCCAAAAAGGCACTTGGATTTTGCATTTAGTTCGGGAAAGGTTCGGTTTGCATTCACACCGGATGCGAATCGCACCAGGGTTCGTTTGGGATTCTGGTGCGGACCAAACAAGTGAACCGAGTCCCAGCTGCAGAGGTGGTCTCGGTTCACTTGTTTGATCCGCACCTCCCCAAAAAGTCTGCACCAGAGGAAAAGTCTGTTTCAAGCGGACCAAAGGAGCCTGGTGTGAATATGCCCTAATGTTATGTTGTTGATATTCCTCCCTCACAAATGAGGAACTATGATTTGATGGTTAATGATGTTTTCAATTCATCATTTTTTAAGGTTGTCAAAATAGAACAAGAGCCAACTGTAAGAGGAGGAGGTCAGACGTGACCTGACAGCCTGGAGCAGATCTGACACACTAAGCTGTCTGATGAATGAAGCACTCACCATTCTCCAAAGACTGGCTGGTTTTAACTGACTGGATGAATCGCAGCACCACCTCCAGTAACGTCCGTCTATGGGAACACTGTTAGAGAGGACAGAGTCAGCCTTTGTTGTTTATTATAAAGTTCCCTCGACCAGGAAATAAGCATGAAAAACCACAGTCTAGATATTCAGTAGAATTGTTGTCCTTGTTTTCTAATTTTAGATATTTTCTTTCTCTTCCTCTCATTTTTTAAGATGTAATTCTTTTACACTGAGGTGGTTTTAACTTCTGTCCTAAATAGGTGTCCTACCTCACCTGCACACCCACCTCTTACAAAAAAAACTACAACGTTTGAAGCATGCAAATAAAGTCAATGCAATCAAAATCAAACTTGTATCAGAAAGTAAAAGTAAAAGCTCAACTCTTCCTATCAAACAGCCATCAATTGTTTAAATTAAGCTAATAAACATCTATATATCTCGGTTTTATTTATTTACCTGTGTATTGTTGTTGTACTGCTCGATGAGAGAGGGCATAACAGCCGTTGTTACGATGTGACTCGCCCTGTTGGAGGCGCTGCAGGCGGCCTGCAGCAGCTTGGCGCTGGGCCACACGAGCTTCAAGTCCGGCTCAGACAGGTGATGTTTACAGTCTGAAACAACATCACACTCTTATTGTAAAATAACAACACTGGGCTTTTATTGTAGATGAGATACTGAGGAGAAAGTTTAGTTCCTTGTTTAGCTGCCGAGTCGTGTGTGTGTGTGTGTGTGTTATTAAAGTTGTAAAGTGTTAGTAGAGAGACTTTCTGGGCCAGAGAAGGCAGCTCTCACTAAAAACCTCTGGATCTAGTGTTGATCTTCAGTGTCTCATATTCTGTTTTAAAGGCTTTACTGTCCTGAATAGAACAACTCCCTGAGGACATTTCTGGATTCTGATTGGCTAGAGGGTGTGGATATAATAAACTAGACATCTTGCATGTATATGTTTGGCTGCAGTACTAAATTAGTATCCACTGAACTGCAGAGAAAGAACACAAAAACATAGGTCATATTGACAGGTCAACAGTCTTGTAGCCAACCAGCACAAGATTGTTGACAAGACATTTAACTGTGAATGTGTGAACAGTCATTGTGGTATAATTTCCTGCCCATCTGTACAAGCAGCGCTACACTGTAGTGAACCCTCCCATTACCACAGCGCTGACACATTCAGTTCATCAGCACTGCCCTGCTGTTATTGCATCAGGACATTTAAGTCAGTTGTTTATCAAGTCTTTTCCATTTTGGCTGCTTTAGTGTCAAGGCCACTTTAATAAAACCGATCATTCTATTTACTTTTATTGTGAATTTATCCCAACAAAGGGGTTTTGCATTTTATGCGATCAATTAATACATGCATTTTTATTTGTTTTTTTTAATAACATGTATGCACTTAGATTAGATTTCTGCATTTCACCTTTGAGAACCAGGTCCAGGAAGGTGATGAGGGCGTCTTCCGAATCAGAGTTGAGGACTGAGCGAGACAGACAGGAAGTGAGCGCGGTAAGAGCAGCGAGGCCTGCAGACTCGATCCTCTCGCTGGATGTCTGAAACACCTGCGATCAAACAATGAGAGGAACATTTAACTTCACGCTCTCTCGGCAGCTTGTTTACTCTGGTGTGGATGGTGAGACAAGTAAAAGACAAGTTGCATTCAACTGCATCTGTTCCTTTCTTCTCATACACTTTGGTCTTGATTAGGTGAATTATCACTCACTTCTTTTGTTCAAGGATTTTGATAATAATAAAGCCATAATCTTGTGCCATCCGGTGACAAACAACAAACTAATCACATAAACACTGTAGAGATTAAAACTGCTGATCCAGAGTTGGTTGACACAGCTGTAAAAATGTTTCTTGTTGTTAAGCATGTATTGGTATTAGTACTCTAATACTCAAACGCTAATCACAAAATAAAACTTTCAATATTTTATGTACTAACAAAGCTTAGAAACCACACCACATCCATATCCAATCACCAACCAGCATGGCAATTGTACAACGGTCACTACAATAACAATTCTGATATTAATAAAACTCACCTCTCTGCGCAGTGACATCCACAGTCCCTCCAGGAATTCTGCACAGTCCTTATGTTCATATTGTGACACACTGGCAGTCTGCAAAATATGAGGTTCATTAACTTTTCTGAAACTGAATTTTTACTTTTCAAAATGACTAATCAGACACACAAATGCATATTTTAACTGCAGCACATTGTTTTCTACCAGGTGCCTCTTTTTCTAACAACCTTGAACATGAGAACTCCAACACCACAGGATGGGGAAGGGAGGATTTTTAGATATGGGCTCAGGAATCTCACCAGAGTTTGCAGCGAGTCCAGCTTCGCGCTCTGAACGTCCGAGTCCAGCTTCTCAATTATGAGAGGCAACAGGAACTGTAACGGTGCAGTAA
Source organism: Decapterus maruadsi (assembly GCA_030347415.2). Classification (NCBI taxonomy): domain Eukaryota; kingdom Metazoa; phylum Chordata; class Actinopteri; order Carangiformes; family Carangidae; genus Decapterus; species Decapterus maruadsi. The sequence goes on from CM064888.1 coordinate 16,219,161, forward strand.
TAAAACAGATCATGAACACCAACTCATAGAGCTCACACCGTGTCCATTGCACCAAAAACCAAACGTAAATGGTCCCACCTCGGCAAATTTAGGCGTCCCGCTGAGGACGGCCCTCAGTGTCACTATCAGCTCCTCTTTGGTGATGCCGTGGGGGTCGTTGGGAGGCTGGGGTGGAAAAGTGATGGTTATTAAAACACAAGGAAATCATTTATGAAGATACGCATACACAAATGTAATAAATAGATCACCAGGGAGAAGCTCAGCAGTGACACATTCTCCATGTTAATAATTAGAGTCTCTTAGCAAATGCCAATTCTATGAATGCATTTGTGTCTATCACAATAGCATTACCTGTTCATGCAAAGTTAAACTTAATAGAGAATGGAGCTTGTAAAAATATATTTTCATCCATGTTTAAACATTAATTTAATCATCATTGCAACGTGCAATTGATTTAAGTTAGGGTTGCAAAACACTGGGTTAGGGTTAGGTTTAGGTTTGAAATTCATATTTAAAAAATCTAACACTTCCTCTGGGGTGGATGGTTCATTCTGTGCAGCTTCTCAGTTTGGTTTCAACTGCTATCACACAAGAAATTTGAACTAAACCACAAAATATTCATGTCAAAGACCAAGAAGGCATTGTAAGATTTCGATGTGATAAAAGCATGTCACAGTCATCATACTACACAAAGCAAGGCACGTCACATCGGCAGCACTGTGGTTTGCCTCAGAGTCAACAAACAATCACAGAGATGTGATGCTCAGTGACGTAGAGAGTGCGTGCGTGAGCAGATGAGGAGACGGTGGCTGTATTTTTGTTTTCGAAATTCGTCTGAGGTGGCAGGAAGTCGCTGATGACATTTCTGTCTGCTACGCTCTGTTGCTTTCATCAGCTCTCGGTCCAAAGCAGCTGAGCAAACAGGGACTTACGGGGGTGAAGTCGATGGGGAAATAGCAGGACGTCACTTCAAACAGCTCCTCTGTGAATTTACCTGAGACAGCAAACAGGAAACGAACAGGAGGACAAATAGATAAATACCCCGTTAGAGTTAGAAGAAGGTTAGTAAAAGGTCAAAGAGACACAGACAGTACGAAGACAACAACAAGAAAGATGCTGTTTGCTCTCACCTAGGTCGTAGCCTCGGTGGATGATGTTCTTTGCAATCTGGAAGGCTAACAGGAGATTGCGAGGATCCCTCTCACCGTCCATTGACTGGACAAAGCCAAATACAAAGTCGGCCCCCAGACCTTTCAGTTCTGTGGATTCATTCAAAAATGGGAGGAGCCAGATTTATTCAGGTTTGTTAAATACATGACAGAAGCTGCAAAATTACTAAATTCCTACAAGGGAACAGTCGCCAAGTTGGTGGAGTTGCACCACCAAAATCTTTTTTAGCGCTTCCTCTAAATCTGAGGAAGTTCGGGACTGGTTAGTCAGACAGAGTATGACTAGAAACTCCCGATTCACTGTTTTATATGAAATGGAGAAAAGGACTGGAAAACAACATGGACGAAAACCATGTGTCTTACCGGCCTCCCTGGTTTCCATGAGGTTGATGAGCATGTTGTAGACACACGATCTCTCAGCCAGCATCAGAGACTGAGGAAAAATAAACAGAACCACAATGCTTACATATAAGAGCAGTTATCTATGTATCAGGTTTACCCATAAAATATGAATACAAGAGGGGTATTTATAAGTTTATTTGTATCAGGGACAATGTACAAAATAACATGTGTTATGTATTCACATTTTCATAATATTAATTGTATTTCTTTTTATGACTATCTTGGATACTATCATATTTGATTTACGTGAGTGTTACTTACTCAATACAAAATCTTATTGTTACACAACATCAAACCTCACCTGTACATGAACATCCTGAAACAAAGACCTCAGCATGGACACAGCTGAGCCTGGAGGCAACACTGTACATTTTGTCTGGAAAAAGACACACACACACACAACGTCCATGTTGCTGTCATGTCATCTGAAAATTCTCAAAAATGACTCTCATAACTAGACTCCAGCATAAACTAACTTGCAGATGTAACAGTCGGTTAATGTAATGCTGGGTGTTTCAGATGATTTTTTCATTGAGAATCCATCACAGTCAGACACTCACCAGTGCTTTGAGCCCCTGCAGGACAGGTGGAGTGATAACGTAATGGTCCTTTAGACGGTTTTCATAGAAAGCAATCAGCACTTCCACTATGGAGAAGAGGAACAGGGAGACATATATGTGTTACTGATAATGACATTGGTAATTGTTTCCCCTTTTTTCCATTCATTGATAGCAAATGGAGCTTTCGATGCATGTTTCAAATTCCACCATGATACATTAACGATTTCCAAATACCCTTCAGAAAATATGGTGCCTGTTGGTCCAGACAATCACCAAGAAGTAATGAGAAGTAAAATATAAACTATAACAAAGTGAAAAAAGATGTGTACCTTCTGCCACTGTAAGATTCCCATAGCACTCATGCAAAACCTCAGACAGCAACTGGACTCCTCTGGCTCGAGTGTGAGGCTGAGAGCTCGTCAAACTCAGTCTACGGTTGAGAAAAAAAACTTACAAGTAGAACTAAATAAAGAGTATTTGGAGTATTTAAAATGGACCTAGAATTGAGCCTAGCTGTTTATTTTTTATAGAAGCCTCTGCCATATCAAATAAACACTTCAGGAGGTGAAGTTCAGTTATTTCAAAAGATATAACTAACCATGTTAGCACTTCATCATGAAACCATGTTGTGTCTTGATAACTCGATATTTCTAATGTCATGCATTTGAAATGTCTTCACTCCCACATCCATAAGACAAAGAAACACAATGACACTGACTGCAGCATTGTCATGCTTTATTGTTATTGTGAAGATGCTGACAACTCACCCCAGCGCCTCCACCAGCTGCAGTATTGTGAACTGTCCATCTTTGACACCTGAAAATACAAACACATTTAGTGAATTGTTAATAACACTGGTGCGATAACCAATTTACCCCATACAGAAAATTGACCTGACATGAGTTATCTCTGGTAATTACCTACAGATTAACCAGCGGCATTTGGCGAGGTTCAAAGGTACAGAGTTCATTGACAGGATGCTTTCTGTCGGACACAAACACTGCAGCTAGCAGCAAGCAGCATGTGGTTAGACCACACCAAGCTAGTGGTCAAATTCATTACACTACTAATGTGACAGTGCAAGAAATCACTAGGAATACATTCAGTATGTGTTCGGAAGTAAAACGGAGTAAGCAAACTACAAGCGCAACGAGTGTTTTTTGTGTCATGAGGTCGTAACACCACACAGGATGTTGTGGCGCTAAGTTAGCTAGTTAAGCATCATGCAATGTTGCGCATCGTCGAGGCGGCAACTGTGCAGCCCTAACGGCGTTTATTCACACCGCACCGACCTGGAGACATGTCAGGGGAAATGAGACGAAGGCTTATTTACCTGTCGCTGTATCTTTAGCCTTGCTGTCTTGTAGTCCCGAGACAAATTCCTCCACCAGAGACAGCAGCAAGGCACTATCCGCAGCCATCGTGCCCCTGAACCTCAAATGGCACTGCGCATGCGCGAAAAGTTCGGCGTGAGACGCAAAACTGGCAAATTTCACATAAAGTTTTAAAAACCGAAACGGTAGCGGACAATACCATGTCGAATTAAAGGCATTCTGACTTTTTCGTGATATTTAGCAGTGTATTAGAGGTTGAAATAAAACTAAAACATTTAGTTAATGGTGCTGCCTTCAGGTGCTGTCCGAATTTTTGATACACTACAAAGAGAACATCCTCGCTAACGTGTAATTTTCTGTGCTTTTCCTAATGTGCATGTTCTACCTTCTTACTTACTTACTTTGTGTTATTATTATTTTTAATCATCTTTAAATGAATGAATATCCGCAAATAAGAAATAGTACACGCAACCTGCACGCAACAGACGCAACGTTGTTGTGAGTAATAGACTTTCCATTCATAGTTGTCCTACACCCTGACGTACGGGAACGCAACACCTGCATGCGTGCTTACGCTCAGGCGTAAAAAAGTTCGGTGGTGCTACTAGCTCTGCCGCTAGTCACCTTTCACCAGCAGGGAGGGAAGTAACGATTTGGGGGGATTTAAACGGCTAAGCTCCGGAGACAGTATCAAGGGATTGAAGTTGATCATTGAGGGCTGCGGGAAAAGTGTAACCACCTTACCACAGCTGGGAGACAATCGTCGTGTAGGGGGAAGTGGTCACGAGTGCGCGGAAGTTTGTGTTTACTGATGTTGAGGTAGCTAGCTGGCTGGCCCTGTTAGCCTGTTAGCGAGGAAGGTGCGCTGCTGCTGTGGACATCAACATTCACAACTAACTCAACTTCACAGGCAAGTTAGGAAACATCCATGTTGTCGGTTGTAGCGTAATATTTACAAACAGATGTAACGGATCGCTGTCGGTGTGGCAACCTCAAACTCTCCTATAGCGTCGGTGTGGGCCACGAGCTTTGAATTGTCTGGGGTCGTGTCCAAACACAAGTAGCGCACAGATACAGAGAGGAAAACGCACATCGAGCCCGCAGGTACGGCTCAGTCCTGCGGTATCTAACACGACACCGATTCCCGATTCCCCCCCTTTTGCGCCGTCACGAATGACATCGGGTTTGCAACTCCGGACCTGCTGCGACCCGTCCTCCCCCACCTCCACCACCTCCTCCTGCCCCATCGGACCGAGTTCATCACCGTCTTTGTCCGTGATGGGCCCCCTGCTCAGCTGGTGAGACGCGTGGAAAAACAGTGTGCAATCTGACCATGGGAGGATGTGTGGGGAGATACTGGGAGGGCTGGGAGGACACACAGAGCCGAGGGTCGTCCAGGAACGGCGGACGAGGAGGTAAGAAGTGTTTGTGTGTGAACGCAGTGTCAGAAATCACTCTGGTATTTACATCTTGATTACCTGCTATGATCAAAAATGTAACCTGACAGCACCTACCCTACTTAATTGGATTAATTGTAAGTGCAAATAAACTCAAAATACATAACATGACACATCTGCAAGATGATAAAAGATAAAATATGTGTCAAAATCAGTTAAAAATGCACAAAAAGACTACTAGAAGTTCCTGAAACCTGCACCGTTTAGATGTATTCCACTCCTGCATCTCAAATGACCAACTTGTTCTTGGGTTTCACCTCCTTGTTCACCTTTGTTTTGATGTGGGGGAAACTCTGGCTGCTGGTAAACATAGTAAATTACACCTAGGTGCAAAACCATGCACCTGAAGAAAACAGGATTTTACAATGCACTATGTTTCTTTTCACGCAAATAGACACACATATCAGCATGCATGCTTGGACCAATGTGTATACAAAGGCCCAGCCTGTGTGTTGATTAGATAGTGATCATATTGTGCAGGTACAACGTTGGAAGTGTTAGCGCAAATAAAGGGGGAAGGACGTGTACAGGTACCAGTTTTAATTTTTGGATATAGGCAGTGAAGTTTCCAGAGACACAGCCTGAGTTGAAAATGTAAGTGCAGTTACATTTCTCCTGTATTGAACACAGGCTTAACACTGGCTTTGCCTCATCAATACACCAACCAGCCTGTCGCTCCTCTCTTGGCCAGTGCTCTGGCTGTGGCGTCCCAGGTGCTATTTAAGTTGAGCATCGTTCTATGGTGTTTCATCTCAGACCCACTCCTCACACCGCGTACAGCCAAACTCACCTACACTGCACCCACATTCTCCTGACGCTGCACCTATATGAAGAAGACCTGACAATTTTCTCACCCAGCAATTTCAAGCCTCGCTCTAATCCCACCTGGGTCAACAGCTATCTTAAAAGTGGCACCGCGGTCGCCCTGCATGCGAACGCGCAGCCGGGGATCAAGCAGGATGTCGTGCCTGCTGTAAACCGCCAGCAAAGCAGAGGAGGCCGCATTGATTCCCCCCCGAAGTTGCTGATGTGCCGATTATTCACATCAGGGACTTGAGTTCATGTCCATTATTACCTTCCCCGCAAGATAACATTCTTCCAAAGATAAACACTGGCAAACCGCCACATTTTGTTCTTTTTACACTTGTCTTTGATAGTGACGGATGGAATTTGGATTGCTGCTTCAGCACTTAGCGAGAGTAAATGTTATATTTATAACCAGACTAAACTCAGTGACGCAGGCGCCGCACAGCTGAATTGGCACAGTCTGAAATTCTGCATAGTTTTGACCCACAGACAACAACGTTGGTGATATTTAGCACAACCTTTAATGACAGATGGGGTGATATATGAGCATTATCAGTGGTTTAATGGGTAAAGAAAGGAGTTGTAGGTTCAGGAATTGATGTAAAAAGACGTTCAGCTACCTGCTGAGGTGGTAAAGTCCTTACATCAGTTTGTAGGTTCAGCAATCAAGAAATATGTGATTTTTACCTAAAGCAAAATAGTGTAGACGGGTGATTCAGAGTCAGTGAGATATATTTGAGCTCCTGCATCTTTGGCACAGCCGTTCCCTTGATAGTTGGCGTCTGTTATTCATTTGGACGCAGGTTGTGTCCCTTTTGTTTCTCACTGACGGAAAGTTTTTCAATTAGTCTTTTTCCAGCTGGAATCGTCTCCAAGTTTACATCACAAAGACGGGATGTTTTCAACATGTACTCCAGATTTGGATCACAGAACGAAGGAGACTTTTTGACCCCACGTCCCCTTGGAGATAACCCAGAAAACAACCCCCCCCCCCCCATCAAATATAGATTAATTTCCAGAGCAGAGCATGACCCTTTTTTTAAAAATAAGTTTTCCATTTTTGTTTCTTACCAAAGTGGTGGATGTACAGACTATTTAAAGTCAAAGTCATCACAGCTGAGATTGCCGGCGGTTTTTGGCGCCGATTCGTGGTAATTTCCCACCCTGATCGGTATCAACAGACACTCCCCACCAGAGCAGGCTGCGACCGTGAAGAACAAGTCATGTCATGTCCTGCTGCGTCATTGACCGACTCCATCCGCGCTGCTGGACACGCCCACATACAGACAGCCATGTGAGAGGCAGGGGCCAGGTACAACAGAGGAATAATCTACCATCTCTTCATCTGTCACAGCATGGGTGGATTCATTTCAGACCTCAACCAAGAGTTTGTCCTTAGTTTCCTTGAACAAAACAGCTCTGATTTTTGAATTGTACTGAAAGGGGATGAGATGAAACAAAAAAGAAGAAGGGAAAAAAAATGCCACATTTGGTTTAGATAATCTGGTAGAACAAGTCTGGACAACATGTCCACTGTGTCTGAAAAGTTAAGAAGTATCCTCTCCGGAGGTCGCATGAGAAGATGGATGAGAAGGTTTATGAAGCAGAGCTGCTTGTTTACTTGAGTTGATTTAATTTATTTGTGAGGGACCGTGTACAAAGAAGATAAGACGCTTTGCATAACATTGTAGCCATTTTCTCATTTCCATCCGCACACAGAATACAGCATGTACAGTCACAATACAAATATACGTCACTGTCACATTTCATGCTGTGTTGAAATGGCATTGAAGGGAGAGTTCAACATTTTGGCAAATTGGCCCATTGCCGTAATCCCTATAGTCTTAGGAGTAGGTTTGTTACCTTTAATTGTCGGTGCAAGCTATTTGTAGAACGGCGGAGCAGAGTTGCGAGCTTCTCAGAGCTGGGATAAATTGGTTTCCCTCATCAAACTCATCAAATACACAATCCAACAACTCCAAAATGCTTTTATGGACAAGTTGTGACCTGCACATTCACCACGCTATGAGATAATACCTTGAAAACAAGAGTGTTTTGGAGTTGTTGGATTGTGTATTTGACGAATTTGATGAGGGAAACCAAGAAATTCCCTTAGCCTCCATAGAATAGCTCTGAGCAGCTCACGGCTCTGCTCCGCCGTTCTAAAAATAGCTTGCACCACAATTAAAGGTAACAAAGCCACTGCTATGACTATAGCGATTATGGCAACGGGCTAATTTTCCAAAATGTTGAACTATCCCTTTTAAAGTAATTTAAATCCAGAGTGAGTTAAAGCGAAGGGGAAACTATCTGTTCACTAGAGGTATTTATCCAGAAATCAATAATGGGAGAAATTTAATTACCTCTTGAGGATGTTTTTAAAAGCCGAGCTATAGATCAGGACCGAGTCAAGATAGAGAGGCCGACTTTATCTGTAGTCGCAGAAAGACAAATGCGAATGTGCGGCGATAAGGCGTCCGGCTGTGAGGATCAGGCTACACGTGGGAACATAATGTTTGTGTATGTTCTTATCTGTCCGGAGGAAATGCAGCCACACATAGATCCAGTCTTGGTCCGGTTGAAAGAGTTTACTTCCTATCCATCCTGCATTTGCGTTCCAGTTTATGTTTTACATTGACTGCTGTTAAAGAGCAACACAGAAAACACCCTACATTAATTATTTGCCTCATGTCGGGGGAATGCGAGAGGCTGTTAAATGTCTTTACGGGGCCAAAGCAACAGTGTGTGTGTGTGTGTGTTGTGTTGCCGTTCTCTTCCCAGAAAACAGGTAATCCTTCAACAGCCCTCCGATGACTCCGAGCCTCACATGACCGTTGTGTTTGTACCCTCACACGCTGCAGCCTGACGCCTCATATATGAACCTTATACCTTGTTTATGACTTGTTTTCATTAACACACATATACGACTCTCTCCGTTGACGCCTCAGCACGTGGCACCTGCTCATGTGTCTGTCCGATGTTGATTTACGTCTTGATTTGACAACAAAGGGCAGATCAATCAATCCCTCAAATCAATCACATGCTTTTTCATACACGTTGTCCACTATGACCCTCGTATTTCCATAAAACAGGACTTTATTTGTGCTTCCACCTCTTTACAACAGTACAGCCTAGGTATTAAACTTTCCCACACCTCCTTGTGCTGACTGTGCAGCGTGTCCACAGTGTATCCTCTGTAGATGTCAGGGAGTGTGTCAGTGTCGATAACAGTCAGTCGGTCAGTCCTCCCTGTAGGAAAGCACAGACAGTAAAACCCCAGAGCTCGAATCACAGGAGTAGCTCACAATACCACACTGTATTAATTATTAAAATGAAAACAAAAGGCCATTCACACTGAAACTGCAATAATATATCTCATCTTAACACAATACGATTATATTTTGCACGTGATGCAGCCCTAAAAAGATTTTTTTTGCAGTGCTGCAATACATACTTTGTTTGTTTTTTTTAAATTCCTTTAAAATCTAATAGAAAATTCTCCAGTCTGACTCGTGTATGATGAATAAACACATACACACAGACAGGTGCATCTCCATAAACTAGAATATCATGGAAAAGTCAGATAGGAGCTATAGAGTTCATATGGATAAGCATACTCTTAAGAAGGCCAATATTTCCATATTAAAGGGACAACAAGGAGTTTGTATTTGGTTATTAAAAAAGTCTCATATTAATGTGGATGAATCTACATTACCCACACTTGTTAATGGGTCCATTTTCGATAAATATATCATTTTGTCTTCAGTTTATTATTAATGGTGGAAATGCTGGACGAGCCGCCCAGTGGGTCATGGGAATAGGCCGAATCGCCGTTCATGGTCAGAACTACGACGGTATCTGATCATCTTCGAACCTCCGACTTTCATTCTTGATCAATGAAAACATTCTTGGCAAATGTTTTGGCTTTTGTCCGTCTTGTGCTGGTCCAAGAATTTCACCGTGCACACGGAGGCTCATGGGAAATGAGGCTTATTTTCTTTTAAAATGATGGGAAATGTATTTGTGTTAATAAAGTCTTAAATAGTTATATCTTCAGCAATCACTTACATAGAGTGTTTCCAAAAAAACTCTGCTTGAAAACATTTTTTCCCAGTTTTTTTAAAATGATTTTTAATTGGTGGTACCAGTTCGATCTTAGTTCACGGAAGTTACAGTGGCTGTTATAGTGACTTTCACCGGTAAAGTTACGAGTGGCTGTTATAGTGACTTTCACCGGTAAAACAGGTCGGAGAAACACGAGTGGGTTGCCTGGAACGCTACAAAGTCGTAAGTTGTGACTTGAAGCTGTAATTTACGATTTCAAAAGCCTGCCTGGAACGCAGCATTAGCGAAAACGACCGGACCACTTACTTCTGCTTTAATTGGTCTTTTGTAATACTGTATTCAAATTTGAGACACTGAATTTTAGGTCTTCATTAGACTTAAGCCGTAGTCATTATAATTAAAAGAAATTAAATAAGGACAAGAAATGTTTCATTCTGTCTCTAATGGATCTATATAATGTATTAGTTCACTTTTTGAATTGAATTACTGACATGATAAACTTTTCCATTAGTGAGATGCACCATAGATTACAAACAGTGGGGGACAAAGCTTCTTGTTTGAAAGGAGGAAGCACATGGGGGTGGTTTATTGTGTGACAGCATAATAACCACCTGGCCTGTGTTGTTTTGTCTGCGACTTGTGTTGTAATATCTCTGAATGCGGACCAAAATGTGACGGACGTGTTCAGATCCTGTCACAAGCTCAGCGCGGTGAGGAAGACCCGTTAGCCTCAGTTGGGATCCTCTCCCGCTCCAAGTGTTAATCCTACACCGCTGCACGTCCAACAAATGACTCCTCCGGTGCTGCCTGCACTATAAATAATTTGTTTGACAGAAAGGCAACCTCTTGGATGGCGTGCTGTCTCCTGTACGCTCTTCTCCGTTTTCCATCAGCTCCGCTCCTCCGGTGACTGGCATCGCTGCCTCGGGCGTTTGAACGGGGGAAGCTTAAGCCCGTTCAGCCCCCTGACATTAGAGGATACTGACAACAGGAAGTGAAGAGGCTGAATGTCAGCACTCGTGTCGAAACATCTCCAGTAGCAGTGATCTGTCACAGCCAGGAAATGTTATGAATTTCAGATGAGGTCAGGACATGTTGCTTTCCGGATGCTAGCCTGTCGCCTGTTGCTCGCCTACTCTACTTGAATAAGTGCTCCCCCCTCGACCCAGCTGTGTTTTGGGTTAATGCTAAGTGGTGGGAAACGCGTGTAAGATTACACGCACGGATATAAGCTACACATGCTTCATGCATATTGCAAACTCTGAATGACCCCCTAATTTTAGATTCAGATGACATAGTGGGGTGAGGCGGGGTGCGGTGTGCTCTGTCTCTGGTGACAGTGAGCTGCAGATCTCTCTGAAGGCCTGTTTATGATGGCCAGGAGATGAAAACGGGATGTTAATTTATGGAAACGCCATGGTAATTAGACATTAATCTGTTGTGCAGGCGAACACTGGAAACATACTTAAATCATTTGTACTGTAATCATCGTTCAACCTGTGGAGTTTTTGACCTTTAGTATAAAAAAACAGGTCCTCAAGGCATCCAGCATGTTTGTTAACAGATACAGGTGATAGAAATTGCAATATTGTAAAGTGCAAGAAGATTATGAATCTTAGAGGAGGCCTTTTTTTTTTTTTATAAAGGTCAAATGTGTCACGACATTATTGTGCATTGTTTGTACAATAAGTGTTAAACAAATCATATTCTCAAAAGGGATGTGTTTGTTTAGCCGATGTTACTCTGCGTTGTGTTGCCCCAGATGGGGTTTGAACCCTGGTCTTCTGCATGGTTGGCGACAATGCAAACCGTTTTGCCAAGAGGTCAATGACCGCTTGGCAGGTGGGCTTGCACGTCCTTTAAGAGTGTGAGTGAGTGCACCCAGACCCTTTGTTACATTTTTGCTTTTGTCCGTCTTGAGCTGGTTACAGTAAGAACATCATCAAAATAAAAATTTACCATTCCACAGAAATCACATAATCTGCCCGTATCATTACCATTATGTTTTTTTTGCAAACGTAGTATAAATGTGCTTTCAGGTTCCTCTCATTTTTTCCCTCCTACAGTGTAAAAAATCAGTGCACATCTCCAAGTGCAAATATTTTAGCATCACAGGGCAAACACACAGGACTCCATCTGTAAATGTCAGATTTTTCTTGTACTTTTTATACCGCGCACGTCTCAATGTTTGTGTCACTCACTGTCCCTTATTTGCACAGTCATTGTGGTGTCCTAACTGCCGTTCCCAGGCTCTACATGCCATCTTGTATGTTTCTGTTCACCGCTTCCTGTTTTGGTTTCATCCCATGCCATGCAAATCGCTAAAATCGCACTTTGCTAAACAGAACCACGGCGACTCCAGCCAGCAGTTATCACAATGAGGTCACCAGATCTCCCACATCCCTCTGACAAAATACTGGCAAACGGTAGTTCACAGGCTGCCATGGACCTGAAGGCAAAGGAATAAAATAAAAACAAAAAAAACCCTCAAGTTCAAGAATTGAATAAAACAAATCCTGATAATCCTCTTCATCTTCAGACTGTTTTATCTTCTCTCTACCTGGAACAATCCTCTATGGTTTTTTTCTTTCCATTGCAGGACGTAATGAGCCTCTGAAGAAAGATCGTCCCAAGTGGAAGAGCGACTACCCGATGACGGAGGGGCAGCTACGGAGCAAGCGGGACGAGTTCTGGGACACGGCGCCGGCCTTCGAGGGCCGTAAGGAGATCTGGGACGCCCTGAAGGCCGCCGCTGTGGCGCTGGAGTGCAACGACCACGAGCTGGCCCAGGCTATAGTGGACGGAGCCAACATCACACTGCCGCACGGTGAGAACGGAACATGCACAGTGAAAATAGCAGGTTGACCCCCACCCCCGCCCCCGGTCAACCAGAACATAAATTCAGATAAACATCAGCAGAAGATTATTTTTGGATTCGACGGTAGATTTAGAACTTGAACTGTCCTCCTCCTCCTCGACTCCCCTCTGCAGGTACTCTCACAGAGTGTTACGATGAACTGGGGAATCGCTACCAGCTGCCCGTCTACTGCCTGGCTCCACCCGTCAACCTCATCTCAGAGCGCAGCGACGAGGACCCCAGTGACAGCCCCGAACCCCCGGTAGCACCCAAAAAGGAATTCCAGCTCAAGGTACCTCAACAAGCTCTGAACAGACTCATTTTTAGAAATGAACCAAGACTTGAACACTGACACCTCCACTTTTAATGTTTAGAACCACAATTACATAACTCATTTTAACGTTGACTATGTTTACGTACAGAATGTCTATGTTATGGCTGTGGCAATATTCTGAATAGGGTGTTTACATACTCAGCAGCTACTGGAATATTACTGTTTCCATGTAAATCAGCATCTGAATAGGCCAGGGATGAACAGTAATAGTGGTAGCAGCATCATTTGTCCCCATTGCAGTGTCACACATCCAAACATTTCATAATAGTCATTTTAAATATTCAGCCTGGCTGTTGTTTCTCCCTCCCTCCAAAAATGACATATTTTCTTTGAAAAAGTCATGTGTCTTTTGCAACATTTTGGCAAATTCACCTATTGCCATAATCCCTATAGTCATAACAGTAGGTTCATTACTTTAACCTACTTTTAATTATCGGTGCATGTTGTTTTGAGATCCGTGGGGAAGAGAAGTTGTGACCTGCACATTCACCACGCTATGAAATAATCATGTAACATTATGAGACAGTTGTTTTGGAGGCAAATGCGTAGCCAGAGCTACATTCCAGACATGGCTGCTGGGCGGAGTGACATCAAAAGCGCAAGTCGTTCCGAGTATTTGATTCATGTGTCGTAAAACCGCAGGGATTATGGCAACAGGCAAATTTGTTATTTGTTTATTTGCCAAAATGTTGAACTATCCCTTTAACAGCTGTAAACTGGAGCATGTTGTTGACCATGATTGCTGAGCAAGTACGGGAGTATTTGTAGGAATATTTATGGTGTTTACATGTCTCAATAATGTGACCTGACTGTTTACTTTGTCATGACTTATCTAGAATATGAACTTATTCAAGTTAATATCCGTGTTTCTGTGCATGTAAACATGGCCAGTGTTAGCAGCTGGTTCCAGTTGGTGTTTCACTTCATCTCTCTCCTGCTGTCAACTCACCTTCCAAAATTTAAAGTAGTTACAGTCACTTCAAAAGGGAATGTTGTAACATTTGTAAATGAACGCTTTGCAGCTATTAAGCCAAATTCTTTTATGCTGTTCTCTCCTGATTTGTTTTTTAAACACTCATCATGTTGATAGTCCGAGAACATGGGACGGAAAGTGAAAAACGAGTGCAAGACACAACAAGCTGTTTCGCAGGTTTTTCGTTCACACTTGAAATATGAGCGTTAACCGTGTCTCCCCCCCCTTGCAGGTACGCCTGTCCACGGGCAAGGACCTGCGTCTCAGCGCCAGCATGGCCGACTCCATAGGGCAGCTGAAGAAGCAGCTGCAGGCCCAGGAGGACATCGACGCCACCCACCAGCGCTGGTTCTTCTCCGGCAAGCTGCTCACGGACAAGACGCGGCTGCAAGACACTAAGATCCAGAAGGACTTTGTCATCCAAGTCATCGTCAACCCGCAGGCGCTCCGAGCGCCCAAGCCATCGCCCGCCTCGCCTGAATAGCGAAGAACAAAAGGGGGAGGGGGGAGGGGGGCTGGAGTGGCAATTTGCAATGGGTGGCGAAACACTTTAGGACCAGAGGTGCCTCCTGATGCTGGACGGAAACTGTGGAGGTACAAAAACTACATGAGGGAGTAACTTTAAAGTGCTGCTTTCTTTCATCTACCACGTGTCATTGTATTTTTTTTTTCCCCCTCCTTTTTGTACGTCGGGTTGTTCTCGAGTCGCCACGCTAACTCTGGAGATTCTCTTCCCCTCGTCTCTTTGAACCCTTTCAAATCAAAGCGGAACTTATGCTAATGAGCAGCCTTTTCTAACGTGCGTTTTGTCGCCGTACGCGCCGCACATACAAGGACTCGCTGGCCGCTACCCCTTTTTTTTTTTTTTTCTCCTGCACTAACTATGGTAATGGTAACTAAGTGCCAATGGAAGAAATGCAGAAGTGTTTGTGTTGGTTCTAAAGCACATTTCTCCCAGGACTGCACTGCAATCCTCGACTCCTACACACACACACATATACAGGAGGGAAAGGCAGAGAGTGTGATATCCAACATTTCTTGTTTCCCTATTTTTTTTTTTCTTTTATCAAGGAAATAATGTAATCTGAGCTTTTTTGCACATTTGAAGATTATTACTATTCTTTTGTGGTAGTTTGTGTGCCTTCTACATGAAAACAAAAAAAAGGGTCAAATATCCTGAAAGATGCTAGTTTTACCACTAGATTAAGCCTTCTTATCTGTATTTTTGTTAGATTCAGGAACTCTTAGATTGACCCAAGCTATAACTGCTGCCTTTTTTTAATGATTTCACAAGTCATGCTGACAAAACATACGGTGTGTGGGTGCTGACGTGTGTGTGTGTGTGTTTGGGCAAAAGGAATTGTGTATTTTACCCACATGATACATTTAATTTTGACATAGCTCGTAGAGACAAGACTGTTCCCTTGTGTACAAGTCATAGCTTCGTGGTCAATCATATCGTTTTTGTTTTTTTTTGTTTATGGAAATGCAAAAGTCATGGTCTTAGATTGGTCTTATTGACCAGTGAATGACCCCCCCCCCTCTCCCCCCCAGACCACTAGGGGGCAACAACACAGCCCTGGTCTAATCAGTACAGTTGCTTGGGGCACCTGATGAATGTAAATCCAGTATTGGCTCACCTTCTGTCCTCTATGTGCTTTCAGTCGTTTCAGACATTTGTCACATTTTGTTCTCGATGTTCAACTTTCGTCACCAGCAGACGGATGAGTGAGAGTGAGCCGGTTTTGTTACAAAATGGCTACCGACAGGTTTTATATGTGGGAGGGGGTGGAGGGAGGGGGGGGGGGAGGCGTGAGGAGGCGACCGTGTGGAGCAGTGAACCGAAACAATGAGCTGAAAAGCTGCAGATCTGTGCATCAGTCACGAGTGGATGCAGGAGTACAAAACTTTACAGGACAGGGAGTTAATTTTTCTTTGTGTCGTTTAAAAGTTGTGCATAATTTAAAGGACCTATACGCAAATTTTAGATGGGAACAAACTAGCGTACTTTTCCTGTAAAAACGTCTTTACAGGTGAGAAAATAACCTCTATGATGTCATCAGGGTTATCCCAGCTTAGGGAAGAATTTCTATCACAAAAGCTTGTAATATTTTATCATAGGAGCCAAAACCATCAGGATGCATAAACCTCCACAGCTTTGATCTCTTCTTTTTTAACCTCTCTTGCAGTCCTATGACTCCTAGTCCTATAGATTTTATCAGAAAGGGTTAAAATATATGTAATCGTTTATTTGTCTTTTCTTCAGTACTTTCGCGTTAACACACCTAGTCTTTGCACAAGCCGCGTTGCCTGACAGTTAAAAGCGTTGTGAGAGCCCTGCTCATGCTCAGCACCTCACAGGGCCTCCCATCAGCCAGCTGAGGCAGAGGGGAGGGGTGGTGAGGGGGCGGTACTACCCCAGGTGTCAGCAATCCACAGGACAATCAGGTGATTGCCAGCCTTCATATACCCTGCAGAAGCAGAGGAGAGGTTGGCTGGATTGGAGCAGTGAACAGAGCAGGAGCACGAGGAGAAATCACTGAGGAGCAAGCAAACAGGTCAGTGGGAAAACTTCACCCTCCCCTAACCTCTGGTCTCTTTTTGTTTCCCTCTCGCTCTGACCAGGAGAGCCAGGAGAGCCAGTACCGAGCCCCCTGAGCGGCCACCAAGCCGAGGAAGATCTCAGTTGTTTTTCATCCCCCCCCCCCTTTTTCAGTTCCCCTCCCCACCCCCCACCTGTTAAGAATAAAAGACCCCAAGTGGGCTTCACTGCAACGCTGTGTCCAGTCCCTTCTGTTCCTCTTTGTCTACCCACTGCTCACTCTCACGGCCAAGCGGCCACATATGGTGGAGAATGTGGGCATGCTGATCCTCGCAATCTGTGGGTAGACTGAGTGTGAGCATGGAGGAGACATTGAAAGCCATTCTGGCAACCCAAGCCACCTTGCA
This sequence comes from Decapterus maruadsi, assembly GCA_030347415.2. NCBI lineage: Eukaryota > Metazoa > Chordata > Actinopteri > Carangiformes > Carangidae > Decapterus > Decapterus maruadsi. The sequence goes on from CM064888.1 coordinate 16,236,068, forward strand.
AACAGCTGTAACCGAACTGTGCAGGTTAACAGCTAGAAGAGGTCCCCCGGAACGACAGCCAAGGGATGTGCTGACCAAGCTGACGGGGGATGATGACGTTGAATCCTATATGGCCCTGTTTGAGAGGGTCGCCGTGCGAGAGGGCTGGCCAAGAGCCGAGTGGGCGCATATCCTGATGCCCTTCCTGACTGGTGAAGCACAGAAAGCCTGCCGCGACCTTTCAGCAGCCGACGCTGCCCACTATGATCGAGTAAAAACCGCCATTTTGGCCCAGTATGGACTTAGCCTTCCAGCCCGAGCGCAGAGAGTGCATGATTGGACCTACAACCCCGCTCTTCCAGCCCGGGCCCAAGTCATGACCCTACTACGTTTCACCCGGAGCTGGCTGGAGGAAGTGGCCGGGCCACCGATTGTGGACCGGGTGGTAATTGACCGATGCCTCCGGGGACTGCCCCCCGACACCAAGAGGTATGTTGCCCAGCAGGGGGCCCCCACTTTGGACAATTTGGTAGCCCTATTGGAGAACCACAAAGTAATGGGGGGCCTCATGCGGTCAGAGAGTAACCGTTCAACTAATCCCAAAATCAAGGGCGAGAGGGAGATTGGGAGCAAGGTGGTCAGCCCCCCAGCAGGCCGACTGTTCCCTGGATGGGCTGGACCGACAGCCCAACGAGCCCCACCACTTGCCGTACCCCGATGTTTCACCTGTGGCAGGGAAGGACACTTCGCCCGAGAGTGCCCCGGTCGGGAGGAATCAATGCCCACAGCGGGAACCTCTGAAGGCAAAGCTTTCTACTGCCAACACCTCACCACCTGTTGGGCCCATGAGGGAGCACCGGCCCCGAAGTTTCCTGTGAAGATTGCTGGGAAGGATACCGAGGCACTTTTGGACTCCGGAAGTATGGTCTCCCTCATCAGACCTGAATTTGCCAGCACAACGACGGGAGTGGAGATCCCTGTGTCATGTATCCATGGGGAAACACGGAGGTATCCAACCTCCATCATCAAGGTGATCACGCCACGGGGCCCCTTCACTCTACAGGTGGGGGTCGTCGAACAACTTCCAGTCCCTGTCCTGGTTGGGCGAGACAGCCCCCTCTTCGCTTTACTGGCCAGGAAGAAACCAGAAACCCAAGGGGAGGATCCGGAAGCGACCCCTGGAGACCAGAAGATCGGCTATAACCCAACCGGCGCTGGCAGGTGAACCCCCCGATGGCAGTGCAGCCGAGACCAGTGAGGACGACGCCGGTGAGGGTGTCAATGATCAGTCCATGGTCACAGGGCAGGAGGGGCCCCTGGAGGATATTGGGTCAGATGAAGGCTTCTCGCAATTTCCTGAAGCTGAAATGGATGGAGGACCTAGGTTGGGCCGGTTTGGCTCGGCACAGCTCCAGGACCCCAATCTGGCCCAGGCTTGGAGGGATGTCCAAGTGATCGAGGGCCAAAACCAGGAGGGGGTGAGTCAAGTGTCTTTTCCACATTTCATGGTGAAAAATAAACTGTTGTATCGAGTCTCCCAGAAAAATGCTGAAGTGTGTGAACAGTTGGTTGTCCCAAAAACATATGTCTCAAAAGTTTTATATCTAGCCCACACCCACCTCCTAGGGGGGCATCTGGGGAGGGAGAAGACCTATGAACGGATTCTCAGCCGCTTCTACTGGCCGGGGGTCAAGAGAGCTGTGGAGGAGTACTGTAAACACTGTGCTGAGTGCCAAACCAACGCCCCAAAGGTAACATACAGAAATCCTCTCATACCTCTACCCATTATCGAAACCCCATTTAGTAGGATTGGTATGGACATAGTGGGGCCCTTACCAAAATCTAGCCGGGGTCACCGCTATATTCTGGTCATTCTGGATTATGCCACCCGATACCCTGAGGCCATTCCCCTGCGCACTGCAACTGGGAAGGCAGTGGCTAGGGAACTGTTCCTGCTCTTCAGTAGAGTGGGCCTGCCAGAAGAGATCCTGACAGATCAGGGATCCTGCTTCATGTCTGGGGTGATGAAAAGGATGTGCCAACTCCTGAAGGTAAGACAGATCAGAACCTCTGTCTACCACCCACAGACGGATGGATTAGTTGAAAGATTCAACAAAACACTAAAGCATATGCTACGCAAAATAATAGATGTGGATGGTAAAAACTGGGACCAGTTGCTGCCATATGTTCTTTTCTCTGTCCGTGAGGTCCCACAGGGTTCCACCGGGTTCTCCCCCTTCGAGCTGGTGTATGGACGCCGACCTCGAGGCCTGTTGGACCTGGCCAAAGACGCTTGGGAAGAACAACCCCCCACTCAGCGCAGCATCGTGGAACATGTGGAACAAATGCATCACAGAATGACTCAAGTCTGGCCTCTGGTGCGGGAGCACATGGAACAGGCCCAAACCCAGCAGGCTCACGTGTACAACCGGGGGGCGCAGGTGAGAACATTCCAGCCGGGAGACAAAGTGATGGTGTTGATCCCCACTAACGATTGCAAGTTTTTGGCAAAATGGCAGGGACCGTATGAAGTAACGGAACAAATGGGACCGGTAAATTATCGGGTCAGACAGGTTGGTCGCAGGAAGGGCCAGCAACTGTATCACATCAATCTGCTGAAGCCCTGGCACGAACCGGTCCCTATCCCCACCAGGGTCCTGGCCGCCACTCATCCCCAGATCACAACCCCTGTGAGACTGGGTGATCATTTGTCTTTCAGACAGGTCCAGGAGGTCCAGGAGCTCCTGGCCAGAAGCAAAGATGTCTTTTCAGAGACCCCCGGCCAGACAACGCTCATCGCCCATGACATATGTACGGAGCCAGGGAAAACGGTAAGACTGCGACCTTACCGCATCCCAGAGGCGCGACGGGAAGCCATCAGGAAGGAGGTGAGAAAAATGCTGGACCTTGGGGTGTTGGAGGAGTCGCACAGTGCCTGGTCCAGCCCCATAGTCCTCGTGGGGAAACCAGATGGGAGCATCAGGTTCTGCAACGATTACAGAAAGTTGAATGAAATATCACAGTTTGACACGTACCCTATGCCCCGTGTAGACGAGCTGATCGAAAGGCTGGGGCCGGCCCGGTTCATCTCCACCCTGGACCTGACCAAAGGGTATTGGCAGGTGCCACTCACTCAGCAAGCAAAGGAGAAGACCGCCTTCTCGACACCAGATGGCGCCTTCCAGTATCGAGTCCTCCCATTTGGCCTCCATGGAGCCCCTGCCACGTTCCAGAGGCTCATGGACAAGGTCCTCCGGCCCCATCAAGACTATGCTGCAGCATACCTAGATGACATCGTTATACACAGTATCTCATGGGAAGATCATCTGCAGCGCCTGGAAGCAGTTATCCAAGCCTTACGCGAGGCAGGACTCACAGCCAACCCAGGGAAGTGCTCTTTGGCCTTGGAGGAGGCAAATTACCTGGGGTACACTGTGGGGCGAGGGAATGTCAAGCCACAGGTGAAGAAGACAGACGCTATTACAACGTGGCCCCAACCCCAGACCAAACGTCAGGTGAGGACCTTCCTGGGGTTAGTGGGTTACTACCGACAGTTTATCCCTAACTTTGCCTCCCTAGCAGGGCCCCTCAATGAGCTAACAAAAAAGGGGCGCCCAACCAGGTGAAGTGGACGGAACAGACTGAGCAGGCCTTCAGGGCTTTGAGAACAGCCCTCTGCAGCGAACCCGTGCTCCATACCCCAGACTTCAGGAGGAGGTTTGTACTGCAGACAGACGCATCCATGGTAGGCCTGGGGGGGGTCCTGTCCCAAATCCATGAAGGGATTGAATACCCCATAACCTTTGTGAGCCGTAAACTGCTTCCCCATGAGAAGAATTATGCGACCATAGAGAAGGAGGCCTTGGCTGTTAAGTGGGCGGTGGAAAAACTCCGTTACTATTTACTGGGGCGGGAGTTCACGTTGGTCACTGATCATGCTCCATTACAGTGGATGGCCAACAATAAAGACAGAAATGCCAGAATAACCCGTTGGTTTTTGCACCTGCAGGATTTCCGCTTTACAGTTGAACACAGGGCTGGAAGGCTACATGGAAATGCTGATGCCATGTCCAGGAGGGATGACTGCTGGTGGACCGCCGCTCCCCCGGCTGGTGGGGAGCTGAGGGGGGGGGTATGTGAGAGCCCTGCTCATGCTCAGCACCTCACAGGGCCTCCCATCAGCCAGCTGAGGCAGAGGGGAGGGGTGGTGAGGGGGCGGTACTACCCCAGGTGTCAGCAATCCACAGGACAATCAGGTGATTGCCAGCCTTCATATACCCTGCAGAAGCAGAGGAGAGGTTGGCTGGATTGGAGCAGTGAACAGAGCAGGAGCACGAGGAGAAATCACTGAGGAGCAAGCAAACAGGTCAGTGGGAAAACTTCACCCTCCCCTAACCTCTGGTCTCTTTTTGTTTCCCTCTCGCTCTGACCAGGAGAGCCAGGAGAGCCAGTACCGAGCCCCCTGAGCGGCCACCAAGCCGAGGAAGATCTCAGTTGTTTTTCATCCCCCCCCCCCTTTTTCAGTTCCCCTCCCCACCCCCCACCTGTTAAGAATAAAAGACCCCAAGTGGGCTTCACTGCAACGCTGTGTCCAGTCCCTTCTGTTCCTCTTTGTCTACCCACTGCTCACTCTCACGGCCAAGCGGCCACAGCGTCTCTAACTAAGCAGTGGGCTGGCTGCAGTTTTCCTTTATATAGTTGTACAGAAAAGAAAGCACAACGTCATTGTGTTTGCACTGTGACTGATCGGGGTTGTCCAGCAAAGATAATTGTTTTGAATGGAAAAGGCTCTGTCCAGGTTTGTCGTCCAACCCACCAATGTCTGCCAGGAGACACAGACGCATTGGCTTCAAACAGCGTCACCCAGAAATGATGACGCTGGCAGCTCGTGACTAAAGATGCCATTAACGTTGAGGCATTAAAAGCCTACGTCCAAGCCGCAGCTTTAAATATTTCCCACCATCAAATGGCAACAAAATCCACAAGTGTCTTGAAACCTGAGACGTTTATCGCACACTTGATGATTGATCTTTGATCAGACCTCTTGAGTTTGGTTCAGTTGGTTCATTTATAGTAGCTTTTTGCCATTTTTTAAAAAGTGAATTGTGAAATCTGATCACTGCTCATTACTTTAGTTTGTGGGTGTAAAATAAAAAATAAAAAACACTGAATATTGTAACTTGAAAATGCCAGAATTTAAATGCATAACTTTCACACTCTGTGTCCAGAGTGACTGAGAGAATTCAATCCAATAGGAGACTTGCAGCTTCTACTCCACTTTTCATTGTGACATCTCGGTGCCTAAACTTCCTCAGCAGCTTCAGCTTTTGACTTTACGTAAAGACCTGCAGCATCTCCACACCCAGGTCGTGTTAGGGTTGTGAGCTGGAACAATAATACTTTCTTATGCAGCTCATGTTTGTGCGTCGAGACCTGCCTTGTAGCGTGCAACGTGTGGCACCGTTCATCCTGACGCGAGCGGTCTGCAGCCTGATGAACGCTTGTTTTCCTTCACTGCTCCTGTTGCACAACGATCACTGACCTGAGCCACACACCGACACATCATGTTTTATCTTTCGATTATTTTTCTTCATCTCGTCTCTTTTCTACAGTGTCATCATCACAGCTCATCACAATCACACATGATTTTGTTTTTTTTAGTTCTAGGACTTTTTTATTTTATTTTTGCTCCACCGATGGTTCTTTTGGGGGATTTCTTGATCATTTTATACAAACTTGAATAAGCGTCATTTTTCTCTGTATGTGCAATACAATAGACATAGACCTCATATCTTCTTTTTGTTTTCTTAGAGCACCAGCTATGAGTATTGTCAAAACCACAGGTACAAGCCTGCTACAATCTGATGCCTGTGTCAACTGTTTCAAATGTTTGTTTTGTTACTCGGAGATGTGTTCCCGCTCTGACGCCCTGACCGCTCAGACGGCCTTTTATCTTTTATCACAGACTAAATATCTGAACATTAAAAAATGCCTACACAACTTTTCTTCCCCGGTGTCCATTTAGCGTTCTGCCCTGCTCGTCTCAGCGGTGCAGGTCAGGGTGTCGCAGAGCCTCAGGTTTGGGGGAGGAAAAGCTCCGCTCGACAACTTTATCGATGGCGTCTCCCGTCACAGCATCCTCCTCGCCGATGGGAGCCGGGTGGGCGTTTGTCACGTCTCTGGCTGTCATCTCTCCCTGTGTGTTTATCCTCCTTCTAAATTCAGTGAAGTTATCAGGTTTAACTTAAAAGGTACAACATCTTATTTTGTTGTAAAAGGGCTTAAGGAACTTTTAAGGTGTCCCTCAGGTGAAGTAAAAACCTGTCCCTGTCCCACCAGCACCTCAATACAGTGTCTCTGTTCTAAGGGAAGGCCATACAAAGGCAGATAAGCTGATCCCAGATAAATGTGTTATGAAATGGATGAGATTTTTTTTTTTTTTTTGATGGTTGCATGTTTGGATACAGGCAATGTTGTTTTTTTCCCCCCACATCTAAACCTACAATGATAAATCAGTACAAGATGTAGCAAAAGTATAATCTTCAAATGATTATTTGGAGTAAATGTCTGTCTTTTCCATTCTCCAACACTTGTGTTTAGATTAGGTGTTTGACTTGTCACGGTAGGAGAAGCGAAGGTGTCAGTAATAACATTAACATTGGCTCCGATTAGTGAGACATCGCAGCGACTGAGCCAACAACATCCCAGAATCCTAAAAGACTGACGCAGCTGAATGGAAGTCAGCCATTTGTTCTTTTTTTTTTTTTTTTAAGACCAGTGGTTTAGTTTCACCATGATGAAATGTGAAAAGGGCCATTATTCTGACAGACAGCCCAGTGTCAACAGAAGGAGCACAGTTTATTCCCACAGAGGTTGTGGCCCCTCAGGGTGCAGGGGCCAGTCACATGTCAGACTGCGCTGTCTGCATAGAGACAATTTTTATGCCCTATATGGTGGATTCTGCATCCCATAATGCATCGTGAAGTAGTGCACCAGCAATATTGACCATCCTGTATTCACTTAAGCTGAAAGACAGAAAAAACAGAGAGAAACTGACCCCAGTGCAGTTCAAAAGTGTTTTCCATTGAGCTCACTCTCCAGTACAGGCCTCTACACTGAGCTCCCTGGATGAGATGTGATTTCAGACACAACCAGAGACTCACAAACTCACAGCTCACTCAGGTTCCCTCTGCTTATTCTTTACCTGTTTATTATTAATATTTAAATCCAATTCTGTAGCAGACGACCTGTGAATTACACTTCAGTATCTTCAACCCCTTGACTTCAGTCATCATTTGTCTTTTTTATGTAAAAGTTTGACCTCACTGACACTGAGTCAGCCTGTGAGTCCCACCTTTAAGTTTAGTTCTGTTAAAAGGCAATAACTGCGAACCTTCAGTCACAGAGGTCAGACGAGGGACTGAAAGCTCGAATCAATCTAAAGCAAATTTCAAATATTTGGAGATATCATCAATTTTAACTCAAAGTCCACCTGCTGGCTTTTTCCAGACCCCTTCAACCATGTTTTGTGGTCTTCCTTAGTGGAGTTTGTGAAGTAATACCCAAACTTATCTCCTAAGAAACGCCTCAAGATGAACTTGATGAGCGCTGTTCTCCAGTCAGTAGCGGTGTTGTTACTGGACACGGATCGTGACACCATCAAGATGCAACAGTTACTGTTCCGCACTCATTTGAATGTATGTACATTTCTACACACTTGATCACATGTATGACCTGACTCGAAAACAAAAACGGAGTCCGATGTCTGCATGACGTCATGCACATGTATGTTGGTGATATGATACAGATGAATCTGAGTTGCGTATGAAGTTGTTTATTAAGCTGGTTACACACTAAAAGCCATAGTAGGCCAGAAATATTTATTTTAGACTTCTAACAGCAAATAATATAACTATCCTCTGATTCCCAAAAGTCATTGCAGTTAGATGAAGCTTTCTCGTTGTTTTAACAGATCACACACACAACACATTAAGTCTGAACCACTTCAACAAAGATTTTTCTTGAATTGTCTATACCACCTGAGTATGTGTAAAAAGAATCAGTATATTCAAAGAGAAAAATCAAGTCACTATAAGGACAGTTTCCTCATGATGAATGACACCCGCTATTTTACTTTACTAGGTGTTCATCATTTATATGCTGATTTCGTTTTAAATCATGTTTTTAAACTGTTGAATAAAATCAAACTATTGCAAAAATATGTTGTTTTTTTTGCTTTTTCTTGTTTCTTCGACTTTATTAAATCGCAGTGGGTTGAGTAAAAGGTAATGGCAAATAGCTTTAAAATGGAGAAATCCCAGTCAGCTTGCTGCAAGACGTCCTGATTGATCGTCGCCACATGATGGAGCTCTGCCCCTCTGTAAAATCCCCAGCGAGCCTTGGCTTGCTGGAGACTAGGGAATGAAATGAGTGGAGTGAACACACACAGCCTTGTTTGTTTCAGCCTCTAACATGTTCATGGATGATTTACAGTGTGTTCCTTGAAAGCAGCAAAGTTCCAAAAAAAACAAAGCACCATGGAAAAGTTCTTCCTCCTAAAAACAATGTTGTCTCCTGCATTTTTTTTGAAGAGGAGATGAGCTCAGACAAGAAGTAACCCTTCCCTACTTTGTCTGCTTCATGTCATGGCTTCCTACATTTCCCAAAATGCCTTTGGACAGGACAACTCTCAAATGAGGGTGTGTGCAGTTGCAATCAAAGGTGTCTTTATGGGCATATAAATGCTTTGGAGGTGTTCAGCTGCAGGCTACTGTACACGTGTGCACAAGTTACTGATGCACAGAACTCGATGATGTTGAACAGCGTTTCACCTGTCAGTCGTGGGAGGCCAATGGGGCGCTTTCTTTCGATGAAGGTTGAGGTTATGTTGGTGGAGCTCTTTTTTTACTCCAGCTGTTGATGCGTGGTGAGCATCAGCGGTTATGGTATGATCACCAATTTTTCCCTCTGGTTATACCAAACACACCATAACTGTAAAATCTGTCATTTCCTGTCTGAAAGGCAAAAAAAAAAAAAAGCTGCCAGATCAACTGGGCTGTGGCTGAGTTCATATTTTGTCTAGTAAACGGTCAGTGAGGTCATTTTTCTGTTGCTTTATGTGGAAATATCCATTATTTCTGTCACGCTGCACATCTTGTTGCAGCCTCCTTCGTTCTCCTCGTACATGGCGGAGGGAACTTTTTAAGCAGTACAACTCTGACTCCTTTTCTCTCTCAGTCTCTGCAAATTCAGTCAACACGGGGTCTCTGGAGGGTTGTGGTGCATGGGGCCTGGAAAAAGCCCCTATTGACGGTGGAATTTCACAGGGAGCGCTGTTTGTGGTCACTCGCCCAGTCAGCTTTATTCTAAGCTCCGTTCCCCCACCGACAGTCCCAGGATGACCCTGACGCCACAGCGGAGTTTGGAGGGTTTGGACAGAGGCTCATGTCTTAGGGGTCATAACAATGTCCAAGGCTTATGATTTTTAATAGGACTTTGGATCTCATTCAATCTGTTTTATGAAACTCCCACATCGTAATGTGTGTGCCTGATTTTCTTCGCCTCGGCCTCTTTCCAGTGTGCACCATGAAGTTTAATGTTAATCCTCCCCAATGAACTACAAAATCATGACTGAGATTTTATATGAAATCCTCAACATAACCTAGTTTATACAGTAGTATAGGTCAAAGTGACACAGTAAAGACAAAGCTTACTGTATCAATGGGAAGCATCATCTATTTTCATTCATACTGCTTGAATAAGTTATAACTCTGGTCTGGACTGGCCACAGGTTAGTTAACCAGCATTACTACTTCTGCACAACCACAATGTACATTTATCTCCACCCCTTCCACACAGAGCTCCATGTTTCATTGTTGGAACTTTCCAGGTTTACCATAATTACAACTTTTTTGACTTCTCCTCCCAGAAATCTTCAATCAAACTTACCCACCCCAACAATCAGAAGAACTAATGCTCAGGAGTCTTTCCTAATTGGCGAACCAGTTTGGGTCCAGCTTGACTTTGTGTCCAGAGATTCAAGGGTCTTGTGGCCAGTGAAGACATTTCCCTAAAGAAAAAAAAAAATCAACATAATGATGTTTGTACATACAGTATACAGGGCAATAACTTCATCTCAGGTATTTGAAAGAGAATATTTGTGAATTTCCTGTGCTGCCAAAAACAGGTTCTGTCCAATAGCTTGAGAATTGTTGCGTTTACTTTGGTGTTAAGGACCAAAGTAAACGTAAGCGATTTGTTTGCGTTTTGTCTACTTGCATGTGCTTATTTCAGTTCAAGTGTGTTGGCCACAGTCATGTAGGCTACAGCTTTTGAAGGCAGTGTGAGTTAACAGCACAGACTGTAAATTTAGAAGGATGTGGCCTCTGTAACGTCACCCACTGCTTCTTAGGAGAGATTTTGAAGCTCAGAGTGAGCTGCTGCACCATTGCCATCTTGGCATCAGTAGGCCTATCTATTCAATTAAAGAAGTGTAGTTTTTGGGAATATGTTGGCCTCATTTTTCAACTTTGGGTGTTGGTGCTTGGTTTATAGGGACACATTATTCAGTTAACAATTTCCCTCCCGAAGTCATCTCTTTTCCATTATTTGTAGCAGGTGGTTTCTCCAGCAGACTAACATAACCTTTACTTTCCCATCTGTCTGCCAGGTTTATCAGGTATTTATTTAGCAAATTTAACTGAACATTAGCACTTAGCTTTAGTATTTCTTGCACAAACACACTACAAGAAGGGCTATTTACTGTAGCTAGCTAAGAGAGAAAGTAGCAAGAGTCACGGAGACCCTCCTCGATCTGGTTTCACTGGCTATCTCCACAGATGTGCGGTCAGCAGCTGGACCTTCATGGACACTTTGCCACACAAGTGTGTTTTAATAGAGTGTAAAAAAAAAAAAAAAAAAGGTGGTTGTGCATGTGTAACATTTATAGCACTGGGAATTTATAGCGCCGGCAACAGATAGCTGTGGCCTCGGAAAAAATACAGACCTGAAAAATCTTGACGGTCTCCAACTTGGAAGGCTTGCTTAAATTTTTCCTAGTAGTAGTAGTGGAATTTCCGATTATCACAGCATCCCAGAAAGGCACCAAATGAAAAATAAAACTAGTTCACTGAAGGCAATGCATGATTTCTGAGTGATGAAACGGTCATGGTGCTAATTTTGCAGCCGTATTTGAGTTCTACACTCACAGCTCTAATTTCTGCTTGTTCGTTGTATTCACTCACTGTTTTCCATCAACAAAGATTTTCCTCCTTTGAGAATAAAATTAGCATCTCTGACATTTGGTAAAATCTTGATGACATTTTTGTTTTCCTTAATCTCCTGGCTTGATTATCCCGTGAGTGGTGATGATGATATTTTCCGTGGAACTTCAATTAACTAATACTGTTTTGTCTCATAGCAGCAGTAAACAACTCCAAACTGGTAAGTTTTCCAGTATATCTTGATTGTGTTTCCACTGGGAATAGAAATATGTTGTCCCATTTATCGTCTCGTATGCACAGCTCCTGCAGCAGCTCTTTGAATGAAACCCACCATTATTTCTGATACTGCTCCCTTTCAGTGCACTGCGTCCTTGATGTTAGTGAACCTACAGTAATCTGCTGAGCTAACTTACAGGAACTGGAGGTCGTTCATGAGTCATCAGGATGTTTATGAGAGGAGTGTGTGTTTGTGTGTGTGCTCTCTGTGGGATAAATACAGAGGATTGTTGTGCACAGCAGACTTTTGTCCAGAATAACAGAGGACTCTAACCAGAATAGATGAACAAGTCAAATCCTATCAGGACATAGCCTGTGTGTGTATGTGTGTCTGTGTGCGTGCGTGTGTGTTTGTCTGCACGCATCGGTGTGCTCGTGGGGCTAGATATGGTGGCTTTAAGGCTAATCCCTCAACTCCTGCTCTCACCGGACTCTCATCCACTTACCTAACGCTCACCTGGCGCGCACCTAACCCTGGTCTAATACTATGGTGTGTATGTGAGTCACCTAATACCTCCTACTGTAACTTGTAACAGTGAACTTGGTCACCCCATGGCCTGACAGACCACGTCACAAGTGCCCAGTAGGAGCAGAGCCAATAGGTGTTACGAGACAGGCAAGGTCTGCGGAGCTTAGCATGGCGGCAAGGTGTTTGTGTCCAACAGGTCAAAGGTCTGAGCCAACCTGTTACGCTCACAAACAAACTGATTTTCCACCAGTGTGTCTGATTTATTAAACATTAGGGTGAATACAAAGTAAGAAATGCAAGTCATGTTGGCCTGTTTGCTGCGGATCAACCAGAAATGTTTCTGTAAATGTTGTGCCACAGTAAAGGATTATAACACGTTAAGCCCTGAGGTCAAGTTTATTATGACATCAGTTCTTATTTTTTTTTATTTTTTCCTCATAAAACTGAACAGTTTTATTAGCAGCTTGAGGAGGGAAAATCATAGGAAAAGAATGCATGTCTGTTTTATTGGGTTGTGAATCAACAAGAGTCTGATCCACCTCTCAGTCACAAGATTTGTAATTTATAGGTCATGTTCAGCTCCAGAAAGCAGCAGCAGGTATTTCTATCAATTTGTTTTGAGTTCCTTCTATTCAAGTATGTGGATGAAATACAACTTGGCTGGCTTGGATACTTTCTGTTTCAATTGCTACAACAAGGCCAATCTCAGGTCTAAATGCTGCATTTTGCCAACATTTGCAGGTCTAGGCCACAATTCTTCAGCTGTTAATTGCGCCACCTCTTCCAAACATGGCCTATAATATACTGTAGGTGTCTTATGGACATTTACAATTCACTAAAATAAAACTGTGGACCACACAAACTACTTGTTACTTAGGAGAACCTAACACTTTGTGGTTGAGGTGTAACTTCTGTAAACCAACAAAAACAACACCAGCCACTATGGCCTCATTAGAGTTAATGAGGTGATAATGAATAGGTTGACGTGTGCAGTATCTGATCATGGCATTTGATTGCAATAGTTTCAAATGAATAACCAGAGAAGATGACTTTTAACTCAACAAGAATTGAAAAAAAAAGAAAGAAAAAAAATGACAATACCTATATTTACAAAGGGTTGGCATAAGGCTTCTATGTTCTTTTACATTAAACATAGGCTTTATTATTTTGACCCCTCAAACAGTTTCTAGTGGTTTTTAAGTTCTGTTACATCTTGTGGTTTTATCACCTAGGCATACTGGTGCAAACATTTAGTAAAATATGAGTTTGGGGCCAGAACAACAGATTTAATATGAAGATATTCTCCACAGAAATCTGCAGTGACACACATCAGGTGTGTCACTGCGAGCACATGAGAGCAGGACAGATGGAGGAAGTTCTGGATGTACACCTCTCACACAAGTTGGCAGGCGTGTCCGTAACACTCAGACAGAAACCCAATTAATCCCACTCCCTGTCCAGGATCAACACATCCTCCTTCAGCTCCATGACACTTGTTGGCCCTTAACCCCCCACAAAGCTGGCCAAGTGAGCCAGCCAAGCGCACACATATACACACACCCTCCCTCCTCCAGTGCAGGTGCCTAGTACAAGACACACCGATTCAATCCCCCATAGTCAAGGTAACCATCTCCTCATTTCCCTGCGGCCAATCAGGAGGCTCCCTGGAAGGCCTGTTCTAATCAGCAGACTACCCTGGGGCTTTTATTGTACCAGACTGTAGCTTAGGAGAATCTCTCACTGGCCTACAGGGTATTAGACGCTGATATGAGCTCTATCAAAGGAAGATTTTCCCATGGTGGAGGGGAAAAGTGAGGCAGCGGTCGCCTGTAGGTCAGGGACACGGAGCTCCAACTGGATCCACATGTTTGAATCAGACGTTGTGCACATGAAACCTTGATAACCCTGGAAACCACCCCATACAGACACACATACCACTAAATCAAGAGCCATGTCACAAATATTATAAGACCCATAGTAAATTTTGTATGTATTAAAACCTGAAATTTTATATGGTACATTGTGACCATATACTGTAGGCCTACACTACTCACAAAAAGTCAGGGATAAAAATGCACTATAACTTTTACAGGTAAACTTAATTTGACCTTCTCTGAACGTCTGAAGTGTTTCAGTACTTATAACAACATATGTTTTTATTGAACAATGTGGTAAACCGCATAAATCACAAGTGTCTGATCCGTGAATAGACAACTAAATGTTCTAGTTCAATGACAATTTGTCTTCAAAGAGTCTTCTTCATCATGCTGTTCACATTTTTTCTTTCTTTCTTTCTTTCTTTCTTTCTTTCTTTCTTTCTTTCTTTCTTTCTTTCTTTCTTTCTTTCTTTCTTTCTTTCTTTCTTTCTTTCTTTCTTTCTTTCTTTCTTTCTTTCTTTCTTTCTTGTTGTTGTATACCCACAACTGTTTTTAGCTTTGTTTGTTTTGTTTCAATACATTGTTTGAGATGGAGGAATTACTCCATACTTCTACTTAAATGCATTACTTTCATGATAGCTAATATTACTGTAGCATGAACCTTTTTTTTTTTAAAGTAGTGTATAGTTAATTTGTATGTGCATGATTACTGAGGCAACATGACTATAAAAAATGTCTACGCTATTTTGGATAAACAAATGTCAACATCGAGTATATTAACAGGCTTTAGAATTGTAACATAATGTCTACATAATATGTAATGCTATATCTACTGTGGGCCTACATTATGTTTACATAGGCTACAAACTTGTGCAATGTGGTGTGATGTGTAAGATGAAGACAAATGGTGAGTCAAGGAGGGTTTAGCGTTGTCTTTTTTCATTCTGTTTTTCACATCTTTCTGTATCGATAGACAAAGTTCACTTGGATCTAAGCAAAAATAAATGAAGTCAGAGAATAAAATCACCAAAGGCAGAGTTAAAAATCTCCAGTCCAAATACATAAACAGCCTATCAGCAAGTCAACAATAAATGTTTAATTTATTAGAGCACTGTGTACTTTTTCCTTTGTATTTGTGTGTTTTATGTTGCGCTGTGCTCTCTTATTATCATTTTGACGCAATAAGTAATTGAACTCTGTTAGAGTGTCGTGTAAATAAAGTTGTGTAATATGACATACACACAGTGTTAACTCCCTGTCAGTGGACCAGATGGTGATGCGGTTATTTTCTCCTCAACACCTCATGTAAAACTATTGGTTGTGACAGAAGACAGACAGCATTTACATTCTTGATCATGCACACACACACACACACACGCACACACAAACTCTTAATATAGCATAAATACAGTCGACCTACATAATGCTGCATCCAAACCGCATGACATGGCAGTATAGTGGAAAAATAGCAATTTATGCCACTCACATTTGTCCTATCAGATTGCAATGTGTGTTTGTTTCTTGCTGCGGTCGTGATGGCGCTTGAGGCGGCAAGGGAGAATCCACGCACATGAAGTTTGATCTCAGTGATTCAGTTTTGTGACTGTTGCAATTGAGGCCTTACTCATAACTTATGTAAAACTTTATTTTGGTTTGACTGAAGTTTGGGTCATTCCCTGAGTTTTTGTTGCAGTTGGCCAGCTCGCTTGAAATTTAAGAAATACAGTAAGGATACACGCCGAGCCCAGACAGTCTGCTGTGTTTGCTCGAGGAATCTTTTTCTTTTTTTTCTTTTTTTTCCTCAGGGAACTTGTTTTTGAGGAATTGTTTTTCTACACTGATTCAGCTCTGGTTTCCATTCTGACATGATGCAGACACAGTGAACTGATTTACAAATAAGAGGAACACGGCTCAACACCCGTTGTAAACAGACTGTTTTCCTCTGTGTCACCTTTAAAGGAAAAGTCTGACATTTTAGGAAGTAGGCTACTCTTCCTTTTCGGCTAGCTTAGCTTTTTTTATTTTATTTATTTTTTTACTTCAGTCTCTGGTTGTTTTCCTCAAACTCTTATGTCACTCAAACCCAATACTCCCTCCCTCTCTCTGTCTCTAGTATCACTGAAAACAGTTGAGGCGCTGCATGTTTTCCACTAAGCATTACTTTGGACATGTCGGTAACAAGCTGTTTGACTTAAAACTTTCCTGGAGGCTGATGTCAGTGTCAGAATGTGAACAGCTCTGGTTTGTGCAGCCTCTAAATTATAACATTTCTTTTTCTCTACACAATAGATGGTCACAACTAAAAACACAGTTGTTTAAACATGGTTGAAACAGTCATTTAACATCAAGCTCCTTCATTACATCCCCAGTGGAGAGCAGCAGTAGGATGAAATTTCATGACTCAGATGTTTCTCCCCCATTTACTTTCTATGAGATGTTTAAAAGCATGATGAGATATGGGGGCTGATGGAAACTAGGCCTGTGTTATACAGAACCTAGACAATTTGGAGAGGTGAGTTTGCACATGAGCACATGTGTGGGACGGGAGCCAATCCCATTCAAGAGAGCAGACTGTGGGTGTCCTGGCCGCTCGGTTGGTTAATGTGCCCACCGTGTAACTGAGAGACTTGTATCCGGTCCTTGACTCTGGTCACGTCATGCCCTCTCTGTCTCCTCTGTCTTTATAATTTGAGGCGTCTACAGTTCCATCCAAAAGTCTAAAAAAGCAGGAGACTGATGGTGTGAGAGCTGCAACTGGAGAAGTCTGACAGCTCTTCAGGGATTGTACAAAAATGTCTAAGGATGGAGCAGGAGTCAGTAAAGCAGCAGAGTTCTGTATGTACAGTATGTACGTTTTGTATGTATAGACATGTGTTTACTTTCTGATGGGAGGGTGGTCAAGTTTTTTTTTTTAACAAACTTCAAAATCAAGTCAAATTAACATATCATTATATATGTAATAATGTTCTATATTATTATATGACAAAAAAACTAAGACTAAATAGTATTGGCTTTGTTGTTTCCCTTCGAGTGTGAAATTGCTTTGTAAAAAATAATTTGCACATTTGAATATTAAAGGAGACATATTATGCCCCCTTTCCACAAATTAAAATAGTTCCCAGGTGTCTTAAAGACATATCTGTGACATGCTTTGGTCAAAATACCCCAAGGATCAAGCATCACAGCTCTTTTCTGCCTGTCCCGTTAAATGCAAATGAACCACTGCTTGCCCCGCCCCACCCCTTCTACCGGTCCCAGGTAGGGGTGGGGTTATGCAAATTTAAATCCTAGTTACATCACTGGAAGACAACCACGTAGTTTTCAACCTAGGGAGCCTGCACATTACAGATTTTTTTTGGTCAATTCTCACATTTTGGGGGCTGGAAGGAAAGACAAACACCCAAATATATGTTTGTATAAAGAGCCTTCAAAAAGTGATATTTCCATAATATTTCCCCTTTAAGGTTTGGATGTGATTATATTATTATGAATTCACCTTTCTATGTGTAGTTTGTAAGTTCTCCCTGTGCCTGTGTGGGTTCTTCTGTCCAGGATCTGCTGCGTTCTGCAGGTTGATCAATGTCTCTTCAGTGCCTGGTGTGAATATAAATTTGTGAAGGGGTTTGTCTCTATATGCTGGCTCTGTGACAGACTGGCGACCTGCCCAAGGTGCAGCCCACCCTCGCCCTATGTCAGCTGCAGGGATTGGCTCCAGCTCCCCCCAACCCCACCCCACAACTCTCATACAATCCCTTAGTTACTGCAGTTATTTGCAGGAAACCAATTAGAAGCTGATTTTCTCCACTTGTTTATAGTTAAGCTGATGTTGAAATGCAACAACCAATGAGTAAAGTGAAAATCCAAATCTATCTTTTCCCCCATGGTGAAAATCTTCCAGAACCTACTTTTGCCAGAACAATGTGAAGATGTTTTTCTTAGCCTTAGCTGTATATAGTCATGTGTTTCCACGATAACCCATTAAATCTCCCTTTAAACCAGGCCACCCTTATTTTTCTTAATCCTCTCGAACAAGGTCCATATGTGTGTGTGTGTGAGTGTGGGGGAGTCTTGGAACAAGCTTTGTTTACCTTTCTTGTTCTTCCCACTTCCTGGTCAGGGGGTAGCGAGGTAATAAAAGTGTAAAGGTACAGTCATCTGCTCTGGAGACAGTCTGACAGTCTGGGTCGAGCTCATCTTGGAAAACCTCCAGCGTTTCTCCACTAAAGACTCTGGTTACTGATCATGTGACACAGTATCCCGAACACAGACGATGATGCTTCCTCAGCGTGGTGCCATGTTAGAAAGTTTCTGTTGTGGTGTTTAAAGGTCATGACATGGGGGTTGGGGGGGCCATACAGTCAGGAAGGAGCCAGATCCATATGAAGAGCCTCACTGAGAGGATGTGAGGGGAGGGGGAGATGAAGGCGCGGAGGTGGGGAGGTGCTGTGCCACACAAGTTGCCCCTGGGCCCCGAGTGGTCGTGTTGGCTTGGCAGGAAGAGGGAGGAAGCGTGGAGGAGGGGTATGTGTGTGTGTGTGTGTGTGTTTATGTGCATGTGGAGAGAGAGAGAGAAAGAGAGGGGGTGGGGGGGGCGGTGGTCTGTTGAGGGCAGCTCCTGGTGCCACGTTTGCATCACAGAACTGTAATCCTTTCAGAGCCGAGCAGAGCCGAGCTGGCACCGAGGCCGCCTCGCTTTTTCTTCTTTTCTTTTTTTGTTTTAACCCTGACACGACTGGATTTTAATCGATTTTATTTTCTTCATCTACAGCAGTTATGTCCCGCACACCTCTAACACATGACGCACAGACAAGTTCAGACTGTTGGAAACATGTTGCATGAATTTGTTTGTGTAATAATATGCTATGAATTACCGAATTTTCCAGTCAATAAATTGACAGTCACGCTAACCACACACCAACGGGCACACATGCACAAACACACATGTTCAAAACAAACCAAGCGTGCTAGTGTTGTGTACATCTCTGCCTGTTAATGACAACGTATGTGCAACCAAAGATTCACGAGTTGAGGAAATTTCTGAGTTTAATTGGACCCATGCAGACGGAACTGAAAAACATGTTTGTAACTGCCACATCTCATTTGTTGCATCTAAAAAGAGTACTTGCATGTAAAAAAGACTGTGGTGCAAAGGGAATGAAATTAAGACGAGTTTTGAACGAGGAAATCATTTTAATCAAATGAAATAAATATCGTTCTTTTTCTTCCAAGTTTGGCTTTCTGCCTGTTTCATCTGTGCGGCATTAGCAGGGCTTGTTCAAACAAACAATAAATCATCAGTCTGGCGATGCAACAGCCAGACGCTCCACAGATCCATTCACAAATTGTAACCAAACTCTACATTTATTAAAATAAGAACTAAACCAAAACCAAAAGTGAAATAAAATTTAAAAATGAAACACACTAAAAACTGATGGGAACTGTAAAATTGTAATAACCCTGATACGCGTATAAACCAACCACTGACACACACGCACGGCGTTGACAGCGATGTGAGTCAGCAGGAGTCAGGAGCTCGGGGGTTTTCCAAAGTCCACAACATGATCAGTGTTGGAAAATCACTGAAGAGCAAGCAACTGTTTTGGTTCAGAGCAGAGAGCCAGGTGGAATGAATTCAGCCTATCTGCAGAGAGAGCTTTTTCAGGATGTGATGTTGCAACCTGCGCTTCGCCACCAACAGAAATATTGTGACAGGGAGATTTATATCTTCTGAATGTCAACATGATGATATCCTCTGTTGCTCACAATAACTCAGCTTGTCCATGACCTTTCTGGATACAAAAATAAGACAACAACTCAATATGAAACATTTTGTAATGTTTTGCCTTTCTTTTGGTTTTTGTCTTGCTTCAGAAAGAAAAAAACAACAAGTGAATAACAGTGATTTTCAGAAAATAGCGTGCACAGTTGGAAGTAAACTGATAAAGAGGTCACATTTTAACTTCTTTGACCTGTTTTTCTTTGTCTATTTGCCTGATGAATGGCCCATAATGCAACATTAACAATAATGATAAGAAATGAGGGAGAGGGAGGCGCTGAGTCATTCATCATATCAATAGCCTATGCTGGAATTTTTTCTGGAGAATGAAAATGCGCTAATGGTATAAACATAGCACCATGTAGTCGTTTGCCAAAGTCAACGTCGAAAGGAAGACAGAAACACCCTTTTTGCATAGTTAACTGTTCACCTGTTGTTATTGGACGGGTAACACGACCCTTCACCATCAGATGGGTGTGCACAGACAATAAAGTATTACTTGGTTTCTCCATGTAGCTTTATATAGGGGATCAGCGACAGTGGATATGGTTTTAAAAGTCAGCTTTAACAGTGGAGAAAAAAACCACCACTGTGCTTACAGGACAGCTTTCCATCTTTCCAGCCGACTGTTTGCACTCACACCAGTTGCCCCGGAGACCAGGGGCATCAAAATACAGGCACAATGACAAATACCAGCATCTGTGTGTGTGTGTGTGTGTGTGGGGTCAGTGAGGTTCAGTCTGGGCGGTAATGTGAGACCAAGATGAAACACTCAGCCATCAGCACATTCCTATGGGCCTCAGTTTTCTTCAGCTGGGGGAAGAGAATGACATGAAAGAAAGAAAAAAGAAAAAATACAGAAAGAAAGAAAGAAAGAAAGAAAGAAAGAAAGAAAGAAAGAAAGAAAGAAAGAAAGAAAGAAAGAAAGAAAGAAAGAAAGAAAGATTGATCACAGACAGCAGCAGTAAACATGTCATCTACTATAAATGATGCCGTTACCTTGTGGGTCACTGAGTAACAGTCATCATCACACAGCAGTGACTCCTCCGGCTCTCAGCAGAACACTATAGCTCTGTATATTGTCGTCTTTATATAATGATACGTTTTAAGGAGGCTTTGCAGAAATGCGCCTGCAGCCTCGCCTGCTCCATCACTGTGGCCGACGGAGGAATTCACTTCCCACAAATATTGTCTGAATATCTGTGAACCCGACTCGAAACAGAGCGCTAGGATAAAACGCTTGTTTGTGATGTGGCTGCAGAGCCCTTCAGTGACCGTTAACAATCCAGTGTACCAAGACGTTTGTTTGTGCAAATAAATTAGCATTTAGACGACTTTAAAAATTTACAGCCTGCCATTCAAACTGCTGGTGCCTTTCAATGGAAACAACACATGTAATACTTTAAGTTTTTTTTTCTTTAAGGTTTTATTCTTTTTTCATCCAGGCCACAAAATTCAACTTGTAAAATGCCTCTCAGGACAGTAAAAACGTAAAAACATCCTCAGGTCTCCTCATTTAACAGTAGCATAATGACAGGCTGTGGTTGACCCAGTATTTAAGTCGCAGCTTTCAGCCAACCTTGTTAGGCTACACGATTAATGCCAGGGTGAACTGTCTGTCTCTCTGTTTTATTAGCAGACGCAGGTCACAGAGACACAGTAACTGTCTTTCCCACCAGAAAACAACCTGACCTTTAGTATTAGCTTTCATTCACATTAGCATTGTTTGCAGCTGTTAGCACAAAGTCCTGCACATGCCATGGACACCCAGCCTACATAGTAGCTTCAAATGGAACCAATGGTGTTTACGTTCTGCAAATAATCCCAGAATACATTGCTGGACATTTTATAGGCAAACATGAAAAAATGAAGTTGTGGTAGGCTACACAGCAGCTGCAAAACGCTGATCGTAAATTCACCGCTTGCAAGTGTCATATATTACAAACAGTTTAGAGCAGGTGTGGAGTGGAGCAGTGAGCGACGGACGGTCATCGTCATGCTGATGGAGCCTATTTCTGTGGAGTTTACAACCGTGGGATTTTCAAAATTGGTTTGACAAAAAAAAAACTGCAGTTCACTTATTTGGGCCCATATCTACTGGTAACCACTGGCAACCATGCAAATATACTACCATGCTTTCCATCTCTCCTTCAGCATCATTTCAGGTCATTCTGGTGTAACGGTCAAAGCCACATCAGAGAGCTGCAGCTCCAACAAACAGGATGTGTATTTTTAACTTAATACAGTGTTTGGGATATGTTGGGCGAGTTATCATCAGTGTGTGTACATTTACACGCAAACATTATGTGAAAAGATAACCAATCAAAAAGCCAACACTTATGTAGAGGTGAAGCAGGATGTCGGTGAAGAAGGAGCTGGGGTTGGTGGAGGTGATGGGGCTGTGAGAGAGAGCCCCAGCTGCTGGTATTTTTTTTAATAATTTTTTTTTTAGCTTTGTTCAGCTCTCCTCTGCTTGGTTCGCTGTATCTGTTTGAAGGGCTGACTGAACGACTGCCTCATTTTCTCCATTCTTTTCTCCATTTTTCTGATTCAGCCCACCCGTTTCAACACACCACATCCTTCTCTCCTCTGCATGCGGAGGGGAAAAAACGCAGACTCCACCGTAATTATCCAGCTGGAACTGCTCACGGGGCCATTCTGGCTGTATTAAATTCATTACCAGCCAGAGAAACAGATTTGGAGCACTCCCTCAGCACCGAATGTGTTTTCACTCACATTAGGTTATAAAATGACTGTTTGATTGTCAGTGATAGTGCCACATCCCAGGAGCTGGAGGAGATGCCCTGATACACTTGGTTTCAGATCCAACAGTGACATTGTTTCCAATCTCCTTTCTGTTTCTTGAAGGTTTAATAAGTAGAGGTTCAAAAGGTTAGTGACCGGAAGGTAGCCGGTGGCGCATCCAGCACATTCACGGAAAAAAGCTTTTGGGGAAACTCAATGGAAATCACTCTTCCCTCCATCAGCATAAAAGGAAACCTCTGGAGTTTTGAAGGATGAGGAAACTCCTCCACAGTGAGCCCACTTTTCTGGTTCGCTCTTCCATCACATGCTAGCTGGGTAGACTAAATACATAGTAAACAGAGCGTATCATGGCTAACGTAACATGCTGAAGTATTCTGCTAAGCAGCTTAGCTTGTTTTGGGTCGCTGTAATTAAATGTACATTAAAAACTCAAGAAACAGAAGGGTCAAGAAATCAAAACAAAGAGCTGAAAGACATTAAAAGGCTCAGTGAAGTTGAAGGAGACTGGACTGGTGTGTTTCAGAACTAAACTTTTGTGTTGATTTTGGCGACCCCTGTGGACAATAGCGACAATAGCGGTTTTTCTGTGCAGATCCTGTCCCAGTATCAGCCATGGTGAAAAGACAGCGATAAGATTGATTTTTACTGGCTAGCGTAGCAACAACTAAATGCTCATTCATGGATTTGTCAGATGTGCTGTTTCCTCTGGTCTGAGTGCTGTAAATCGTTTCATCCGCTGGACCGACCTGACCATTGCCTCCCAAAGGTACAGTGTTAGGCCGTTTAGAAATAGCTTATCTTCCCACCGATGGCTTAATTTGTTGTTGTAGGTCATACATAAGCAGAAATGGGAGACTTTTGCATCCAGTTAAAATTCTTTGTAGTTGCTTTAACTATATTTATTCTGCCTATGACCTTGATAGGGTTGGCGAGGGTTGTGCACTTTTCCTGCTCTAATGAGTGAAAACGGCAACTGCAAAAAGTTTTTTTTTTATATCCTATTTTTGGCAATCAGGAAGCAGATTAAGCTAAATACAATCTGGACTGGACTGTTGCACAAAATCAGGTCATTCACTCCCTACAATGTTTGCCAATGTGTGTGTGGGGAAGTGAACACAGCTAATTCTGAACAGTTATCAACTGTCCAAACTTCAGTGGGTGGAGCTGCAAAAGGGAAATTAGTAAAATCTGTGAAAGACATCAGTCCAAGCAGTAATCACACGGTGAGACTCTCTGATAGAAGCTTGGAAGTCAACCTTTATTGATACTGTTAAAAAAAATCATGTCAACCAACAAAGAAAATCACATACAGTTGGGTCCAAAACTCTGACATCACTTTCCCATTCCTGAGTGAGTGGAAAAGTGGTGTCAGATTCTTGGACCCCACTGTACGTCTTTCATATTTGCTTCGGTACTGCTGTTTATACATGTAAAAACAAAACAAAAAAAAACAAAAAAAAACACTGGTTAACATAATGCATCTCAACTCATCTCAGGATGATGGATCTGACAGTGATTAAAAACTGCAGAAGTTCCCTTTAAAGCACTGATTTTGCATTTATACTGTAATTCTGTCTCAGGTGTTGATGCTTGTGTTATAATTAGGAAAGATGCACTACTGAAACCATGGTAACGTATCTGCACCTCCATCCAAAGGTTGAAGTTGAATTGAAATACATGCCGCCTTCTGATTGACATGGTGTCATAAACAAAGCTCAGCTGAGGAGGTCACTCAGCAACATGAGAGGAAAAAATACAAAGGAACACCTTGTTTTTCTGTGTTTGAAATCTTTTTTAATTTAATTTATTAATTTATTACTTTTTTCTAGGGCTCAATAATACTCAATCGCCCTTGGTTCTGCAACCAATCAGTAGAAATCAAACATTCCCAATTAACTTCATACTTCCTACATGTAACACCTTGTTATTGAAACTCCTGCAGGCAATTTAAAATTCTTAAGCAAGATTAAAAGGCTTCTTTAGTGAAAATGTTGATGTGGATTATACATGTTTGTGAAGCAATTTACATATGGACCTTTCCTTCAGCTCAGCAGTGGAACCGCTTCTAATTTGCGGCGACTGATTACGATTGCATGTAGTAACACAACGGTACAGGACATAACTGAATGACGTACATTAAAATAAAAGTATAGAAAACAAAAAAGAAAATTAAGGAGGACATTTTCCAGAAGGCACTGGATATAAAAGGAATACCAACATTTTTCAACTGCTTTTCTACATCCTGAAGTCTGATGAAGGCCTTGTGACTGAAACGTCAGTTAATCTAATAAACTGTGGTGCTAAGCAAGAAGCAGTGTGCGGAATTCTCCTTTTTCAAAGATTGAAGTGACACTCATCTACGCACCTGAAATAGAAGACAGATGGACGTGCGCATATTCTTTGGTAAACATTGACTACATCCTGAAGTCAAAATCTCATTTTTTGGTTCTTCCTTTCGGTTCCCCAATTTTCCAAAAATTAGCATTACTAGCAAGCGGTGTCGTTTCCCCTGCTAGAAATGAGCAGTGAAGGCATCACACACATTCATACAATGTTTGGTGATTTTTTCCCCCAATTTACACAACATAAAATGTGACTGGATCCCTTCCAGTTTCACCAGGTGTCTTTCAATGTAGCTGAGGGGTTGAGAAATGCTGGTAAGACTCTGAACTGGCTAGCTGTTGTGTTTCTAAACTCTGCGCACAGTGTCCGTCTTGGTGGTTGGACACCTTGTCGATATTCAAGTACTCTCCTCTATTTCTCTCGGGGAGTAAAATAAATTAGATGCTCTTTGAACTGCCCTGCAGTTGCAATGTGACCTGCAATGTGACCGGTGATGATAAAACTGAAGACATAAAACACACATAATGGTATCAAAGTACAGTATCAGGATTGCGTATAAAAAAAAAAAAAGTGAGGAGAGACGTTAACCTGATTTCTGGTTTACTCGATTTCAATGTCCCAATGATAACTAAAACAAATACATACTGTAGTTGCCCAGCAGTCTATGTGCGCAGATACAAAAAAAAACAAAAAAATATATATCGCTGTTATCTAAATTCAACTACATGAAAAGATGGTTAAGGACAATATCCAAAGCCTCGAAGACATCAACCAACATAGCATTCGAAAAACGCATCTTAAAGTAAAGACATACCTTCCATAGAACATGTACACTTCCCTGGACTGGACCACAATGTCATGTGACTGTATCAAAGAGTTGGAGTTTGTTGGGTTCGCATGTTGTTGGATGAAAAGAAACATCACAAAAAAGTTGAAGAAGAAAATTTCATCTCAGCTGTAAGAACTCCTCTCATAAGATCAATATGGAGTATCTACATATCTGGAACCAATTTTAACAAATCATTTGTTTTTTTCTTTTTCTCTTACTCAACATCATTAACAACATGACTGACTGAAATTGCTTTAAAACCCAATCCCCACCCCCCCAATAAAAAACTCACAGCAATGGAGAAATAAGCCGATCCATTCTGCTCTAAGTTTAACCTGGTTACTCAGATTTCCACGTACAACCTACTTTTCACCTTGTTTCTCAATAACAATGGCATAACTCAGTAGTTGATAAAAACAACAAAGAAATTTCATCCATTGCAGTATTCCTCTGTGGACTTCCTGTCCCAACATGCTTTGCTGTCCAGCAACAATCCTCCCTGATCTCACAAATGCCAACACACAGTAAAAAATATTTCTAAGAATCACCCCATTCACTCAGTATGGGACAGAGCGTTAAGTCAAACTGCTTGTTTCAAATCATTGTTTCTGCTCATTAGCCAAAACTGGAGAAAATGACCTTTTCCAATGTCTACTCTTCACTTTGAACACGATGGGCATCGAGGTTGGTACAAATTTTAGTTTTCATAACAATTTTTTACCACCAAAATTGATCAAAAGAGGCAGTAGCATGCAAGTAACGACTCATTTACCAGCTTAAAGTTCAACTTGACACTCTTTCCCATACAAGAAGAGGAACCCAGAGTGACTGGGATTCAACATCTTTGGCTGATAGCAGGAGTATCTTTGGCAGCGAGGACCACGGCCTTCGGACTGAAGGAACTGGTCGACAGAGCGGTAAGTCTGTGTATCAAAGCGGGTGCATTTGGGTGTGGGGTTGTCGTTTGTGGAGATGGGGTTTGTCTATGTGACTCAAGGGCGGAGGCTCGGCGGGGGACGCGACGGTGGTGGACAGGGAAGCCCCGGAGGCGTGCGGGACGGCGGAGGGCCCGGGAGCACCTGGCCCGCCGGCGGTGATCTGGGCGGGGGGCTGGCGGGAGGGCTGCTGGTGGTGGGGGACGAGGAGGCGGTGCGGGCGACGGGGCGGTAGTCCGGAGGCGGGGGCGGGGGCGAGGGCGTGTACATCGGGGTGCGAGGTTGGGCCTTGGCTGCTGCTGCTGACTCGTCCTTCACTCTTGTGAAATTGATGCAACGACCCTAAAAGAACGAAAAGAGACAAATTTTAGACACTTTTGAATTTCTCCTTGGGTATTAAATAAAAAAACTTGATCAAAACATTGTAAGAATGAATGAATAAATGAATGATTTTTTTTTTTTTGTGTGTCATGCCACCACTGTGGCCTATCCCATATGGGATTACAAGACACATTTAATGACAAATACAAAAAAAATAGACAGTCCTTGCTGTTGGTATTACCTGCCACACATAAATAAACCAATAGATTACTTTCAGTACTCAACTATACTGTATATCGCTCTTCGTCTCATTGCCCAAGCCTTAGAAATAAAGAAAATGCAAATATTCTTGGATGTCTATCATTTTGACTTCTGAAACATGACTCCATCACGTCTGAGAGAATTTATGTTTTTGACAAGGAGTTACACTATTTTTTTTATTGTTTGGTTGTTACTGGATTGTGGAAATACACTTAAATTAGCATCTCCTTTTGCGTTTTCTGGGGATAATTGAATTTCATTGAAAGTCTGTGCTATATTTGGGTGGAAACCTAAGCAGCAAGAGACTTAAATGATTATAACAAAGACAAAAAGATGACCTGTAGCCTACAGTATATGTTTGACATGATAATACACCAAAATATTGAAATGAATGTGAATATGTAAAAGCATTTAGAGAGAAGTGAACAAGTACAGTACGCATGATCTGGACTGTGTGCGCACAACATAACAGCTGGATTATATTTATGGAATCAGGTTAAAGTATGACACAGAACACACAAACACAAACACACTTTCAGGTAAACACACACAGGTGTCTAATCTGCAGTACATCTGGGATGAAGAGGCATTGACATGAGTCGACCACAGGGTCATGGTACAGTCACTACTCTTTGTGCGTTTGTGTCTCTTTGTGTGTGTGTGTGTGTGTGTCTGTGGCCAGCTGGTGTTCCAGATTACTCTTAAATCCCCGCTTCGACGCCCCCTCTCCAAATGATCCCGGTTAGTCCAATGTTCTGTCCCGACCCAACCAGGACTCCATTACCAAAGCTCCTGTACTTGTGGTGAGACCATATGGAGGAGAAACATGGGGGAGGATTAGGATTGGAGGCCAGGACTGGTGCGTGCGTCTGTGTGTGTGTGTTTTTTGGGGTGACGGGTGGGTGAGTGTGTGTAAAAGATCAGAGTTTATCTGTAACTTTCAACCAGTATAAGTTTGACTATGTTGTAAAACTAATGAATTTGCTCCAGCAGAAATCACATTTCACTCTTTTACCCTCTCGTAAAAATATCACGCCGACCGCAAACTTCACCCGGGTTCGTCGAGGTTGCGGTTGCCATGGCTACCCTGCCTACTCCGTATGTAGCGGCGTACGGTTGGCAGCCAGAGCGGAGTGAAGTAATGTTAATCTGTTAATGAGCAGTATCAGTGATCGGAGCGCCAGGACCACGCTTTTAGAGAGTGGAAAATGAGAGAATAGGAATTGATGTCACTGGGATCAGGACACATCATTCCATCTTAAAAAATAAAAATAAGCTTTACACATAATTCGTTTTTTTTTCTTTCATATTACTCAAATGGTTTTGATCTATTGAAATGCCTCTTCTGTATGTGATGTTGATTTAGTGAAACATATCAGAGCCAGAGTAAAAATAGCTGAAAACAAAAGCAGACAGAGGGATATAATAATACTGAAAACAGCTGAAACGAGGCCATTCTTCAGTTTCCCACAATAAACTTTTACCCTCGTCCCCTGCAAACCATCCCTGTCCTCTTTTATTTAGCTGAACATCTCTACATCTACCGCAGCCTCCAACCCAGCGCTGATGCTGAACTCTCCTCTCAGCAGAAGAGACTGAAAATATCAGCGCACCGGAAACTTAAATACATACGGTGCAAATGTGACCCTGATGGTGTGCAGAGTGATGTCTCTGTCTCTGACATATGTATACTGTCACAGTGAGGCAACATTTTTGGCAGGAGATCAACGACAACAGTCCTGGAGGACACATTCCAGTCATCCAGTTAGCTGTCGAGTGCAGACGCAGAGAGTTGGATAAGCAGAAGGGAAAAAGGACAAGAATTTAGCAGCGACCTCCAGTTTCTGGTCTGTTGCCACTTATCCAGTCTGGTATTGTGAGACATAGATAAAAAAAAAAATAAAAAAAGCCTGCGTGAGGAGGATTCTCTCAAAAAATGTTTTCTTGCCTCGAGTAGACTCCATGTAATTCTCTGTACTTTGTCTTCAGACAAGATTGGCTGAGAGATACTTAAAAAGCTAGTCTGATTGAGTAAAACTAGTTGAATCATAACAATGTGTTTTAACACTGATTCAGTTCCACAGAAAAGCCTCAAGTGCAAACAATGAGATGTTGCGGCGAAACTTCCTCTGAATATCAAGACGCTCAGCTCAGCTTGGGGTGTTTGTAGCTACAGTATGTTGACAGACCTGCTGATTGGTTCACACAGTGAGCAAAGTGAATAATGGCAAGAAAATAAAATAAATGAGTGAAACATTGTTTAAGTAACATGTTTTAATCATTTGTGGCGAAGTGTTTCACTTCACTGGTATCCAATTAAAAATAAAGACACTAAGGAGGAAAAAGAGAGAGAAAAAAAATACGGGCAAATCTGCTTCTTTACTTCTCTGCTGAGTTGGAGTGATTGATTTGTTTTATTGTCATTTTTATGTGTCATATAAAAACGAAATGAAGTTTCACACATCCACCGCTCAGTGATTCAGTGCTTAAGAGCAGAGGAATGTCTCATGTCTATGCCATGAATATGACGTTATTATGAAAGCAGCGGTTCAGTTCAGAGGTCACACAACACATCTACACAACTAGCTACATTTGACTCTAATGACAGATGCTGAGTGAGCTTCAGAGGTGCTGCTAGTCAGGCTTGCTCTTCCCCCTTGTCTCTAGTCTTTGTGCTAAGCTATGCTAGCTATGCGCTGCCTTGCAGTTTCCTGCTACAACACACCTTATTCAAATGAGTGGCTCGTTATCAAGCAGTGGTCTGATAACGAGCCACTCATTTGAATCAGGTGTGTTGTAGCAGGAAACTTCTAAAACATGCAAGGCAGTGGCCCTTGAGGACCGGAATTGGGGAACCCTGCTTTAGTGTGTACTACTCCTTTAACTCTGTGTGAGAAAATAAGTGCAAAATGTTGGACTTTTAACTCATGCTAGCTTGCTTAAGTTTATGAAAACAGTGTTGTAGAGGGGGGCTTTGTTTAAAACCATCAGTAGAAACCACTGAGCTGTGTGCATGTTTTTGTGCGTGCGCTGTATGTATCTTTTTGTTTTGAACCCCGCTTCGCTTCATGTACATTGTTCTGCTCGTGCCCTGCTGCGGTTTGAAGCTCTGAACATTTTCCTGAATTAAAAAAAGCCACACTCTTTGGTGATCTCCTCCACTGTCTGCAGTCTCACCAAGGTCATAAAATTGTCTAGGCCTGGGCAAATGTGTGTGTGTGTGCATATGTGTGTGTGTGTGTGTGAGACATGGTCAGTTGGTCCATGGAGACAGCCTTGGCAGTCGTCTTGCCTTAGGTATTACCTCATGCGCTTTAGCCAGCTAAATGCTTCCCTGGGGAGGATTGTGTGTATATGAATCAGAGAGAGAGAGACTGTGTGGACTAGCTCTACCTCATACTGTACACTCTGACGTCAGTGTAATGATTGTGGTTTGGTAACACACACTCATAATGGCAAACTCCTGTCTTGAATTAAGATAACTTCATCTTGTGGTGAATTATGTGGCTATATATATATATATATTTGTATATGTACATTTTGTATAGTACACACACACTGTTCTTCATCATAGAGCCTATGTTAAGTAAACAAGAAGAGGGGTTACTGAGTTCATTGCTAGGGAAGAGGAAAGTGTGTGAGTGTGTGTGTATGTGTGTGTGGTCAGTGCTGTGAATCAACAGTAGAGGAGAGGAGATCCGTCTTGTGTTAGAACAGTTGGATCAGTTTGCAACAACTAACATGACTGAGTTTAAGTTCAAATAAAGTTGTCAGTTTGTATTCTGTCAATTCAAGAAAAGGTCAGATGAATGATTAATGAGCCACTCGTGTGACTCACGTCCATTAAAATAATGTCAGCTGTAAACATGTCGACTCCCATGACAAACAAGCCGCGAGTGTAAAACGCTTCATTTCCTGTGCGGCAGCAGATTATTGCACACGCGCAGCTGAACCCACAGGGACTGTTTCAGACAGGAAATGGAAAAGGTTTAATGACCTGGATATGGATGATGAATTGGTGGCACATTAGCTGTCATTTATTAGAAAAAGTTACGAGGTCTTATTATGATAAAACTCCCTCGGGTGCGGGGTAAATAAACACGCTTCCACTGTGCGCTCACTGCTCGGGACCGTGACGTCGTTGTGGCCGTTGGACGTTGGCAACAACAGCCCGGGGTGAATGCAGCCAACGTGACCTCCGTGTAGGAAGTGGGTGTTTGTCTTAATAATTTGAAAGTCTGGAGGCTTTGGAGAGAGACTTTGCTCTAGAGATCTGATCGGGGCGGGGACACGTGACAGCTCAGGTGACGCTCACAGCGAGGAGAGAGGTGCCCACTCTTTGCTCCGTGAAATGCAGACACGGACTGACCTGCTGGCCTGGGAGATGCTTCTTTCATAACCAACCACAAATGAGTTGAGGAGGCGACATCGTTTCAGTGGAAAGAGACACACGATTTCTTCTAGAAAATAAGCATTGCGTCATGCAGAGCTTACGTGTGCAGCAAATTGCTAAAAGCTTCTTTTTGGGAAGAGAAATTTGTTGAGGAAGGAACTCAAATCCAAAGTTTTTCAATCTGACTGCCAGTTTGCTGTGGTAAAGATCTAAAAAGGGTAATGGTGACTTCTTCGTCTTCTTCTTCTTTTTTTTTTTATCTCATTTGTCCCAGGCAACGCAGAGAGCTTATCTGGCGGTAGATCCTGCCTCTATACCTGCTCACCGAGCCAAGAAAACACTCTTAAATGTGGAATTCCCGTTAAAGAAGATCATCGGAAAATTTTCTGCTAATAAGGCATGGTTTTAACTAGCGCAGAGGACGGGACCTGATCAGCAGGAGAGACGGCTGTGCAGGAGGAGGAACAATGCAAAATGTGTGGGGAAAATGTACTCGATCATATAGTATTGTCTTTATAGATTTCATTTACAGTTTTGTTGCATGTGAATTGGATTCAAAACATCAAAACGCCTCCAGCTGTCCCACACTTTATCTATTACCTTGTACTGCTACAAGTCAAAGTAAGACTAATGAAGATGGAAACGTTAATAAAGAATCACAAGAAGACATTTTAACTTTAAAACTGATTTTGTTAAATGAATCAATGAGATCAAAAGCCCTGCGGAGCTTTTAAACTCTGTGAACTTCCATCTTCATTCCACATTTAACCCAAAGTCTTATCTGGGTCTTTTTGTTACAAAGGCTCTGGGAATTAAAACTGAAACATGTGGTTGATCTGGGAAGAGATAATTTTTACCATCTTACACTCACGAACACATCAGAAAACATAAGGATGTGTCTTGCGAGTGCGAGCCTCGGTTCTGCTTTCTATCCGATTTACGGCGTCTAATGTGAAGCAGGTGTGAGAACGAGGCTGGCTCGATGGGATGGAGCCGCGCCAGCTGAGGTGCGAGCCAGCACAGGAACACCAGGGGTGAGGGAAACAGTGGGAGTGGGTGGTGGAGGGGGGGCAGGGTGAGTAAGCTGTACAGATGACTGTTACATTCTCAGGCTGTAGGTACAAGCATCCCTTTAAAGCCTGAGCCAGTTTGGAGCATAACGGTGTTTGTGTTGTCAATCAGTGTGTTGTCTTTCTCTACATGTTAAAGTGTGGCTGTGGTAAGAGCGATACTATGAAAGTTATTTTTAAACGTTTAAGTGTTCGTTTACTATGTTTTCAGTTTAAAATGGCATTAAACCCAGGCATTAACTGCACAACAGCTGCTAGCGAAAAGACAACGGCAGTAATGATGTTGTATTTACCACTGGTCGTCAAGGATGATAAGACCCCAACAAAGAGCAGCAGTGGGCGTCTATGTCACTGTTTCCAAAGGACTCTGTTTCTATCTAACACAACCCTGGCGTTTTCAAACCAACATGAGGCCAGCAGTGTTTCCAAAAGTCTGTTTTACATATTCAAAAAAGGAGGTCAGGTGTATGCACCTTCTCATTCGATGGTTTGTCTTTATTTTCATCACTTTCTACACTGGAGACCTCAAAACTATGAAGGAACACATATGGAGTGTTAAATAAAACTTAAAGGGCCAATGAGGAGTTTCTATTTGGTTATAAAAAAGTCTCACGTTAATGTGGATGAATCTACGTTACCCACACTTGTTAATGGGCCCATTTTCGATAAATATATCGCTTTGTCTCTATCGTTATTTTGTTATTATTAGTGGTTAACATTATTAGGCTAATAAATGTAGTGTGAAAACACTTTGCTTTTCCAAAACTCCTCATTGTCTCTTTAAGTGTTATCTGTCACCTGACCTAAACCCAACTGATATGCTGAAGGCAAAACAGCCAACCAGTGCTCAGCCCCTCTGGGAACTTCTTCCGGATGTTTTGATGTTTTTGTTTACTACATAATTTCATATGTGTTCCTTCATAGTCTTCAGTTTGAATCTACAATGTAGAAAGCAATGGAAATAAAATAAAATAAAAACTGGTAATGTAAATGTACAGTAGGTTAAAAACATTTATTCCCTGTGTATTATATAGGCAGGTCCTGGATGCTACTAACGTTAGCATCTCTGCCCTGCCCTTTACTGGACCTGCAAAGTGAAACGAAACGAAACACTTGAAATTATGAGCGCTGACGCATGAGTGGAGCCTCTGGAGAAAAGGAAGGGTGAAAGAGAGGAAGGAGAGGGTGGAGCTGCTGTGGGTCAGTGCAGGTGTAAAACACTACAGGAGGGAGGAACTGAAGGCAGAACAAATGCGAAACAGGGGAAGTGAGTGAGAGCTGTCGGCGAGAGCATCTGATAAAATGAAATATTTCCCACAGTGCACCGCTGAGGTACTCACATGATCCCCGGGCTGGGGTCTCATCAGAGAGACCTGGTCGTACCCGCGGCGAAACAGAGCCCAGATAGCATCCAGTTTACCCTGAGAGGGACAGAAGAGAGGGAGAGGTTCAACAGCTGGTCACATCTGGACACCAAACTCTCCCATACCGCAATCCATAACTTCACACAGGCCCGTTAATGCTGATTATACTGTATCAGCGAACATATGGGGCCCTAGTTTTGCAGACCGGTCTAACTGAGAGCGTAGACCGGCTTCGCCACGTCAACAGGCGCGTTTTTTGGTCTGTGGTTCCCAGTGAAGGCCAACAGTCTGCAGGTTTCAGCCCCAAACAAACATAACAGCGGCTGATTTGACTGATTGGTTCCTTCCTCTCGGGCTGAAAGGTTTTAATTATGATTAGTTGCTATAGTTACATCAGGATATTTTGGTGCATTTCTAATTAACCTAATAAACAAAAAGACAGTGTGTCAGTTGTTTTGTTTTAGCCTGTTATTTTCATCCCCTGTAAATGAGATTCTTGGATCTGTAACATGTACACTAATCACAATTTCCGCAAATAAAACTTTTCCTTTTTCACAAATCTGATGATTTGCCAGGGATAATAAGTAAAAAAAAAAAATAACGCGGAAAACAAATGACAGATTTAGCAGCTGAGCAGGAGTTCGTCCCTGCTGTGTTAATTCACACAGGAAATAAACTTTGATGATCCCAGCAGCATTATTATTTATTATTATTATATTATTATTAAATCAAAAGATACTGTGGAACTGTTTTGAGGTTAACACTTAAAGGGATAGTTCAACATTTTGGCAAATTTGCCCATTGCCATAATCACTATGGCTGTAGGAGTAGGTTTATTATCTTTAATTGTCTTTGCAAGCTATTTTTAGAATGGGCATTAAAAGCAGTTATTGTGGTTATTTAGCTGTCTCAGTGGAAAGCTGATGCTACTGTCGCAGGTCAACCAATCTCCCTCTCCGCCAGAGGCTCATTGGGATTTCTTCAAAGTTTAGACCCTCATCAAACTCATCAAATACACAATCCAACAAACTAACAAAATGCTCTCATGGACAAGATATTTTGTGACCTAAACAGACGTATTAGCCTTTCATTCACCAAAATAAACACAAATCTGATGATTTGAGATATTTAGCTGAGCAGGAGGTCTAACACAAGTTGTTTTCCCAGCAGCAGTGGTACTGTGGAACTGTTTCAGGTTGCAAAACTGTTCAACATTTTGGCAAATTTGCCCATTGCCATAATCCCATGGCTGTAGGACAGTTTGTTATCTTTTTCAAAGCAAGCAGTCTCTGCATTTACCTTGAAAATAACTCTGTCTCGTAATGTTCTGTTATTATCTCACAACAAACAAACTCCTAAGATTATAGGGATTATGGCAATGGGCCAATTTGCCAAAATGTTGAACTACCCTTTAACATTAAACATTTTGACTCAGCTGCAGAACTAAAACCTATTGAACTAATTGGAGAAGGAGGACATTCCTCCATCATTACATGATATGTAAGGTGACGACTCTTGGGGCCTCATGGACGCATGGAGAGGAAACTAATTTAAAATCATTCTTCAGGTGTAGAAATACAGAGCTGCACAAAGACCCAACACATAGAATCTGGTCACTGTATGAATCCATCTATTTTTTCAGAGAGTGTAAAATTTCACCATGAATCAGAGCAGTGCTGTCTATAGGGCTGTTAAATCAAGTTGTGAGGAGGTACATGTAGTTGAGTACAGATAACAGTGCTGCTACTGTATAAAAGGCCAGTGTTGCTACACAGGGCTGTATTGTAGTGAGTGATTGAAGCACAAACAGCACTGACGCCAGCTCTAATAATGCCAGGCTGTCTGCAGTAAATGCTGTATTAACAGTTATGTGTGTACACTGATAGTTAGTGGATTTTGTGCTTATGCAGCAAATGATACATCAACACGGTTTCTTTCCCCCTCGCTGTCCTGAGAAAACTAGCTCAGGGATTTCATTCTCTGTGCTGAGAACATTTAGCCACCCTCAGTTATTTGAAACTTGGTGGATGAGAGTTAAAAAAAAATAAAGAAGCACAGTGGTCAGATTGTAAACAAGCTGATTTTTGAGTGTCTGAAAGGCTGGTACTGAGGATAGAGTTATGTGCATGTTTTTCGTCTGGATCGTCTGCCTATGTAGGTCAATTAATGCCATTATGTTATGTATCTATTATTGTCTGCTGGTGCTGAGGGAAACCAAGGCTGTATTTACCCGGATGGGTGTGTACCACTTCCGGCTCTGAGGCGGCTTCTTGCTCTGAGGTTTCTTAGGTTTGGGCTCGAAGGGTTCGTACTCCTGCTCTGGCATTTTCACCACAGCATTCTTCGGCTTCTCCAGCTTAGCCCCCTCCTCGGTCGAACCCTTTCCTCCCCAGCGAACCTACAGATGGGCGGACGATGTGTGAATATACAACAAAACGGAGGTGATGGAGTGATTGTTTGTTTGTTTTTTTGATAGATTTTTACTAATTACCTCCATCCTCTTGATCCCTCCAATTCCTCTTCCTCCATAATATGAAGCATCCACGGTGGGCCACTTCTTCTTGGGCAGGCCATCTTCATCATCTGACTCCTACAACATAAATAAGGACATACAAACTTTTGTTTCCCCTTTGTGATACTATCAAACAGATAAAATATAAAAAAATATGTATTCAGGGCCTTTCATACCTATTTTTCTTGCAAATTGTATTGTATTTTTAAGAAATCAATTGTCATTGCAATATGTGTGTATATACAGGTCATAAATGTGTATTTGGACTTACGGGCTCAGGAGGAGGTGGGGGAGGAGGCTCTTTGATCACCTGTAGAAAAATAAAGACCGACAACATTGACTGTTATCAGAGCTGGAAACAACAGGTCTTGTTTAGCTTGTCACAAACACATTAATCAAATGAGCAGCTCTCAAAGGAATTTTTTCTTTATGTTGAATGTTTTTTGTGAGGAGACCCTGTGAATGTAGCTGTTGTTTCTTACCACAGTGCAGCAGAGAGGCCAGAACCACCACATGAAGAGCAGGGCGAGCAGCAGGAACAACACCAGCAGGGTGATGAGGAGAATGGTGCCGTCGAACTGGTGAAGAGAAACACATGGCGGCTGTTCTTTACAACCGAGGCTGACGTACATAGCTGCACAGAGAGTTAAACTACAAATATGGAAAATCCATAAAAACTACAAATCTACATAAAAATAATAATAAAAAAGTCTTTGATACTTTCCCATCGACAGAAAAGAAAAGCCATGATTTTAGTAGAATTAAGAATTTTCGAGTAGTAGCACTTTTTACAATTTCAAGCTACTTTAGACTTTCACTTCAGAGGCAAATGTTGTATTTTTAGTGGTATACTACTTTGAAAAATTAAAATCAATATTAAATTATAAATGAATACTAACAATCGTAATACTAAAATCAATTAGTACAGTATAAATGACTCTGAAAGTGTGCTGCAAGTAGCAGAGATGACAGTGGAAGTGTTCACAGCTGGCATCAATGTGTCAGGTTTATTTTAAGGCGAATCTGAAGCTATGTAAAGGTGACAATAATTCTGCTGTACAGTAACTTATGTTGCGCTCCCAGTAGTTGTAGTCACAGCAGAGGTAACAGTGGCAGCAGCAGTGCAGTGTTTGCAGCAGGAATGATAACAGTATAATCATAATGGGATGATGGGGGGGGGGGAGGGTGGGGTCTGCAGATTGAATTTCTTTCTGTCAGTGTTCCTATTTTTGTTTTTCATGTTGACAGTAGTTCGTGTAAGTTGTATGATCCCTGAATAAATCCATTAGTCGACATTGCTCACTTTACGCACGCAGGCTCCTGAGAGCCAAACATGGTTCCCATTACAAACCACAGATGAGGATCACATGCAGAGAGACTTTCCCCTATCTATCTTGTGGCGAGGACGTGGGGGATTTATCTGAACCGTGGGGGTCGGACGCGGACGGCACATCACTGGAACCAAATTACTGTTTCTCAGAAATCTCCCAATCAGCAAATTTAATCTTGTGGGGTACTGGTTTAGAGAGAAAAATGCAGAAAATGTCAGCAGCGGTCACATCTGCATTTTGCTGCATATGCACATATGAAGAGCGTGTTTCCCTGCGCACTATGGACATATTTTGTGGGCAAGCTACAAAGGCTGAAACCCATCAATATGACACTATGACGGAGTGTGGGGAAGGGTTTGCAGGAGTTTATTGGGTGTATGAAGTTTATTTTCTTTCTCCAGAGACGTTAGCCTGCGTCCTGTTTATTGGCCAGGCGTACCCATCTGCGCTTAGCAACTTGCCGTGCCGCCTTAAAGCCTAATGTGACTTCAGCCTATATGGTTTAGTTTAGTGGCAGGGAGCAGCTAATTGGGATGGTATGTCTAATAGAGCTCTGTATATCACGAACCACAACACAGCAGTTTGAATGCGCTGACATGATGTCACATGGACTGAGGGGAAACAGCTTCAAAGAGCGTATTTCTTGCTGGGACCCGGCCCATTTGTTCCAACGCGCATTTTTATTTGGTTAAATCGCTTTAAACTGTCTTAAATTGCATCTTGTTTAATCTTGGGTTTTTTTAAGCGGCGAAGCTCCACCCTGCTTTGTGCTGACACAGCTCTCTACAGTCACCTGGGACTTTTATCAGAGCGCACCGCTGAGCAGCTGCAGCTGAGCACAAAATGGTTTGCACAAGGACACTTGAGTGGCGGCTGTTACAGGATGCTTCTCTTTTCACTTTTATGACCAAAAAACGTTGAGATCTGAGCTCGGCGGCCTCGTGGTCATGAACTTGCTTCTCTAACCTCTTGTGTCCTGTCACCCTGGGGGGAGTTCAGATGGTCTTTTTTTTGCGGGGGTGGGTGACTGCTTACAAACCCCTGTGGTTTGGCTCCCGAAAGAAATGGGGGAAAATAACAAAACTGAGAAAGGGAAGATGAAAGCGATAGAGGAGGTAAGGAAACTCACTGCAGAGAGCAAAAACAGCTGGATTCTAGGAACAGTTAAAGGGATAGTTCAACATTTGGCCCATTGCCATAATCCCTATAGATTTAGGTAGGTTTTAGTAGGTTTGTTACCTTTAATTGTCGGTGCAAGCTATTTTTAGAATGGAGGAGCAGAGCCGCTCTTGTGGACAAGTTGTGACCTGCACATTCACCACGCTTTGAGATAATAACAGAGCGTTAGGAGACTGGGCCTGATCTACTAAGATCGCAGATAAGGGGCGCTAAATTGCGTGCTCATGGTAAAAAATTGCGTGTCTGGTTAGCGCATGAAAAGGAGGTGATCTACAAAGAGTAACACGCTAAATGACAGCACATGCATTCCGCAGTATTTAAATGAGGGTTTTGTGCGTGGTAATGGTTTTCGCGGTGGACAGAGAGCTGGATGGACACAGAATTTGATCCGATGGATTAATAGAGAGCTCAGGTGGGACACTTAGGAGTCAGGACACACTGACCAGAGGAATCAAAGACGGGGTGAAGACTGGGTGACGTCTCTCAGTCTCGGACCCGCAGCTGGGCAGTCACACACTCCAGAGGGAGGAGAGGAAAGGGAGACAGACGTTGCGTAACGGCGCTTAAATGACTTTAAACACATGAAAAAAAAACTGCTACAGTTCGCTGGAATGACCCCGATGCGAGGAAATGCAGAGATGTAAGAGCTTTTGCCCTGGCAGGTATTAAATCAATAAAAGAAAAAAAAGCTGTGTCAGATAACACTTGCCTTTCAAACGTACTAAATAAAAACGCAAAAACTTCCACCGCAAACTGTTTCAGGTTTGATAAATCAGGCTGCGTGTGCTAAATCAATCTATTTGCATCTTCTCCTCCCAATATTTTGCACGTTCTGGCAGAAACGCCCATATTTGCATATTCATCAAGGCCGACGCGCTAAATACATCACGCATGCTTTTTTGCCCGTTTGAGAGACGCAATCCTCAGTGCACCGGGTTGGTAGATCAGCTTGCACATTTTTTTGCGGGTGACATCATGTTTGCACACGTTTTAATACAAGCAAACCTTTAGTAGATCAGGCCCAAGATGAGGCAAATGCAGAGACTGCTTGATAAAAAACTGCCCCTGACGGGAACCTGCATCAGCAGTTTTGTATGAATTTACCTCGAAAACAGGTCACAACTTGTCCACGAGAGCGTTTTGGAGTTGTAGGATTGTGTATTTGATGAGTTTGATGAGGTAAACCAAAAAATCCCGTTAGCCTCTGTAGCGTAGCTCTGAGCAGCTCGCGGCTCTGCTCCGCCGTTCTAAAAATAGCTTGCACCGACAATTAAAGGTAACGAACCTACTCCTAAAACTATAGGGATTATGGCAGTGGGCCAATTTGCCAAAATGTTGAACTATCCCTTTAAGAGATGGAGGTTGTGGAGGAGAGAGACAGAAAATGTACACATGCACTAAAAGATGAGATTACAAAAGAGAAAAACATCTGTGGAGTAAATCTATAATTCAAGCCGTTGATTTTGTACCAGAGCTGCATCTTCCTCTACTCTGGTCAGTTTGAAAAAAACGTTAAAACATAATCATGTAATTCTACTAAACTACACGGTGAAGGACTTAAATGCATCAATTGAGGTCAACATAAGAAGCTGCCACTTACACATTCTGTGGTGGTGATGTGCACGTTGCTGCTGATGAAGGACAGACCGTCATTCATGCTCACTTGGAGATAAATCACCCTGAAACAAAACAACAGACACACACAGGACAAGTGAGTCTCAGTGTTGACATGGGAGCATCTTCACTGTTACAGATGTGACATTATTAGCTTGGTTTGGATCTGTTTATTTAGCCTGAGGCATTTCCTCCATAAACTGAGGTTGTTAGATCGGAGTGATGTCATGGTGAACTCAAGTTAAGGTCACATAACGTCAGTGAGCCGCCTCTAAACTGCGAGCTGCTCCTTTAAAATGACTAAGAACTACCAGACTCTCCGGATGGGGGAGGGACGTGTGACCAGAACTCCTACAAAATGAGCTGCTCGGTCATTCATGTGACTTTTATTTACAAGCAAACTGGACCCGAAAGAAGCAAATACATTTTTTTTTGGTCTTTGTGGTTAAAACCAGGGGAAAACAAATGGCAGGTGTGATCTTGTGATGGAGTGATGCACACAGCAGGCATGAGGGATGGAAACAACACGAAAAGAAAAACACAATCTGCATGTTCCGATTGTGTTTGCGGTCAGGTTGTGTATTTTTCCAAGTCATGACACCGTATTCCTTAGAGTGCAACTTTTAGGAATGCCAAAAATCTCTCACTACTCATAAAGCTCATTTAAAAACGGCAAACAGCAAACAGCTGTCCAGAGGGCTGTACGACATCAAGAAAAACACAATCGGGAATCCAGGGAATCCAAACATCCGACGGCGGCCAACGCAACGGTACGACAAAAACAAGCAAGCAGACCAAATGAGGGAGACAGGTTATCCTGGCTTCAACGCCGATGGGAATAACAAATATTTTGACCTGAGTTGATGAAAACAGTTTATTGAGCTGCAGAATGAAATCCTTCAGTGACACCGTGATTTACTTTGTTCTTACTCTGTACCCCCCGAGGTTTTTTGGACGTCTGCAACAATCCGTCTTGATGGTCTGAATCCCATCCTCCTCCTCCTCTTCCGAGAGGTGAAAAACAATTCTGAGAATTTCGTGTGACGTGCTGTTTTTGTTAAGTTCCTCAAAAAACATGTGGATCAAAGGCAGGCTCTGTAAACCCACCCACCCCTCCTCCTCCTCCTCCTCCTCCTCCTCCTCCTCCTCCACTCCCTCAGGTGGATGTGAATGAGGCCTGACAGATGGAAAGCAGACCATTTGACCGATAAACCTGTCTTTGCTCAGGACCACAGAGCTGTCTGAGTTAAAAAAGAAAAAAGAAGCAGATTGGAGACAGAGAGGAGTCGGTTAGTGGGTGAAGTTCATGATCGATAGCGTACGAAGCCATCTGACGACAAACACCTGGGTATCTTGGATCTCGGAGCTAAGTGGTAGCTTGTGTGTATGATTTAGATACACAGGCTGTATCTATGTGGGTTGAAATGCAGCTGAAAACAACATGTAGCCACTTAGTTTGATTTAGATTTTTGTTAGTGATTAAAAGAAGAGAGCGAGGGAAGAAGAAAAGTGACCAGCGTTGATGTGAGGACACGGAGGGGAGGAGGGGGGGGGTTTGCTGTGTCAGACAAGCTCTTAAGCAAGGAAATGAAACAGACAGGACAGACAGCTCAAGCATGAACACACACATATACACACTTGAAAGAGAGCGGCCAGACGCAGACATTCATCTGCCACTCATTAGGTGGTGTGGGTCACCCTGAGACCTACATTAAAGCTCTTAAACAAGTACCTTGACATAGCCTGCATTCCTTCTTGCTTGCCCTCATCTCGCCTATAACTGGTCAAACACAGACGACATTATGTCATGTTCTGATATTTCCTGCTGGATATATTTAGGCCGTAAAACATCAATAGCAGATGCCAGGTTTTGGCATCGGACCCTTGTAATAAAAGCGTCTTCTTTCTAAGAGCTCGTGCTTTGCCCTAACATTCAATTATATGTGAAAAAAAAATCACTGGTTGAAGAGACAGGAACACAGAAAATAGACCAAAATGTGATGTAGCAACAAGATATGTTGGGTTTTCAATAAAAAAAAAGATGATGTAGTTTTCAAATCTGCTACCAATAATAAATCACTGGTTTGTGATGTGAACGACTGCTAATCTGTCACAAACCAAAAGTTCATTAGTCTGGGTTTCAGTGGAGAGGCTTAGAGGTTTTTTTTCCGCCCTGCCGTGAATCAGGCTGCATACAAACACACTCGGGCCACACACTTGAAAAGACCAGACGAGCTGCTACGTTGCTTTGATCAGCACCGAGAGAGAGAAAAAAAAACTGGACGAGGAGACAGTTGAAAGAGAGTGGAAGACTGACAGCGGAAGAAAGAGGGAGTTTCGGCGTGACAAAGATAAATAAATGTCAGATACGGAGAAGAAAAACGAACAGGCGGGCAGAGAGGGAAGGAAGGTGGGTGGGGGTCTGGAAAACAAGCAGCGCGGCGGCGAAAAGAGCCACGGTGGCACCACAAAGTAAAGGCAGTGGGGGAGGGGAGGGGGAGATAAATTTGGGGATTGGAGCGTCTGGAGGTTAAGTGTTCAGCCGGTAAAAGATTAGAAAGTTTAAGAGCGCTACGACGGCGTGAAAAACCTCTACCGCCGAGGTATCGATTAAAGGGTCAGGTCGTATAAATCTTTCACCACATCTCTTCCCCTCGCCGCCGCTGGTGCAAATATCAACTGTTAACATGATTTATAACTTCTGTGGGAGAATAAAATTAAGGAATTCGCACCGCAATTACTGATACCCTTAAAAGGTCAAGACAGTGTGCAGAAGAAAAGGCTGGGGACCCCTCACCCCTCCCCTCTTTGTCTCTCCGTGTGTTTAAAGTCTTTTTACCGCCGTCCACTGAACCATATATTCTGCGGCCTGGTGTACTTTTCCTCCCATAAAGACTAAGGTTGGAGAGGTTTGTGGATTGTTGATGTTGGAGCGCGGCGGGGCTCTAAAAGGAGAGTACGGTCAGCTGATGAAGAGCAGCTCTGGCCGCTGGTAGGGTTACACCAGTAAACCGTGTGACCGTCGTGTGGTGAACGTTCGAGTAAGCTCGACCTCAGTCGTCTTAGGTTTTCACAAGCCACCTTCCTTCTCTGAGTCAGAAAACACTGGAGTGTTTACAACAAACATCACTTCCATGACCGATAAATAAATAATACATCTAAATAATTAGAAAGGATTAGATTATGAAGGCGGTTTCTGTACTGGACGAGCAGCTGACACAACACAAGGACATGATCTGAGTGTCACTGTGAATGTGTTTCTTTAAGGCACTGGGTGTGTTTACTTGTATTTTTTATTTTTATTTGCACAGTTTACTTGAACATGGCACGTTTTTGTCACTGT
Source organism: Decapterus maruadsi (assembly GCA_030347415.2). Taxonomy (NCBI): domain Eukaryota; kingdom Metazoa; phylum Chordata; class Actinopteri; order Carangiformes; family Carangidae; genus Decapterus; species Decapterus maruadsi. The sequence continues at coordinate 16,279,928 of CM064888.1, forward strand.
GTCATATATAGCAGTAGTTTTAAAAGGCTTTAAAGCTGCATTGTTAGACTGGAACAACCTTAAAACACAACACTGACGTATTATCACCTTATAAAGTGTCTTATAGGGAACATGGTAGCAAACAAGTTGCTTGTTTATGCATCCAACGAACAGGGGGAAACATTATTATTTAGTCAGAGTCACATTTCCAAATGAAAGTCCAATATTGAATCTTTTTTCTTTTTTTTTTCGCTCTGTTTTGGTTTCCTGTTTGGGGCTGCGTAGGTAGCACACAGTGTGTTTTTACCTACTGTGGCTGGAAGTGACTAATGCGAGCAGTGAGACTGGATCAAGACGGGACAAGTCGCTGCCAAAACCAGAACAGCGAACTCAAAGATGCTGTCGAGCCGAGGAGAGCTGGCGTTGCCTGGTGATAACTGGGTGTGGCGGGTTTATCACTATAAACACTGCTTTTCACATCACACATCCGTTTTCAATATAATAATTTAAAGAGTGGCGCTTTAGGAACAAATTTATTACTGATACATGCTCAACAGCTGCCCGACTTTAAGACAAAGGAGCCAATTTAATCATCATGTCTTGGCAAAAATCATCGTCTGAGTCACGTTGGGTTGGATGTTTCTCGTCTTGGCTTTCTACAGAGAAGCTTCTGCTGTTGTTTTCACTGCTTAGCTCTAAGCAGGGCAAATGCATGGAGGGTTTTGCTACTACATGTGCTGGCGTGGCTACAGAGCTGCTTATATTTTGTTAAGCTGTAGTGGGATCTAGAAAAGAGGAATGCGGCTATGGATAGGGATCGTAAAAAAAAAAAAAAAAAAAAGCTAATGTATGGCAGGCTTCTTATGGTCTGTGCACATAGACACGTGTGTGCATACATGTGGTTTGCTGTATTTCGGGCAAAGAACGTGATCTAAGATGCACGTGGATGTCACTGAGAGGGAAGTATGAGTGCTTTCCACTGATGGAGTTGAAAGACCTCTGAGAGCAAATGGAATCGTAAAAGAAGTCTTCAAAAAGAGGCACTTACTTCCCAATTTCATCGATGACAGGAGCTGGACACAGTAAGAACGTGTTTTCCACCCCAGCCGGCTTTTCATCTAGCAGGCAAAGACAAAGTTTTACGCTTTGAATGTAAAGGGTTTTTTTCTGATATGCAGTAAACTACAGACATTTTGAAATCTTGATTTTGATCAATAAAGGCTTTAGAACATTGACAAGAGACATTATTCAACAAACAACACGTCACAAAGAAACTCTGATCCTCTGAGGCTGTATGATAATCTTCCACCTGACTGATTCCAACATCTAAGTGCATTTCAGCGCAAATCTGCTTGTGTGCAACAGGCTGCCTGTGTGTGCGCCTGTGTTGACAGTGCACTTTAAAATAATAATGAAACACTGAGCCACTGAGCAGAAGAGCAGTTTTTGCTGGTCAGGACAGGACTGCAAAAACAACGTGTCTGCCCACATCTTATTTTAAGAACAAGAATGCATTTCCTGAAGGAAACATGGGTGAATGCTGAAAGCTGAATGAGCTGAATAAATTGCTGAAACAATGCTGAAGATAAGTGAAGATATCCATCTTATTGTCCTTATACAATTACACCCATGGGTTCACAGATACAGCATGCACAACCTGAAACAACGTGGGCACTGTTTTAGATAGGACCCACTGTGTTTTCAGAAGTCTGTCGTATCTCCAGGGGTTATTTTGTACTTACACACATTTTCCTGAGGGGAATACACAAGTTCACACCAAGAAAAGACAGGACAGTGAACCCTGCTACGGAGGAACTGTATTTAGGTAGAAGTGTGGCTCCACTCACTGATTGTCATGGTATCGTTGATTTTGAAGCTGCAGAGCACCTGGTTGATGTTTCTGGCATGGAGGAACCCATTTCCTCTCACCACCACTTGGAAAGACTCTGGTTACACAAAATTATTCAACATTCAGGTTAGCACATTTCGAACACTTTCAAACATTTGATACTGTATGTACAGTATTATACATTAAGTTCATTTTTATGTTCAAGACCACACAGTTATACGTACTTCACATTCAGGATGGAAAGAAGAGCTGCATTTGAACTCAAAATGCTTTCTTATGTTATTTCAATGAGGAGTGGGATTAATGGTTCATTAGGAGGTAGAATAGAAAGCATTGAAAATGACACTAAAACGCAACCCTGCAGGTGAAGAAGAATCTAATAAAACAAATAATACAAGCTATGGACTCACAGCTCTTTCATGATTGCAATTTTGTATGTTTATTTTATTTAAAGGGGACATATTATGGAAATATCACTTTTTGAAGGCTCTTTAACATATATTTGGGTGTTTGTCTTGCTTTACAGCCCTCAACATGTTATAATTGACAAAATAATCTGTAATGTGCAGGTTCCCTAGGTTGAAATCCACGTGGTTTTACGAGCTGTTCCCTCAATTGTCTCCCAGTAATGTAACTAGGATTCAAATTTGCATAACCAGTGGTTCATTTGCATTTAAAGGGACAGGCATTGAAACGAGCTGTTCTGAACAGGGCTGTTTAGAGAGGATGAAAAGAGCTGTTTGATCCTTGGAGTATTTTGACCAAAGCATGCCAGAGACATGTCTTTAAGACACCTGGGAACTATTTTAATTTGTGGACATGAGGCATGATATGTCTCCTTTAATACCAGTACACAGAAATGTACCTATATGTTTTAAAAAAAATGTATTTCCACTTCTGACAGATGTTTTTGTTGTCGAAGTATTTGTCACTGTTGAGAATGGGAACAAAAGAAGGAAACCAATTTGGCAACTTGTCCACTGAACAAACTAGTTAGTCATGTGACTTTAATTTATGAGGTCTAATTTGCTCGTAACTGTGTGGAGAGAATCTGAATACAAAAAAAAAACACAAAGTCAGCTTTCCCACACCACAACTGAACCACTTGTAACTACTACTGGACATTCACTTAAAATAGCTGCAATGTTGTCTGTAGCAGGGAAAGTAGTCTGGTGTCAGCTATAAATGTATAAAGATGGGACTGAACCTGCAGAGTTCAGTTCTCACTGTCACAGCAGGCCAGTGAACGCCACACACTGTGTCAAGTGACTAGCTTTCTCCTTTAAAAGTAATCCACTGCTTATTATTAGAGGGAAAAAGCAGATGTGAAAAACAATAAAAGTCTTTTTGCTTTTGCCAGAAATGTTTAATCAACCCCTGCTTTTATCTTAATTTGTGCCTTTTAATGTCCATTTAATGTTGCTTTAGCTGTCATAATCTTTGTCTTGGCAGAACACTAAAGGTTGTTGTCTACTTTATATTTCAGCTGCAGCCAATCTCGTCACTGCTACCCTCTTGCAGTTAATCCCTTTAATGAGACCCTGTGATATTATTCCCACTGTGGTACCGTGTCCCAATAGATTTCCTGTAAATGACCTGGATGCCTGGATGTGATCATTTTTTAGTCTGGGATTGTCATTACTCAGAGAGGGAGAAATGAGGAACCCAGTAATGAAATTAACACACATACTTTGAGGAATGATGGCAGGCTGGTAATGGTGTCAATGACTCAGGCGGGACCTAGCTCCGCTTGTGTGTGTGTGTATGTGTGTTTCTAGTTTCTCACCTCCTGCACACACACTGGAGGGCTCAGCTGCCAAAATTTCAATGCAGGATTTCTTGATGATCTTAAGGGGAAACAGAGAAAATACAGAGATTATTTTTCTACACTTAAAGTCTCATCGATAACAATCTGCTCTACTGGGCAGCTTTTTCAAACGTTACTGGAATAAAGACAGGGTGAGGAGAATTAGGATCATATTGAAAATACCCAGGGGCAAACATAAAATGAAATTATTTCCCTAAAAAAGAAAAAAAAAGATGCGTTAGGCTTTTCTAACTGACTAACCAGAATATGACTGAGAATTTAGGCTCCATTAGCCTGAAGGGTCAAAGGTTAAAAAGCATGTGCAGCGTTTATTCCAGTATGTGGAGGCTGGTCTTGGTTGATTTGGAGAAGTTAACACTCCAGCAGATGTTCACCAAACACACTGGTTAGTCCCAGACTTCCCTTCTTGCAGTGTTCCTATTTAAAGCACATTTCTGTAAAAACGTATTCTTAAAGCATCAGCACTTTAGGAGCCAGTGCAGTGACTGGACTGACCAGCTGATGACTAGTTCTGACTTTTTGTATATTTCTGTCCCAGTGATTGGGTGACTAAACTGTGTGTATTCATTCTTCTTAAATACCCAAAATAGGAAGTAAGACGCGGAGCAGATGAATGTGGACGTCTGCATGGCTGCACTTGTTTGTCAGCTTTAGCTACAGGGCCACTTCCCTGCACGGAGAACTGTTTATTTACCGAATCAATGACTCCCCGGAGGGCGTGGAAGCCGCCCAGGACGGGAAACACGTGCTCGATGGTGTCTGCAATGGTGGCCAGCTACAGGAAGAGAGGAGAGACAAAAGGTGTAGACGGAGGAAAGGACAAGAGAATTATTAAATAATCAATTCATAGGAACCCTAACAAGAAAATGATTAAAATTGTTCAGCATTGTTAGAACTGCGGTAATTGAATAACCTCCCCAACATCCTGCAATTTGATATTATCACAACAAGCCTAAATTGCCCTTAAATGTCATTATAATACAATTTCAGGCATTGTGGAGAGAAAGAATTGCCGTTAAATGGGACTTGAACTGCACACAGACAGTGGGGTTGAAGCACACTGTGGCTGGTTACGCTCGGCTCTCAAATATCCATCAGGTTAAATACTGGAACCTGAATCACCCTCCTCATCATGTTGAAGCTAATTGTTCGGGATTATTCAGGTTACACACAAATCTCCAGTCCAGCCTGGCGTGTTGGAATCTGCAGCAGCACTAGGATTGGTTTTCAGGAAATTTTAAATTATGGGTTAGCCAAATTGCACTGGGGCCACTCAATACACACTAGAGCATGCAACATGGAGGTTACAGTATTTTGGATGTTTCCACTGCTCCTGCGGTACAGTGCATGTATGGTAAACTGTAAGTGGCTCGTAGATTTTGAAGATAATCACAGCAGAGTTTGTGAGATTATGTCTATTTCAAACAAGACATCTAATATGCATTGATTAACCGGCCAAATAAAGCATAGATATATTACACTGGAATGTGTATTACCTGCGTCTCATTGAAGTCTTTGACACCGACACAGTACACAATGGCGCCCAGAGACCTGGCTCTCTCTGCCTGTTGTTGGAAAGAGGGAATAAATGTATCATTTTCAGAGATCTCTGCCCCCACAGCTGCCCCGTCACTTTAAGCTTTAACTGCAGTGGTTTGGGGATTCGGCCTCAGTATTAAGTTATCATACTGTACCTCTTGCTGTGCAGTGATGAGCTGATGCTCCTGCAGCTCTCCATCTGTCAGTGCAATAATCACGCTGGCTGTGCCTGGAAAAAACACAAGGTCATGTTATAGCTTCGACATGATGCCATTTAGTCTCAAGTGTTCACAAGGGTGAGACATTTGTTGCAATGCTTACCAAAGTTTTCTTGGTGTATCTGCTCATTTGCCTTCAAATGAGAGAACATTTTCAAGGTCACATGAAATGCCAGTGAACTCTGGAACAAGTCACTCTTTTAACTCTGGTTTAGCGTAGTTAGTTTTACACGAGGCTTACCCTCTGCAGGCCAAGGTGCATGAACGTGTCTCCACCTGGAATCTCCCTTTTCAGAGCGTTAAGCCCCTTTCTGATGTCCACTCTGCAGAGAGGAAACACAGCACTGAAGATACATTTCATCTGCGGTTTAGTCAAATCTGTCACCTGTTTGTCAGATTAAGTCAAGTACTCTGCTTCATGTTGAAATCACTACCAAGAGGCAAATACTTTGCAAAGCAAAACATTTATCTGACAGATGAGCTGATTAAGATTTTATTTCAAAAAACATGTTGTTGGTTTAATTTTAGAGGTATAAAAGTATCTAATATTTCACAAAAAGCAGAGGTTACATAAAAGCTAAGAAATGATTTTAAAAAAGCATGATTGCTGCTAATAGTGTGTTTTCCTCTGACAAAAAGCTAAAAATACAACTTTTTGTATTGACAGTTACATAATTATGTGGATCCACATGGAAACTACATCTCAGGACATAGAGGGAGTTGTCTGTTGTTCTTGGGGAAAGTTAACGCCAAATTTCCCCTCATGTATAATCAATGTGTGTGTTGTAAGGTAGGAAAAAAAAGAGCTGTATAACTGGATGAATGTGGCCTCAAATGCAAATCCCTTTGAGTTTACCTTAGGCTTTAGGACACAGCTGCCATTGATTATTGACTTTACAGTAAACGGCTGTGTGAATTTATTACATTAATTAACAACAATCCATAACAGCCATAACTTTATTCACCTGTTTTCCGTCAGTTTCATGATGGTGGATGCTCTGGAGGAGAATGTAATGAAGGACATCCTCAGCATGGGGCTGGAACAGAAGAAAGGGAGGGAAAAGAGTGTTGAACAGTCACGGATGATTTTTAGTTTCTCTTTGAGAACAGATGTTGGAATAAACACCCACTGATTAAGTAATTCTTCTTCATATATACCAGTGACTTATTGTAAATAGAAAAGACACATTTCCACAGAATTTGGCTGCTGTTCTGTATTTTCCCACCTTGCACAACATGTAGCCAACGTGTTGTTTTCCTGATAATCATACAATTCCCTGAAAGCATCATGTGCGTCACACAAAAAATGTATACTCATATTTGCAACAATAAATAGCACACTGAGGACAAATGATCTAATTTCCTTTGTCTGTGCATGAATTATTTTTTGTCGCCCTGAACGCAGCTCAACACTAGTGACACCACGCATGGCTTTGTGCCAGCATCAGGCTTTGGCCCCTCGTGCGTGACAGCAACCTGGCTGTGGACATTCAGATGCCAAAATGTTTATTATTGTTGTTTATCCGCATTACCAGAAAAGAATTGCATGCATGTAAACACGCACACACAAATGCCTGAAAAGTGTGCTGATTGTTAAAGGAGATAAGTCCATGCAGATTTGTGCTGTTTATAACTTTCTCATGTTTGTTTCAGACTGAATCTTTGAGGAGGCATTTTTTTGTTTGCTTTGGTTAAACCACAGAGCTCCGGGTGTTGCTGTGGCAATATGGATGCAAAACAAAGCCACACATAAGCTGAAGTACAGATGTTGAATTAATGCACTTTATTCCACACTTCTGGGGCTGCATTGCATTATAATGTAGATTTTATTTATTGCTCAAACTTGTTACAACAGTAAGATCTAAGTATCACTTGGCAGAATAAATTGACTGGGTCATTTTCAGCTACAGTGTTGTTTTGTTTGTCCATTTAAAGTATCCACCACACCACCACTGAGATGTAAAGCCATATATAAAGGCCTTCCAGCCTGTAGTCGCTGCTGGTAACCCCAAAGAGAGAAACATCAGCCTGGATACTGAGTGACTTAGCAGTTGTTGCTGCAGGGACAGGTTTTATTTTACTTTACCGGGGTGACTGGTTGTGTAAAGTGTGGGTTTCTCTTCAGTAATCTACATCAGTTGGGATCCAGGAAGTCAGACAGAGAGGCCGTAAGACTTTGGGGGTCTAGAGACTCACAGTCCATTTGTGAAACTTTTCACGGCCTGTGTAGTTCCACTTTTCCCCTGCATATTCGAGAGGCTAATTATATTACCATCCACAGCGTGTTTACATACATGTTTATGCTCTTACCTTTTGAATTTCTCAGCTAGGTTCTCCACAAAGTAGTAGATTTCATCCCAGTGATTTTTCACGCTGCCAGACCTACGACAAGGACAAATGGAAAACCATTAAAATAATACAAGTTGTGCTCAAGAAATGAATCTTAATTCAACATCTCAACGTCCCAGAGGCAAATCAAATCATGAGTTGTGCAACAATGATTGATGCACATCATGAGCTAATCTCACCGCTGAACAATGGCGAGGTTGGAAGATAATAGATAATGTATTTTTCTTTGTGTTTCAAATGATTTGTTCAGTGAGAACTCAAACAGAAAAACAGATCTTAAGCTATTTTTCAGACACGCACAAACCTCCATATGGCCGAGCAGTCAAACAAGAAAAATACAGCCTTGTTTGCCAAAGACAACAGGGGGTAAAACCATTAGCTCCATAACATGAAGCACAAAGCTTAACATGCACTGAGACGAACACCACTGTTTAACTTGTTACTCCATCTTTACTATCTCACAAGTATCTGTAACAAAAAGAATAGAAAAAACTGTTAGGAATATTACTTTTATTCTACAGTTACTATCATGAGTGGGTATGCTACTTAGCTTCCCAACTAGCAACAGATAGCTAGCTAGTACGTCCTTTATCTGAACATGAACCTTCCTGTTTATGTATCACAAACACCACTGGAGGCAAACTCTTAAAACATTTAGCCTGTGCTGTACATTTGGGGCCAGTAAAGCGCTGGTTGAGATAAAAGACCCTGGTGGCGTGGTCTGGTGTGTAATTTAGCACCCCTCTGGTTCCTGAACAGGCCCCTGAAGGCTGAGGAAACAAGCCCTGGTCTCCCTAGGGGGCCCTCCATAAAACTGGACTATTATTAAAAAAAACTCCCCTTGGAGCTACCTTCATTTCCTCTGGGTAGATAGTGTGTGTGTATTCATGTTTGTATATGTGTATTTGCAGCACTTTCATTAAGCGTGTGCGTTAAGGGAGACGGCTTCCGGCGCGATGTGACGAGTCAGCAGGTCATCCGTTAGCTAACGAATGAGCCCGAGAGATGACACATGGGAAATGAGCTAATTGACTGTGGTTAAACTAGAGGCCTGTTTAGAGGATGAAGCTTACTTAGAATAAAGAGTACGGCTGACTGAATGTTATTCTAGGTGCCGGGTGCCTGATGTAACAGCATTAGACTCAGTGGAACTGGCCGGCTATGATGTGTTGTTGTTTCTCTGTAGGGGACAAAAGGTCAACACCAATTTTTATCCACAGAGATTAGCTGGATTTATTGAAGACCTTCCATTTCGCAGAATGCACTCCACCGAGAAGTCTTGTCTCAAAAACCCAAACTTAAGGCTACTCTGATTTTAACTTATTGGAAATGTGTCTTGATTTTACTGAAAATAACTTTATAAATTTACATTTTGCACTCTGAAATGACATCTTCTCAAGGCATAGGATGTGAATATGTTAAATGACTGCCTAATTCTGTTGTGACTTTATCATTTCGAGGGGAAAAGATCAGAGAACCAGACTAAACAGTGACTGTGTTATCCTAGTTTACCTTTTAGTAGCCTAGCACCAGTTCCCAGCAAACTAAAGGCCCAAAAATCTGTTGAGAATCACATCTAGACACAATAAACAGAGTAGTGAACCATCTCTCGTTTCTCTTCTTGGAGCTTTTAGCTTTGATGGCTTACAAGAAAACATTTGTCCAGCTAATGAGGTTAACCCCAATTTTCTGTAAAATATATTTTGATTATCTGGCTATATACAGATACAGGAACTAATCAAGACTTATTCTCCAAAGTTGTTTTAGAAAACATAACCGGCTACATGGGACAGAACTTGAAATGGAAATGATTTGTGACTGATGTTATTTGTTTGCAATTGAGTGTCACAGAGGTTACATCCTGTGGTGTTTTCGTGTTATTCTTCAGCCTGTAGAGGTGTAATTATTTGGCTACACTCTAGGGTGGGAAAATGTGGGACTTTCCCATCATGCTTCCATCATTCAAGGCTTTTGTTTTTATCTTACCAAACTAGACTCTAGATCAGTTTTGGGAAGCTGGATGTTTTGTATTGTTGTACTGACCTGTTTTTTCTGTTTTAAATAAGGCACTGCCCCATCCCATGTTATCTTTAAGAGTTTCTAGTTGGTTATCTACTCAGATAAGCTTTTACTTTTGCAGATGCCGAAATATCTAACACTCAAAACTCATAACAAACAAAACCTCTGCGGCTCCAACCATTTCAGGGAAAACCAGCATGAGCAACAGAGGCTGTCAAGAGTTGAAAAGAAGGCCAGTTTATACTCAAACATCAGTACCAGAGAATCCAAAGAAAACAAACAGATAGATTGCTCATAAGAAGATGAGCTGGTCCAAAGGCAGTCAGATTCTTGCAGGGATTAGGTGACCACTGCGCGAACACAGTTGATGCATCAGGACCAGATTTGGGATCCCGTGGGCCACCCATGCTGGGGATATGGACTTTAAAAACACGCACACACCTTATGTAAGAATCCTTGTTTTTCCTAAATCTCGCCTGCACAGATACAAATGCCGGTCAGCTAAACATCCTACGCAAGCGTTTTCTCAGTTGTTGCTCCGATGGCATGACTAGTTCCCTCCACATCAAGGCTTTACATTCCCTCGAGGCTGACGGAGCAGAGAAAGAGGACAAGACCTTACAAGCTAAACAAAAAAATCCTCCCAAAATAAAAATAAAAAAAATACTTGAGGTAGCAGGGGGAGGGAGGTGTTTAACTTGGATGTCCAACTAAATGTGCAGCGTAAACAGAAACAGTCACACAAGAATTGCATAGGCGCGCACACGAAGAGAGAGAGAGAGAGACGGCCTCTAACCTGAAGGAATGGCAGGAGCCAGTTTCCTGTGCAGATTGTTCCATTACAGCAACAGTGGAGTGGGAAAAAAAGGAATATAAAGTCTGGTAAAAACTTTCCTGCAGCTAATAGTCATGCAGAGGTGTGGGGATCGTTTTTGAGTATTTATTTAACATCAGGGTGAATCTGAGGACTCCCACCTTTTGGTTTTCAGCTGCTTATCTTTTATTCCTCAACCACAACGTGTCTTGTTTGCCTTGGACTGCTCCGATTGTCTGAGGTGGCCGCAGTCGTGGGACCGAGGCCTAGCTTGCAGTTTCACTCACCTGTTCAAACACCGCTGGGAAAGGAAGTGGGCCATTTCATTCTATGATTCTTGATGAAACCATTTTATGCAGTGCCCTATTTCCCCCCTCAATCCTTTGATCTAATTTTAATGGTCTGAGCTGAGCCCTGAAGTTTGGCGGTTTGGGGTTTGGACATGGAAAATAAAGGTTTTGAGAGGTGAGGGTGGTTACAATTTGCAGACAAAGTGAAGTTGAAGTTATGTCATAGGCAGCGAGTCGGCAGAAGCTGGGTGACAGTGTTTTCTCCATCGGATAGATTAAAAGATTTGAAGAAAGCATGTGTCTTGCTCTGTGCTATTTTAAGAGGGGGAGGAGGAGGAAGAGAAACAAAAAGAAGGAAGGAGCAAAGACAAAGACAAAGAGCCTAATTGTTGAGATTACAGAGATTACAGTAAATTTAGCTGAGTAGGAGTGAGATAATGCGAAAAATCTGTTGGCTCCATCGCCGACTTGACTTGCCAGAGGAAACATGGCGATGATTCGATGAAAGCTTCGACTTAAAGGCCAAGTTTCTCGCTGACCTGCTGCAGCCAACGCATCTGGCAAACACGTCAAAACAGTCTCACGAACCGACACCGGCAGACAACCAAAACAAGGAGCAAACTACTGATTAAATGGCTCTGCGGTTACATACGTTTGTTTGGATTAAAACCTATTTTACCGGGTTAACGGCACTGATCAGCATTTCTGTTAATGTGTCGGCGGTGCCAAATGTGTCACTAAGTTCCCAGCTGTTTGCCAGATTCGGAGCGAGCCATTTAAAACACCATTAACAACCATTTGGAATCAAAGCAACGAATCAGGCAGACAAAACATGAACCCGATCAAACAAAGGGCTGAAAAGAAATTCTGACGAAGGCCAGCGTTGAGGGGAAACCGTGAGAATACTGGTGCTGGAAATAAAAGTAGGTATTGATACACAACAGAGTATAATGTGACGAGGGTAGTGCAACAACCTGATAAACGTAGAAAAATCAAGAGTGCGTGCAGAAATCAGCCATTTTTTCATCTCTACAATAACAATATCATCCTCGGGAGGTTATGTGGTAAACATATCCATTTATTTTTCTGCATTATGAAATTTGGAGTGGGAGGAGATCGTATCAGGATGATGACGGAATCATTTTTCCTCTCCATGTGTCAGGATTGTGTTGCAATAATGCCTCTAGATTTGTTGTCTGGGATCATGAGAGCTTGTTTATAGCTGGTGAAATAAAACAAAGGATTAATACACAAGAAATAAACAGTTGTTGAAATCGCTATGGCAACTGCACAGTGTCCTCCGTAACCTGCGCTCGGAGCTGAGGCGTCGGTCCAGGAAAGTTCTGCAAAAACCAAAACGACCGTCGTCACCAACACCTCTAATTTACTTGAGCGTTACCTTGTCTCGGATTATGCATAGTTGTGATCTGCAGTCATTTCCTCTGCTGCTGTATCTGTACATCATTGGCTGCAGTGATCTAATGTTTCCAAATAGCTGCGGGCATCAAGGGGAAGCAATTCCCATCATCATTACTGTTCAGCGACGCTACACAGACCGTGTAAAGAGGAGAGCGGAGATTTTTCTCCATTTCCCCCCGTGAGTCTGAGAGCACGTAAAGAGTAAAAACATCTTCAATCATTTGTAGTGATGCGTTGTTCTGCTGACTCGGTGAGATTGCAGAAACTGAGTCACCCCGTGGATGTGTTCTCAAGTGAAAGACTGTGTGTTTACAGTGTGTGTGTGTGCGTGTGTGTTCAGGGCAGTCCAACTTTCAGCTGAAGGAGGGGGAAGAGTTAGACAGGCAGAAAACCAGTGAGCCAGAATGGGAAAATAAAAGTAACAATGGGAAGAAAAAGAGGAAAAGAAGCAGGAACAATACACAGACATGCTGCTGTGGATCAATGTGCTTCCATGTTTTAGGTCTTTTGCTATAAGTAATAGGTGTTTCACATACACACACACAATGTCTGTGAAGTTTTGCAGCTGTGATGTTTATCTTGTCTAACTCTCTAGTTGTTCACAAAGTGTGAATGAATGTTAGCCAGCTACAAAACTGTTGGATAGTTGGAAGTAAGATTGACTTAAAAAAGATTCATTGCATAACTTTGTTTAGGATGTGCGTCTTTACACTTCATCATGACTCACAACAGAAATGATGCTATTCATGCAGAACAAGTTTGTAGCTGTCAGGCTGTGGGTACTTGAGTGTTTTGAACAGAAACACCAGGATGTACAGTACATGACAGTGACAATGATGAGATTCTGAGATCTAGAAAAAGTTTAGGGCATGTATTGCAGATGACACGGCCAACTTATTGTTTTGTTTCGGTTTCCTGTCTTGTGTTGGTGTTGGAACGATGTGAGAGGTGGGACTAAGCTACACAGCACCCAGTGCTTCTTTCAGTTGCAGACATTAAAGGGATAATTCAACATTTTGGCAAACTGGCCCATTGCCATAATCCCTGTAGCCTCCGTTGCGTAGCTCTGAGCAGCTCGCGGCTTTGCTCATGCAGTTCTAAAAATAGTTTGCACCGACAATTAAAGGTAACAAACCTACTCTGAAGGGATTATGGCAATGGGCCAATTTCCCAAAAATGTTGAACTATCCCTTTAAAGTCTTAATCTTGTATGTTAAGCACTTTGGTCAATGTCTATTGTTTTTAAATGTATTCTAGAAATAAAAATGACTTGACTTGACTTAATATAGGTGATTGGTTTTAAGGTGATCTGTACATGGAAGCATTCATTCAAACCTACCAATCACACATTTTTGATCAAAATCAGCCGATGATGATTGGGGATCTCCAATTAATTAGGCCTGTATTGGCATTTTATAACGGCGCTTCTCGGCATCTTTTATACACAGTGGATGAAATCACTATGTGTAATGAGAAAAGAGAATTATTACTCAGTTCCCCTGAGCTCTACAAAGTGTGGCAGCATTTTCCAGCCCAGAGTCTTGGTTCAGTCCCACTGTTTACATCAGTCTCGACTGCAGCTGTAAGGTCATAATATTCCAGTGTTGTGTTTGCAGCTTGTTAGCTAAGGTTCTTTTATTTACCCTTAAATATGTCAGGGACTTGTTGAGTATGGCTGCAGCTCTATAACTCTAGAAAAGAACATTACAGCTGAAGCAAGTTTGTAGCCCTTTCAAGGAGTATCTGTTTTTCATCTTTAATTTCTTAACCGAGTCCACTCTCAACTACCCATCAGCCACTTCTGTCCCAGAGGGCAATGGGATGACGGCATGTGGGAAAAAGCTCCATGAGTCTGAAGGCTTAGCAGCTCTTAGCTTCGTTCTCACGGTTCAAAGTGTTGAAGAAGGAAAAAAAAAAAAAAAATCCCAACTCCGCTAAGGAGGCTGTCTGCCATCCCAGCTGGTCCTACCCACACCACCCCAGCCTGTATCCAATGATGGTCCTCCAATTTAACTGACTGGGCACAAGGATTTGTTTGTTTAAAACCACTAACCTACTTTTACAGCCATTGCAGAAGTCAAAGTCTTTACTGCGTGATTTCTGAGCTAATGCTTCGCGTCTATTCCAAAACCGAGAGGAATTGTTTGGAAAAAACGGTTGGATAACTCCTCGGTGGAGAGGCATTCGATATGTGTGTCAAAAGATACAGATTCTTTTCTTTTTCGCTCTTTATCTGACCATCTAAAAATGTACTTCGTAATGCACTTTTTTCTGTTAACCGAGGCAGAGTCATGTATAAAATATTACCAGGAGGTTTGGATTAGACTTTGACTGGCGTTCGTCCAGTTGAAAACCTCTCGGCTTCTTCTTTGTCCCTCAGCGCCTGGAGGACTGATACCATTTAACAAAACATTTCTCCCTGCTGAAAACACCAACGCAACATGATGTGAGAGGCCGAATGACACAGAGCGGGTGTCATTCCACAGCTCCGACGTATTCCCACCGCCAGACATATTGAAAGTATTTATGGACTACAGCTGCAGTTTGGGTTTTCCGCTGACCTGCCTGGATTCAGGCAGCGCGGCCCAGCGCCCGACTGCTGCACCAACTCGTGACTGCATCAACAACAATGAAAAAAAAACACTTTGAAAGCATGATAAGTGATGTTGATAATGACAGCAGGACAGAAGTGGCTGTGACGTGACTGCGGTTTATCAGAGAAAGATTAAAGACAGCTGAAAGAGCAGTCGAAAAAACGATGACAGTGCTTTGGATGTGAGTGGGAGCTGTGAAGTGTGCATCGGGAAGAGGTAATAGGAGTCTACTGGAATTCCAATGAATGGAAAGAGTCTGTGTAAGAGACTGACAGCAAACCTAAGTGACATGCTACATGTCAGTGGGGGATTAATACAGTAATCCCCACTGACATGACTGAATTATCACTGAAACACTACTACATCTTCGCTTTCATAGCAATTTCAGAATCTTCCCATTGGTATTGGTAAAAAAAAAAACATGGTTTAATTCAGACTTTCTACAGTAAGGAGTTAAACGTTAGCATATGATCTGTAGGTGAAGTCTTCTTTTATCTGCCATATGACCACACTCAAAATTCCTCTGGCACTGAGTTTTACATAAAACAGCAAGCTGCAGCAGGTCCGCTCTGAATCAGCATATGTACATCCTACAGCAATATGCACACATGTAGTCCTTAAAGCAGTATACACCTATTTCCTTTAAGCTCTTGTTTTCATCATTTGGCAGCTACAACAAACTATCATCATCTGCCACAACCTCCATGACATCTACTGTAGACCTCTGGTTGGTATAGAGATTTTGGTTTTACATTTTTATCCTTGCTAGCCATGTAGGTATCGGAAAGGCAGTCATGATCTCCAAGTCAGTCCATCAGCTGTAGTGTTTCTGTTTAGTTTACAAAGATTAGCAAGCGTACACACTGAACTCAGTACTACTGTATGTTCTGAAGTTCAGACAAACATCAACATCCCAGCCACCTCACAGAGGCACTAGCATGTCTGTTGACCCTTCTGTGTACATCTCCAGACCATGCACCACATAGGAGGTCACATTGTTAATTGCAGGGCAGTTTGTGCCCATATGTTCCCATATTTTATTTAACACATAGCATGCATGAGTATTGTGTCCAGGTCTATTTGTTATTTAATTACATTTTGAATGAGAACAGAAAATATCAATGTTTGAAACCTGCTAGAAATCGAAGGGCTGTCCACATTTATGTTCATGTGGCGGCATCTTCATGGAGATGTTTCTGCCAAATCATTACCAAAGTGACGACAACACTTATACGTATAATGTGTCTTACTGAAGCCAAAGTTTTTCCAAACTTAGTATAATGTGTCTCATTAAAGCCAAAGTTTTCCAAACACAGTCCATCGAGATCTCACAGATCCAAACTGGCAACCTTGCGGTCATTACCCACTGACTGCAGCCGCCTATATGTCTCAAGGAGCACTGTCCAACATGTTAAAACTGTGACATGACATCATCTGTAATAAATGTCTTTGGAGTCGACTTTATGAGCCAGCGCAGCAGTTATCGTTCCTCATTACTGTAAAACTCATGATCCTCTCCTCTCGCTTCAAACACAGCGCCCACGGTATGTTACTCATTCAAATCAAATGGACCTGTGTATGACGACATGATGTCGATACTAAACAATTCTGCAAAGCCCCCATTATTATCCATTATGAGGTTTCTTTTAATGTGCAGATTTTAGTATTGCACAGCAGCATGGCTGTAGTTATGGCAGTGACGGTCCTGCTTTACGCCTTCCATATGGATCGACCAGGGCACAGAGTTCAGATGATGTCTCATAAAAACAGCGCCGGTATGAGGGTTGAGGGTTGAGGGACGGTTGTTTGAGGGCTGGGAATGGTCTCTAATGAGCTTCCTCCTGTTTGAAGTCCATAACTGATATCTAAACCAAGTTAGTGACCCCAAAGCCCATGGGAGAGCTAACAATAGCATCTGACACTAGAAGAAAAAAAAAGAGAAGCAGTTTCCTTATTTGTCGCATGTGTCAGTGTTTACCACACAGCACAAGCCAATAGCAGCCCCTCACATCTGGGATGCAGTCCCACTGTGTTTATGTTCTTGTATGCTTGGGACCCTACTTGAGGGGAGGAAAAAGGATCTGTGAGGTTCAGGGGGCAGAGCAAACTACTTACACGCTCACTATACAGAGAGCAGTTACAAATCTGTGTAAAAAGAAAAGATGTGTCCTTAGAATGAAGCCATCCAAACCAGTGACATGAATCATCACATAGTCATTGATGATGCTGATCTGTATGAAACTTCTCATCGAAGCTTTAGAGGTGTTGCATGCAACATTTCTTTCTCAAAATTAAAACCACATTCTCTATAAATGTTGATGCTTCCTGTCCTTTCCTGTTTCTCCTCCTCATTCCTGGCATTGCTCCATCAGCGCAGGAGGAAGGAGAAGAGCTGATACAACAACATGCTTAAAGGAGACCATCTCAACATGGTGGTTTGCCCCAGTTTAGCTATCTTTGGTTAAACTTCAACAATATTCAGTCCTGAGTTTCTAATGGAAACTGAGCATCAGAATAGCACAAAGGATGATTCCTGAGTTGCATCATGCCAGAAAACATAGATGATTGCATTTCAGTATTTATAAACCAAAAAAGTGAATAGACAGAGAAAATATCAGGCGGTCCAGAAGTTTCCCTGACATTTTATTTTCTCTCTGGCAGTCTGAGTCCAGCTGCTGAAGTCCAGTGCTAAGATGTCACATAACCACAACATTTTTCCTATGTGGGCGTACAGAGTGGAAATCAAAGAGTGAATGGTGAGCGGTCACTGACTAAAAGAGAAGAAAAAGTCCCTCAGTATTCCCCTCCAGAATAAAAGTCCCATTCCTTTGTTCTCCTTTTTTTTAATAACTTAAAACGGGGTCGTGGGTTTAAACCTGGGAAGAGTGAGAAATTATTATTTTTTCAGCTTCACCATCCAGACCGTCATCGGTCTTTTTGCTTATTCAGCAAACTGTAGCCTACTCTCTGCAAGTCAGCCTCCTTTCCAGCGTCATCGCGAGCGCGCGCGCACGCACACGCCCTCGCACAGATGCTAAGCGGTGCTAATTAGCCCAAACTCAACAAGACAGCAGGGCTGCCTTTTCCCCCAAAACATTCACGTAAAAAGCTGTAACTTTTGCAGACCACCATTCAACTACTTTGTTCTCAGTCATACCATAAGCCACCTAGGCATACGAAGATGCAATAAAAGTTTGTAATGTTAACTAACGATTTTGTGTGTTTTGCTATCACAACTACCAGGCTACTTGCACACATTAGCCTGTCTGTGCAAACAAATGGTGCTAAAAAAACAAAACAAAACAAAAACTTAATGCACTTACTTATCAAGCACAAAATAGAGGTCAAAAGCGCCCTGACAGGAGCTCTCCTCCTCCTCCTCTTCCTGCAGCTCCGGCTCGGCTCTTGCGGATGGAGAACAGAGCAAAAATAATCCCAACAAAACCAGAACAAAACGCATGGACAACAAAAATGTCGCCATCATTTCTCCTCGTGAGCAAAAAAGGTTAATTCCTTTGAAGGTATCACGAGCGGGAGAAAAAACAACCCAGAAAAGCCTACTTCAGTGACTTCTTACATCCCAGAGACAATAGGATGCAGGCGATGCTCCCACGTCTCTTTTGCTGTGTGCTCAGTTTACAATCACGACCACCCGCATCCCGGCGCGACTGTCTGTCAGTGGAGAGATGCTGTCTCTCAGTGGGACTGATTTCAAAGTAAAAGTTGAGGATAGTTCACAATCCGCGTGCAGTTCACAGGGGGAAAAAAGTTTCAAAAACTTTTGCAAAAACAAATCCAAAATGAGAAAAGGGATAAAATGATGGCGTGGGTGGTGCGTAAAAAAGATTAAAAGTGTCCTGTCAAAATGTCAAAACTTGTTTAAGGCTGAAAAAGCCAAAAGAAACTGGGGTAATGCAGAGCAGTGTTGGCGCTGGAGGAACTGGGAGCCCAGGGGACAGACTTGGCTGAAATGGGCCAGGTTTCATATTTCATCCTGAGGAGGAGAGAGAAAGAGGAAAAATGGGTCAAGATCCCATTTTGCGCCTCCCTCACGTGGCACACTGGCGCATTTTGCGGGGAATCTGCGCAGAGCAGGAGGGGATGATGTTATTGTCACTGTGGTCTTCTAAATTCAGCCTTTATACAGTGTTTTAGCGCTTTGTGTTAAGGTTTGTGCTCTCTGTGTGTGTTTTTTGTGTGTGGCCACCCTACAGCCTCATCCTGTACACTTTAATGAAGTCAAACTTGTAGGCTATTCCACAGAAACAAGTTTTTCTTTATTTGTCTGATTCGTCTTCTTTGTTTCCAGAAACCCCAGGCACTGGTGACTGTGCTGATTCCTGAGACTCCGAATGTAAAAGTCCCACTTAAGTATGGAAGACCAGGGGTGTCACAGAAAAAGCAACATTTCCTTAATCTTTTAATAGTACAAATTATTAAATTATTAAAAAGAAAATTCAACTATTTATTAGGACTATTGTATTAGTTATACTTATACTCAAATTGATTTACAAAAGAGAAAACTCTCATTGATTAAAGAATGTATTATTAACTCGCAAATTAATAACAGAATTTAAAAAACTATTTGAAATATAGGAATAAATAAATAAATTCATCTTCAAGTTTTTCCAGCTGGATTTCCTTTTCACCTTTTAGCCTCTCCATTCAGCCTTTCCAAAACAATCTGAACCTTTCTTTAGCACTAGTAAAAACCGACTGGTAAGCTTTCCAACCAGTCAGAGAGCTTGTTTCATACCATGGCTAATTGGGATTGTTTATCCTGGTTTTACCAGCACCAACAGCACAGGGCGCCAGGAAAAGAATTAATGGAGTGGTATGCCCCATGAAATCAAACTTCACTTTCGATCATTCTCATGGAATTTTCTACAATAACTATTTAAGGAACTTACATTCTGTACCTTTCTTTATAGTGTCCTCAAATTCTCTCATAGATAATTATGCTTGATCTTTTCTAGGATTCTTTAAATGCAAATTTCCAACTGCAATGACTTTAAATTGTGTTTTGTTTTCAGTGAGACAGAGTGGCTTTAATTGTAAACCAGTCAAAGCAAACACTGATTTGAAACTGAGGTTAGCGCTGACAGCAATCACTGAACACATCTCAGATGTGGTGATTTTCAGTATTTTTAACTGAGAATCGTAACACTACATGCCTCATTTGAACTTAAAATGTGGTTAATGCTACATTTCAGAGCACAAGTTGTTTGTAGTAGGCTATTTATTTTCTACTTTTTCAGTAATGATAGTCAGTCAAGCTCTTGGTCCAAGACATATTTGTCCAATTGAACTTGTCTGACTAAAAACTAGGGAGACAAAAAGATTCATAAATTGAGCAATAGACAGATCCCATCTCAAAATCGGACTTGCTGTGGAGTTTTAAGCCCAAGCCCCCCGACACCACCAACACACACCCTAATACCCCTTACCCTCTGGCCCCTGTTCAAGGTCTCAACACTTGTTGATGTGTGCTGACTTATCCCCCACTGAACTGATCCCTTCTAAGCCTCACTGTTTACAAATGAAAGTCCAACGCTTCCCAGAGATCCACTCCTTTGCCTCACATCCACTCATCCATTTTACACCCACATACTCACAACAGACCCAGTAACACTCAAACCAGTGTTGCCTATATGATTATATTATATTATACATAATGATAAATGAAAACAGCCCAAGCCTGTATTTATCATTCCACAGTGCATCCTTAAATAGATTCCCACAGACAGTTTCTGTTGATTGTTCTGGTCTTTGGTTTGTAAGATTCAGCTGATTATATTTAGGTAGATTTTATTGTGTTAAAAATCTTGAATCTTTGAATTGTTTAACAGAAAACACACAAATGGCCAGGTCACATTATATAAAGACTATAAATTACAGATAAATGGAGGTAGAAGGATATTTTCTTCATCCTTTTTTAAAATGTCTACAGTATAAAACACTCCCTATGGAGTCACAGAATTTCGTTAACTCTTTGGCAGACTATTCAATATGCATAACAATAAATGGGTTGTGTTCTTTATTTTATACTATAACCACATGGCAAGTCCTTGATATATGTGAATTAAATTACATGGTGCCATAATTCAGAGAAGCTGTCCCTAACCGAAGACTTGCCTGGCTGGTCCTGCTAACACAGTGTAATTTCTAACTTGCACTGTCACTGGCAAAAAAGCAAAGTTTAAAAAGCTGCGTGACACCACCAAAAGGAGACTGTGATTGTGGTACTTTACTTTCAATCTTGATTACATTTTCCATTGGATGGTTCTCTTAATACCACAACATTGTCTATTTGGAGTTTCTGTGCCCTCTCTTTGTTTGTGTTGGTTAATGATGTTGAAACTGACAGTGCTCTATTTGACGGTTATTTGAAAAGGAAAAAATGTCTGATGCATCCTTCTGTGAAACATAACCCCCACACACTTTATTTTGGATCAGTTCTCTTTTTTATTGTGTCTCACCACTGGAATTGATACAACCCAAGTAGGTCCACATGGCATGACGTTCTCTGCATAATGGACATACAGTATATTTCATATACGCAATGAGGACATCACATGATTGTCTGACCAGAACAACGAGAGGACTACTTTACAGAGGTCCAAATTTTTCCAAACAGCCAACATAACAAAGGTGTTTATGTATCTTTTGTACATGACTTTTCAAAAATGTAACTTTTGAAAATTATCTTACTGTTGCAACTTATCTTTGACACAAATTTAAACATACCCACCTCACAAAAGAATAGTGTCAGGCAGAAATAAAAACTGTAAGTAAATCCTGTTTTGTTCTACATTACAAACAATCTAAAAAGGCTCATGTATTGAGAAATAACAGATTATACTTTGTACTTTACCTACATGCATTACTTCTCAAACATGTCTAGACTCTAAATCTCAAAATAATTTGGCTGCCAAAGCAAAAAGTGACTGTTTAATTTCAGTTCAGGCTGTGGTTTACTTCTGGCCTGCAAAGTGCTTGTTGAAGATAGCCTTTGCAGTCCCGAGGGCAGCATCAGCTGAGACAGGTATATGAGGTGCGATGCCAGCTCCCTCCCATGCTGGCCCGGCGGCAGTGTCAGAGTGGACAGTGGGGATGCTGAGGAAGATGTCAGTCTCACCAACGCGGAAGGTCTTGGGTGGATGGGAGGTCCCGGCGGTTGTCTCTCCAACAATCATTGCGCGACCAAGCTTCTTCATGATGTAAACAAACTCCTCAGCAGCACCAGCAGTCGCTCCACTGGTCAGGATGATCAGGCTCTTCTTGGAGCCATATCTTGTGCCTAAGGAAGAAGATAAGATGAAGGGAGAAGGTTAAAAATACAAGGAAGAGGCAACAAACTGACTTTAGAAAATGGTTGAGCTTGAATAGGAGGAAGAAAGAAAGTGGCAAGACTGGTTGCTACTTCTTTCACTTTGTTGCGGGCAGAAATCTCAATTAGAATACAATGATGAGATTTTTTTTCTTCAAATATTACCAGTGAGGTCAGGTATGGTTTTGAGCTCTGTGGTGGCACCGGTTGTTCTGTCATATAGCTTGTCCAGCACAATCTGCTTATCAGCATCAAAGAAGTAAGAGCAGAAGCCTGCGATGGCTGTGGTTGGTCCACCAAGGTTGTTCCTGCAAATACAACAATCAAGATAAAATTCAATGATCCTTTGTGAACTCTTTTTATGCAATCAATAGAGCT
This sequence comes from Decapterus maruadsi, assembly GCA_030347415.2. NCBI lineage: Eukaryota > Metazoa > Chordata > Actinopteri > Carangiformes > Carangidae > Decapterus > Decapterus maruadsi. The sequence goes on from CM064888.1 coordinate 16,302,534, forward strand.
AATGTTTGCTACTATGCTGGTTACTTTGAAATAAGGAGTCACATTGAAATTAGTTTTGTTAAGCAACTGATCAGTCCTGATAACTTTTTTCTTCAGACATTTTCTAGATTTACCGTTTGTTCATGTTTGGAATTATGCCAAGACTATTAATAGAAAAATACCTTTAAATTTAGTCTTGGACTGATGAGATTTGCATTCCAAAAATGGACACACAAAGTTTTTAATAGAAGCTCACACTTGCTATGTGGGCAGGATTACAAACCTGAGGTCAATGATCATGGCATCAGTGTTGACAACTTTGCTCCAGACATGCTCAACAATGATCTGGGCGATGGCCTTGACCTCCTCAAAGTCTCCGAACATGTCAAAACGTAGGTAGCCGATGTTGTTCTCGAATATGTCGGTGTGGAATGAGACTTTGATTAGCTCAATGTACATCTCTGGAGAGTAATCCTGGTTGAAAAAAACAAGCAGAAACCAGGGTTAAGATTTGCATTGCTTTGACCCAGAGTAAATACTAAAACTACATAATACAACACAAATTTGCTAAAACTACATTTTCTTCAAACACTTTCAGCCACTGATCTGCAAAATAATTCATGTTTGCTACTAATATATGGTATTATAAGTCGCTAGAAAACTGATACTAAAATTTTGTAACATTGACAAGCTGAAAAATTTGCAAGTAATTTTCCAAACAAAGGCCAAGAATCTAACAGAGGTCTCACCATGGGTGGAAGGGCTGGGGTATTGCTGGTGGTTTTTAGACTCTTGTCCCCAGAAAGGGTTTTCAGGTCTGCAGACAGCTTCACCTCCAGATTGTCCTTGGAGACCACCATGCTGTACTCGCCACTTGCCAGACTCCCTCTCAACTTCTCTGCAACATCAGCACCGATATTCTCAAAGGCATAGTTGTCAGCAATCAGGGCCGCTGATCCCTCAATGATGGCTGGAACTTGAGCACGGAGGTTGACAATCTTGATGGCAGTGGCAAGGGCATCTTCGGCATTAACCTCCACATCAGGTGTCACCCCAACAATCTCCCAGGTGGAGGCAGTATTGGGATTGATTGACTTTGCAGTTGGTACAGTAACATAGAAGTCTGTGTCGCTGACTTTGAATTTGTCAAGTTTCACCGAGCCGCCGGCAGTCTTCTCGCCCACAATGGTGGCCCTCTTCAGCTTCTGAAGGCAGAAAGCAACATCCTCGGCAATGCCCTTGGTATTTTTGCTGGTGAGGATAATGAGAGGGTTGGCAGTGTCATATCTGTTTCCCAGCAGTGTGGACATAGAAAGCAGCTTAGTGGTGGTGTTTGAGGGACGATCATATACACTGTCAATGTGGATTTGAGGCTCAGCTGGGGTGAAGTAAGAAACAATATAGGGGATTCCCGAGATGTCTCCGCTGCTGGTGTAGCGCAGATCAAAGATCAGAGCTGAAGTTGGCAGGATTTTATTCCACACCAGTTCGAGGAGCAAATTACCAACCTTCTCAGCAACCTCTTCCCCAAGAATATGGTCGATCCTCAGGTAGCCAATGTTGCCTTCCAAGATGTCGAGCTTGATGGAGGTCTGCAAGACTGCAACCAGCTGCTCAGGGGGCAAGGGGGGCATCTGTTGGGGAACCACAGGCACGTAGTCTGGCTCATAGGAGACAGTCAGTCGTGGGTCACTGACAGTGGTCTGGACTCCGGCGCTGAGCATGTTAGCCAAGGATTCAGCGTCTGGGATGTTGAGAACCTCTGTGTTGCTGCTGGCTGCTTCAATTGCCTCCTGCATCCCTATCAGCTTCTCTGGTGAGCAGTAATTGTCCATGACGATTTTTGCAATATCGACAATGAGGCTAGGGGAAAAAGAGGCTTGGATAAACAATACATTTCCCAATACTAGCAGAGATGCCACCAGAATGGGAGCCTTAGCCATTTTCGTAGTTTGGAAAAGTTTGATCGAAGAAATGGCAAGTAGCTGCTGAAGAGCTGAACCTCCTTCTCCCAAGAGGCTCTTTGTCAAATGGCACTGTTTTGGCTGCAAGGCTTCTGTTAACACACACGTAAGAGGATTTACCCCACATTAAACCTCTAATCGTATTATCGCGAGTGCTTCTGTAATACACTAACAACTTAGCCAAGTAGGTCTAGTAACAAGAAGGCGTTGCCAAAGATATGAGTCTTAAATTTACACAAGGTATTTTGAAAGTTATTTAAAGCTGCATATGTCAAACAAGGTAAGCTCAGTAGATGAAAAAAATCTAGAAGGAGATTATGGGTGGTGAAAATATTCACCCTGCTATGGTAAATCCATTTGTTTGCTAAGCCTCTTGGTAGAAGACAAGCAGTCAGAAATATGTGGACTGGCTTTTTTTTTTTTTTTTTTGGCCATTTTGCAAGAAATCACAAGAAAACGTTTAAACAAATCATGTGTTGTCAGATCATTCAAGACAAACTGGCCTGCTCATAGATTTTTTCTAGTTAAGGAATGTTCTTTTTAATATCTGGAAAGCAAATCAAACATAACTCAGAATCATATGTTCTTTATTTTTTTCATAAACTCTATACATTTGCTTACCAAAAGGCATACAACAGTAATCAGAAGTTAAGCAGTTTTAATTGTGATACATTTTTTTCCCTAGGTGGTGTGAAAGTAAACAGCTGCTACAGTTTATTTGATGATTGCTCCCTCTGCTGGTTAAATTTTGTAGTTAGGGAACAGGAAAGCTGAAATAAACTGAAGGCCAGCACAAATCAAAGAACAGTGACCCAAAGATGGTAGGGATTTCACATTACAATCATAAAGAATTAAGAAATCAACCACATTGACAATAACATAATCAAAATCATTTTTCATGCATAACAAACAAAAGATTTACCAATACAAGCCCTTCGAATGTAATGAAAGGGAATCACTTTGAAAATGTTAACAACAGAGAAAGAGGCAACTTTACCTAACATCAATAAAACACACAGGTGCAGTTTAAGAGGTTGTCATATTGTAAATACAAAGTGAACTGCAGTTCACTTCAAGAAACATCAATGTTTTGTGATTTGCTATTAATTTGGAAATTACAACACTCACATTTTCAGAAGTGATCCTCTTTACTGTTTTTAATGCCATAGAACATAAGTAGATTTACTGTAAGGACTGATCCTGATCCACAGCTCCACCAGTAATGAGATGTACACCAAGTCCATTCTCATTCACTGCAAGTCTTAATGAGGGCATCAGCTAAACACTTTGAATATGACATTTTATATTAAAGTTATCAATCATTGTGCAAAAAATGGAATTATTATTTTCTCCCTTTGACTTGTTAAAAGCCATCTGAAATGGTGCATGTGGAACAAATTATTGTCTGTACATTTCTTTATAATCTGTGATAGTGATAGTGTGAATTGACAAGAACATTATAAAATACCATAACAGATCATGATTTTACACACTGCCACTGTGGTCAGTAGATCATATGCTTTAACACACAAGACTCTTAAAATATATAATTTTTTGGGTCAGTGTGGTGGCTAAACACAAGAACAAGAAACAATTTTGAAAGAAAATGTGGATTTACTATGGAGCTATTCTCCTTGCTCTCTCTTTAACAGCTTTGCTGCTATAAGTCTCTGTGCTACATGAATGGCGTCACTTGCCTGGGCAATAACATGAGGCTCAACCCCTGAAACACTCCACACTTTCCCAGTGATTGCACTCAAAACAACTTGGTTAGGTATGGAGGCATACAGAACACTGTCTCTGATCTGATAGGTTCCACTTGACAAAGAACCCCCAATTGTTGGCTCTCCAATGATTGTGGCCCTATTTAGGTCCTTCATAGTGCGGGTGAACACTTCAGCTGCTGACCCAGTCATGTGACTGGTAAGAATGTAGACATCCTTGGAGGACCCATACCTTTGTCCCCTGACTTGAGGCAATGTCATGACCTCTGTCATGGTAGTTGTTGTGCGGTCAAACACAGTGTAAAGATGTCGCAAAGGTTCAGTATCAAAGAGATATGTGCATAGTAGGGGAATTGCTGTCGAATAACCACCGGTGTTGTATCTCATGTCAATTATAAGGGCATCTGTGTCTGCTATCTTACTCCACACTAATTTAATTAACTGTGGACCAATGGCTTTTAACACCTTTATGTCTGCCATCATGTCGAATTTTAGGTAGCCAACATTACCTGGCAGAAGCTCAACTTTGAACAAAGCATCAATTATATATCCCACTTCTTCTGCTGTAGGGATCTTTGCAATGTCATGGTGTGTCTCTGGTTCAATTTCACAAGGGAAGACATGGAGGCGATGATCACCCGAAGCTTCTTGAATGTCTGTTGTCAACTGAGATGCCAAAGATTCATAGTCAACCACAGACCAATACAGTCCCTCAGTCCATTTGCTCAACAGCACCTCACTAACCTTCAGAGCGACTTCATGGATTGCGTAGTATTTTTCTAACAATTCCCCAGTTCCTTCCACAAGGGACCTCAGCCCTTGATGGAAACCAGAAATATCATGAACGTGGTCCACAGCTTCCTCAGCAAGCACGATGGCATCAGGGACTACACCACCTCCCAGCCAGAACTCTCCATTGTTGTCTATAAAGTTTATGAACGGGACAGTCATGGCGAGGTCTGTCCCCTCTATCTGGTACAGCTTTGAGTGCATTAGGGTACCAGATGTAATTTCCCCAATGACTGTGCCACGATGTAGTGACTGTATCAGATAAGCAAACTCTTCACCAACACTTGCTGTGTAGTAGCTGGTCAACACGTAAACCCCACGGTCGGAACCATAGGTTGGGCCTGTAATTTGGGGAAGGGAGTAATATTCTGTACTTGTGTTCTGAATTCGATCATACATTGTGAAGAAGTGACACCTTTTGGATGTGTCCTGTAGGTAAGAAAGTATAAAGGCTAGAGAGGTAGAGCATCCACCAGTATTGTAACGTAAATCGATAATCAGGTAGTTAGTGTCTTTTAGGGGCTCCCACACCTTTTGGGCTATGTCCTCTTCTAGTTTAGTCAATACAGACAACTCAACAAACTTGTCAAATCGGAGATACCCAGTATTGCCAGGGAGAATTTCCACTTTAAATATTGTATCAACCAGTGCTCTTAATAATTCTGGATTATCAGGAACCTTGTAAAGCTCAGAGTCCTCCTCTACAATGTCGGTATTATCTTGCATGTATTTAATGACCAGTCGTGGATCCTCAGAAATAGTTTGGAGGTCTTGGTTGAGTCTGACTGCCAAATCCTCCTCAGATACAACCGAAAAAATGTCAGTAGTTTGAAGCTGTTGTTGAAGAGCTGGAACTCTATCAGTGAAAGCGTACACCCTTCCAATTATGTCAGAAATACTCTTCAAAACATTTGGAATGGCGCTCCTTACAGCCAGAAGAGCCTTGGCTTTTGTGACAGCTTCCTTTGTGATGACGTTTACTGTTGGAGAAACACCACTTACTTCCCAGCTCTGGCCTGTGACTGGACTGACAGACCTTGCCACAGGAACTGTTATGTAGAACTCTGATCCTCCAATTCTGATCTTTCTGACCTTTACTGAACCACCAGCAGATCTTTCTCCAACTGTTATGGCCCTCTTTAGGTTTTTTAATGTATATGCCACTGCCTCAGCTGCCCCCATGGTGCGCTTACTAGTCAAAATAATCACATCTTTTTTACTTCCATACCTTTCTGCCTTAATTGATGGCATGGTCCACAGCTCCATTGTTGTATTCGAGGGCCTGTCATACACAGTGTCGATATGAATGAGGGGCTCAGGATCTGAAAAATAGGAAATAATGAAGGGAACTCCAGACAGTTGTCCAGCTGTGCTGTACCTCAGGTCAAAAATTAGTGAGGAAGTGTGAGCAACTTTGTCCCAGATATTATCTCTCAGCAGGGTGCCTAGCTTGAGTGCTGTCTCCTCCCCAATGATCCGATCTATCCGCAGATAGCCAATGTTGTTTTCCAGGATTTCCAACTTCACAGAGTTCCTCACCAGCCGGATCAGTTGCTCTATGGGGAGAGAGGGAAGAACTGGTGGCGTAACTGGGACAAAATTGGGCTCATACGAGACAGTCAACCGTGGATCGTTCAGTGCTCCTTGTACTCCGACTGTGATGACAGCTGCTAGGGTCTTCTTGTCTGAAATCTGCAGGATTTCTCCACTGTTGATTGCTTGTTGGATGGCCTCCTGCATCCCAACCAGGTTCTCAGGGTAGCAGTAGTTTTCCAGCAGAATCTTGGCCATTTCTAACACCAAGGCAGGCTGGAACGACGAGTTAGCAGAAAGGGTAGATAGGAGAAGCATCAACAGCAGAGGTCGTGTGTGTTGCTCCATCACCACGATCCTCATTTTTACTCACAAAAAGAGAGGTACTCCGTCTTCCCTTTCACTGAGATATTTCAGTTGCCTGTATCAAGGGGTGATGGTTTTTCATAAGAGGGAACATTATCATTCTGTAAGGTTTTTTTGGACAACAACCCCATCGACATAAGAGGATTTTGTTCCCAATAAACCTTTAATCGCATTATATCTGGTGCATCAGCCAGCAGACATGAGCAGACAGAACAAAGCAGTGTAGTACATATTTCAATTCTGACTTTGATTTATTGCAGTGGCTCTGTCCTTACTCAAATTACTTGTCACAATTCACTGACAATTTACACTTTTGAAATTTACAAAATTTAGTTACGTTGTCTAATTACATCATATTTTACTTTGGCTTGAATTATAGTCTTTTGCCAATTTTACATATGTTTGCCGCCTCACCATCAGTTGCTACCTCAAGGTCCTTTTGAGAAACATTATTTGGACAATGAAATAGTCAGGAATATGCTGAGGGGGTGCAAAAAGATTTTCCCACCATTCTTACTCTCTCCCTTATCTGGTTTGAAAGCTTAGGCTAGTGTATTTTGGTGCTATTGGTAGCTTTACGGGTCATGTCTGGGTCGCTCAACTGGTGACATGATTACACAGTTTGTGGACACGTGGCAAAGCCTTTTAAAACACATGCAGGATCAGAATGGGGGAAAACACACCCACACTTTGGAAATGAACAAAAGATTGATTGTAAAGTTTTGATCTGGACTCAATACTTAATGACATACTCAGGTCCCACTTTCTACTGCCTTGTTTTCCAGTATTTACTTCCCCGGGGTACTTTTATAATTAAAAAATAATAGATTTTCATTTAGTGGATATAGCAAAAACTGTCACTCTGAATAACATTAAATTATCAAAGTTGTAACCTTTAAATTTGCAGACTTGAATCTGCATGTTGGGTTTGATCCTGGCAAATAATGACTAGGTACAGGACCTCATAAGACCTGATCCAAACATTTTTGCTGCTCAGAATTATGCAGCCGGATGCCATGTCTATCCAAACTAAGCTAAACTGTGCTCAGCTACAGTAATCTTAACGTCTTAAGTATTAATGCCACCTCATGCATTACATAATACAATCCACTCGCTGCCAACCACCATGCTTATCAAGACTTTTAACACACTGAATTTTGTCACACCATTATTCTCATATGTCAAATATAAGAACAGTATAGGCATTGATAAAAAATACAATTACTAATATTATTATATCATGTGTTTTTTGTTCCCTCAGACATTGTGATTTTCTTAGAAATTGAATCAGCTATTTGTGTTTATTTCTTTTCGAAATCTCAGGAAATTGTCATACATAGTTACCCAACAGCATTCACCTATACTTAGAAAGTAATAGGCATACTGATGGGCATCTTGAGCGAGACAGCTTTGCAGATCTTCATGATGCCTTTGGGACACTCTCTGTGTTGCTGAGACTCTCCATTGTCTTGTTCACCAAGTGGTTGAGATGGCAGTCTGTTTATATCTTGTGTGTCATCAGGGTAACAAACAAATGCAGCTTAGCCTCACTTTCTCCCAGACAGCCAGAACCAGTGATACACTTTTTGTTTTGCAAACTTACTTTCTTATATTTTGTGTTTTTTTCCTCTTACGTTCTGAAGTCCAATAAAACGTACCAAGAAAGTGAGGTTAACCTTTCCTTGCAGTAAACTCACCGCAAAACAGCACTGTCTCCATCTAGTGGAGTAATACAGCTAATGCAGACAAAGCCTCCACATCAGATACTGATGCCTACCACCACAGCAGCTTGCAAATTTATGCAAATTTGCTCATGTTAACAAAGAATTTCAAAAAACTTGTACTACATTTTTTGTTTGTCTTAATGTAAGTAATCAACTCAGTAATTTTCATGGAGATATCTAAAGCTGTTAAGACCAGGTAAATGGACTCGGAGGCAGAGCCAGAGGCAGAGGCAGCAGATCAGTGCAAGAATTTATTCATCTTTGGTTGTTAAGCAGGAAGATTCAGACTGTGGGGATTCTGATTCAGAGGTAGAACAGGAAACTGGCTGAAGAACTCCACGTGCAGAACTGAGCTGGCGATCCTAACGCACTTTATCATCCAGCACCGACTGACTGAGAAGCACCGGTTAAGTGGGAGGCTGGTGGCTGATGGATGGCAGCTGTGGAGCAGAGGCCCAACCTCCAGCACAGGAGCTCCAAATCTGAAAATCAAGCACAGAGAGAGACTAGGGGGCAGTGGGCGTGACAAAAGGTTCAAAATTTTACCCTATTCAGGTGAGAAAAACAATGAATGAATGGGTTATATTTGAGTCCTTTTCTAAACTTTCCCCTAATGGGATTCTTCAGGGCTTTTTTTCCCCCTCATCCAGGACATGTTGAGGATACAAAATCAGTTGAGTTTGCTTCTGTTGCAATTTGTTCAACCTTTTTTCATAAAATGACTGGACTATACTGGATCCAAGGAGAATGCTATCTGACAGCAACATTTCCACCTTTCAAAAAGCGTTGCCCAATGCTCTCATCAAAGGCATCTGAGACCCAAAGATTACCACAGCTAAGGTCCTAATGCACTGTGGTACATGTATTATTTAAGCTAAATCTGTATGGGGTTGATTATGTTGGAAAACATTTTGCAAAAAAAAAGAAAATAGAAAAGTTAATTCAGTCTCCCTATACTACACCATGCTGTGTCTCTGTGGAGTAGCTATACATTCAAACTTTTCTGAAAACCAAACATACACTGATAAAAAGATGTGTGATGGTATCTTTTCACCATTTTTTTTATTTGGACAGTGGATACATTCATGAATTATAGACCATTAAAAGTAGCAATACAGCTGTTAAGGCCAACAAACAGCTGCTCGAAGATGAAAGAAGATGGAAATATATATGTGTGTGTGTGTGTGTGTGTGTGTGTGTGTGTGTGTGTGTGTGTGTGTGTGTGTGTGTCAAATGAGGCCAGAAAACCTGTTGTAATTGCTGAGTTGTGTGATGGTTTTTATTTGCTTCGGTATACTATTGTCACCACCGGAAACTAAAGGGCCAGGGATTTGGCTGAAAGAGACATTAAGCCATGCCAAAATATTATGCAACACAGTCAATGCAGGACAAGCTGGATCAGAACCTCAAAATGCAAATGCAGACATACAACACAGTAAAAACTCTACATTATAGGCTGAATGGATTGAGTTACATTAGGGTCAGCAGCTTTAACGCACACAGGAAATCAGATATTGTTATTGACTGGGTAAATACAAACTGCACTGTAAAACTGCTATACTATCCAATTTGTATCTATTTCTTTAAAAGAATATACAGGTAACAGCAGCAATGTAGCACGCATCCATGCAGGAAGACCATTGTATAGACTGAACTGTACAAGTGTGTGTAGCAGTAATTTGCAGGCTACCACAATGTATGTACTGTATATATTGATATAAACATCTTAAATAGTAATATACAGATTTAAATTATGCCTGGCACAGAATAAACAGACCTGCAGCTGGTCTTTGAATTATTTTTTATAAACATTGCATGAATAATGGATCTGCTTAATAGCTAGTAGCCTATATATTTTAACACTTTGTTCTATTTTACATTATTTCCTACAAAAAATATTTTTTATATTATATGTTGAAACATATCAAGCCAACATATTGTAAGGGCTAGCTTTTTTATCTACAGACAACAATTTTTAAATATACAATGTTAAAATGCCTTGTAACTTTACTGTTAGGTAGTGTTAGCCTACGTAGTAAAAATTCCATAAAAATTACATCATGTTAGCAAAGGTCAAAGGGTCTAGGATTCCTTTCAGCCCAGGTCTATACATTGGAAAACAAGGTATAATTGATATGTTAGTGATTCTTCTGTTATACTGCATTCAATGCTATCCAATACTTTTGAGTTCAATAAACTTAAAGGAGCAGCATGAACTGTAAATATTGTAGAATGGAAAAATGTACACACAGTATATCAAATTTTTTGGCTTTGGACATGAAACTGTTGGTCGATCATTTCGCTGGTAGACTCCTATGAGTCTTTGTATTGACATTCATGATCCCTAGAGCGCTGGTGTTTGTTGGACTTAGAAAGCCTGTTTTGAATTTTGGTATGCACATTCATGGTACAGAAGTTGTTATTTGTCTAATCACCTGTGAAGATCAGGCAGACTTGAATGAAATGTAACATTAGAACCACTGTCAACACCTGTGCTTTCACCAAAGCAAACCGACCCTCTTCAACTACCTGCAGCCACACTCTGCCACCTTCATCTCCTCATACAGGTATCTTATAGTTAGACGTCCATTCTCCCGATACATGACTGTGATGGGGTCCAGCTTGATGGGGACACAACATGCCATGTTGGCCTTCTTGGGGTCCCTGATGTTGATCAGCGTCTGGATGAGGGCATGTTTGGACGGGGTCATTTCATCTGTCAGTGGGTGGTGACACAGGCCTCGACATTCAAATGCGTCATATTCTGGAGGCGCCACAATCCAGCTGTCCCAGCCAATGTCTCTAAAGTTCACCTTGAGTGACGTCCGACGGCAGTACTCCGTCTCTGCCTTTCTTTTCCTCCGTGGATGTTGAGCCTCTGGGATATGATTGGGAAGTTGGTCCCCTCTGTTCCAGTCAGCGCCTGAGTGTAAGATGGTTTCTTCTTCATGGAGGATCATTTCTGTTAGTTCCTTCCTTGTCTCCTGCCTCCTGCTGCCCAAATCATCTGAGAACACAATTAAAGCTGCTGAAGTGTTATCTCCAACAGACACACTCATATTTAAGCAGCCTTCTCTTTCCTCTCCAGTACCAGAAGGTCCACACTCCTTCCTATCTACCACTACATCAAAAACAGTTGCTATGTTGCTTGACTTGATCCAGCTCTGAATAGCCGTGGTCACATCAAACGTTGCCCACATACTCTGTGAGCCTGTCATCTCTTTGCCAAGCAGCAGCTGGGTTGTGGATGTCAAATTGTTGTGATCCACTTCATAAACTTTGACGGTGGCTTTGAAACTGTTGGAGGTGATCTGTTCCTTGGAATCTGGGAAAAAGAGGAGCTGCAGTTTACCCATGGTGATCTTTTCATGGCTGGGGATGCTGACATTGAACTGCAGCCTGTGTCTGGACTTAGTGCCATTTGTTACCAAGAGAGTTATATCTGTTGGAGAGACCAAAGAGATCACAAGGTTAATTTCAAACAGCTGTGATTTCCGCAGTATTTGGGGCTCACATTAAATAGTAGGCCTATGCTATCGTTGGAGTTTTAAGATTTTATATATTTTTCTATATAATTAGCACCAAAACTAATTAACAATGCCTCTAAAGTTCCACTTAATTACAAAAAATGTTAGTGTTTGTGTGGCAGATATGACATGAGGCAACAAAAATAGCTATTGAATCAGTGCTTTAGCAACCTAAGCTAATTAGCTTTATTGGCCTGCTAACTTCCACTTTTGGGGTGGAATACCCACAACAGAAAGATGGTGGGTCCTCCCAAATGTTGCCTTGTTGAAAAGTGGAAAATTCTTTATTCATAGGCCTAATTGTGTTATGAATGTATCCCCCCCCCCCATCATGGGCTACATGGGGCTATGGAATCTTCCATAGAGAAGTGTGACCTAGCAACAGTGGTTGTCAAATGTCAAACACTGCTAGTACTGAAAAGTCATGGTTGGATTGGACATAATTTTTACAGTATAGCCTACAAAAATATTCAAACTCAGATACAGTAGTAAGGATGAGACTTTAAATTCCAGCTCAGAATTTATATAGTGGGTTTGAAAGCATTTCATCAGTGAGAAACTAGGTAATCAGGTAAACTAGGTAATTAGACTACTGTAGGTAGTGCGCTAGATACTAAACTACTAAAGGTTGTGACCTCTACAAGGAGTCAAAAGATACTGTATATGTCTGAAGATCTGCAAGGTGATTAGAAGAAGAAGTCTGCTACACAAAATTATGTACATATCATAATATGATATTAATTGTTATGTTTATGATCCTTTAGGTATGCCAAATATCACTTTTGTTCATAATAAATAGGGTTGTAAAGGGGAGGCAGGCCAAAGCCACTATCCCCAGAAGTGCCTCCCTCCTATCAACTTGACAGAAAATTATCTCACTTTTCTCTTAAGAAATAAAATACTGCTCACCTTGGACAGTGAAACTTCGAATGACATCAGACTGAGGGATTGCAGAGCTGTCCGAGGCGTACTTGTTGTAGAGCTCCATCATGAACTGTGGAGGGCAGATCTTGCTCTGCTCCTGAGGAACATCTGACAAGTTGAGTTTCCTCAAAAATTCCTCCTTCATGGTACCCAGGAGGGTCTCCATCCTCAAGTCCATATCTTCCTCCTCCAGAAGGTCCACCTCTGACAGCTGAGAGTAGAATCCCTCAATGTCCTCACTTTGGATGTCATTATTGAGAGGTTTACAGGTACAGGATCCAGTAGACACCACCAAACTCAAACAGACTTCCAACAGAAATGCTCTGGAGCTCAGCATTTTGAAATTATATCCTCTCAAGTGACGTAGCTGAAGCTAACTTTACCTTCTTCCCAGCTTGAAAACGAGCTTTGCGGTGGCAAGATTTGAAAATGGAGATCCCCCATGCAAGGACAACAGTCCTGATGTCCGGTCCCATGCTCCCAGAGTAAACAGGGGGACTTGTGTTAACCAAAATAGTAGCTCGGCCATGCTTATCACTATCATTGATGCCTTCTTTTAAGCTTTGTTATCATTAGAGGGCTGGCTGCTAATGAAGACACTGTAAACACTTGACGGCGATAATGAGGGAGGCGATGGAAACTGTGAGGTCACTGACAGACAGACATTTTCATAAAACTCCTTTTCCCAGCTTAAGGGTGAAAACTCTTTGGGAAGTGAAAACAAAAGTGTTAATAAAAGGAACAAAACAGAGTATTGCATTGCGTTCTTTATCACCATTATTACGACATGCCTCTCCCATTAAAAACAAAAAAAAATCCTGCATCCAACAGAGAGTAGACCACACACTTAAAATAGCACTGATAAGGAAGACATTTTCTTTGAATCATAGGAATGTGCAACTTTCAAGAGAGATAATCCCAAAAACCTCCCACAATGAGTTGCAAAGGGAGTCACTGATGCAACACATAGCACTGTCGCTTGAGGACTACATCAAATTCCACTCTATAGATAAGTGACCCATTGCTGTAGATGTTTCTCCTAACATCATCACTTGTGACATCATTGACATACGTTAACTATGTCACTTTATGTCAACAAGAGCACATGTTAATTCATTTATTAAAGAGCTTCTGTGTGTGCCTCCTGTGTTATTGATTGATTTCCACAGGTCTCAGTGAGCAAAGTGGGGTTTCTCTGAACGTTTAAATTTGACCCAAGCTCTGCTGGACCTTTGTGGACCAATACTTGAACTGAACAATGAAGATGAGATATTTCTTCAGAACTATTGGTTCTGTAAGACTAGAAACCATTTGTTTTGTGAAAATCAGTCTGTACTGTAGCCACCAAAACTGAGTCTTCAAAACATAGGAATCTACGATTACAACACTAGCATTGTTAATTTTGGGTGAATATTGTTAGGGGCAAAAAACTGAGTCTTCAAAACATAGGAATCTGTATTACCCTTCAGACAATGTTACAAACACTAGCATTGTTAATTTTGGGTGAATATTGAACAACATTTGGAAAAGGGCAAACATTGAACCGTTCAAGGCAGGCTGAAACCAAGCTTGAATTGTTTTTTCACTGTAATGCACATAGGGATCAACTCAAGTCGAACCTTTTCTCTGTATTACCCTTCAGACAATGTTAGTCAAACACTGATGGTGGTCACACCCATGATGGTCCTTTTCTATACAATCACAGAATATGCCACTTCCTGTGCCTGTAGAGATAAAGATTTATAATGGGAATCTATAAGATCTGACAGGCACAAGAGCATTAATTACTATAGGTGGTGACCTAGATAGCTTGCATCTCCACTCCAGGTTCCTGGGGGGGGGTTGAGCATAAGCCACAAGCCAATGCGTCCGTGGACGTTGACCTAGCATGGAATTTCTGTCTTGCAGTCAGTCAGCTTTTAGTTCACGCTGCACTTCACGAAAATGCTTTCCTTGGCCATGCTTTCATGGAGCCAATCAGCGATGAAAGGCAACAACAAAATCTACTGGCGTGGATTCGGCAAATAATATCGGCATGCAGGGTGAAAACAAACACAGCAGATCAAAACCTGGACTGAGAAAGCTCTGTTGTGAAACTGGTCATCTCACTGCACAGTTGAGAAATATGTGGTGGAACTGTTTGGCTTATAACCCATGGTGGTGTAACTGATGCTTTCTGATACTGGTTGAGGGCAGCAGTGGCCTCAGGGCAAGGGTTTTGTCCTCATATTCAACATTTTTCTGTTCCTGAGTACCAGAAAAGTGTCCATATCCTGCTGCAATACGCCCTGAAACAGTCATTAGACCATCACGAAGCAATAAATAAAAAAGGCTATTAATTTTCCTATTTACACATCTGGGATACACAGAGAAACATTGGTGGTCCTCTGTCAACCTGATGAATATGAGTTCAGTATTCACTCTCTTTTAGATTGTAATGGGAAATAACATTTTTTGCCACCACAAGATCTCTCCACCAATTCTGCCATCTTCACTATAAGCCTTGCTTTTTGATGCTGTAAAAGTTATGTTAAGTGAAATTGTCAATTGGTGAAACATTGCAAAAACAATAAGAACAGAATGACCCAATTACCCTAAACACTGAGAACGGTGGGCTGAGTGAGTACTTTGTTGTGACATCACAAAGTTACAGACATCCCGACAGCACCTTTGAAGACTCTGTGTGCATTTCTCTGTGGACTGAGCACTTAGATACTTTCACATGTTAATACAGAAGGTGGACCTGAAAAAAAGACATGAAGGGAAATATGGAACTTTTTTTTTTTTTTTTTTTACTTTTCTCTACAGACGAGAAACCTACCTATTTAAGTATTTAAAAGAACTTAAATTGCAGTTCTCAGAGAAAAAACATAATCATTTGATACATCAACACCTTAAGTTAAGTAATAAAAGGTTATCACAATACAACATCAATAATAATAACAAAAATCTAATGTGAAGATGTCTGATGTTGGTTGATATTATATTACAATATTGATATATACATATGGTAAATTACAGTATATGTAGATCTATGTCTATGCCTCAATACAAAACCAAATAAAGCCAAAAAGTATTTTTTTTGGATGTATGTACATTTTAGTTTATTTCCATACCAAGGATACATTTTGTCTGTGGTCTGTTAAAGCACACATCAAACTATTCAAATACACTTTATAGTTTAACAGGGTTGGATACATTTATCTATTTCTTTTAATTACTGTATATATTACAAACTGTACAAGTGGATAAACAGCATGTATTAATGGGAAATATGGAAAAGCCACAGAAGATACTTGAACTATTGAAATTATGTCCCGTTCACTTTCCCAAAATGCACAACAGGTGGCAGCAACGCACCTTTTTTTTCCTCTGGCAGAAACATGCAACCTAGTGGCTCTGTTACTGAAACTCTCAGCAACAAAATAAAGTCATATATATATACACAGTATAAATCAATAACTACTGAATAATATTTCAAAGAAGATAGTACCTCTCATGCATGAATAACATTTCGTGCTGATAAATGGGAGGTGTCCGTTGGGTGCCCATCACCGTTTAGTTTGCGTTAGTAGCTGCAGTATTTACATGACAAGGTTTGGTTAAATTGGTGGAATGTAAATAAGCTGCCATTCAACCTCTTGTGTCCAAAACCCTACTGAGTCTTTGAGTCAATGTGCCATGAGTTCATGAGTTTGTCCAAACTTCTGTCTCGGTTTGAATGACGGAGACTGAAGTCAGATGATTTCAGAAAGCAGATCAAGTTGTTCCTAAAACAAAACAGGTAAAATTCACTCTACAAATCTTTACAAATGTAAAAGGAGCACAAAAATGGACAGAACACACTTATTAAGAATCAATATAAATGTACCTACAGGTCAGGAGCTCTGTAAAAACCCAACCTCCAGCTAATCATTAGGGAGAATTATAAATACAGGTTTATTTGACAAGGATTTCCTTTAACTATTTTTGAAGGAAACAAATAAGTGAAGGTGGACCATATGAAGAAAGAATGAAAAAGTTAGGGCAACGTCAAACCATGGTTCACACCTAAAAAGTCCAAACACTCAGGTAAAAAGTTATTTGGACAGAGACTCTGGAACAACGGCCCTGACAGTCGTATCACTTTAGTTTCGATCTCCATCAGCTGTCCTCAGTGTCCGACCACAACTGGCCTTGAGAAATGTCCTCCTGCTGTTAACAGGCATGTCATCTTCATCAGCGTGCAGTTCCGACGGCTCCCCATCGCTCCAGCCCCTACCGACAGGAGCACGTATCCACAGACATTCCGGGGTAAACCTTGAGAACAATATTCCTGTTTGGGTCGAGGAAGAGCACGCTGAGAGGGCTCATCTTCTCCGGAACGCAGCACGGTTCAGGGACTCCGGGGACGATTCCCACGGCTCTGACGATACTCTGGATGGTGGCGTGGTTGGACGGCCGCACCACCTGAGGCAAAAAGTGACAGCAAAAGACATTTTAATACAGTAATTTAAGTAAATCCACACAAACTGAATGGAAACTGATATAATATAATCATACAGTTTAAAACATTTTATTAATTAATTTTCATTTTAGGTGCAAAAGAAAAAAAATTCCTGTATTATACTTTCTGTTGTGTACTAAATGTTGACTTTTCTTGATTTTGCCATTTTTGATAAATCAACCAAACCATGACAGTTTGTTTGTGTACTTGGTGTTGGTGGGTTAAATCCCAGCTTCCTTCATTAAGAATGGATGTATTGCAGTCCCTTTCCCATCCATTTATATCTAGACTTTTCTATCAAACTTTGTTTCAGTCCACAACTCACAATCTAAACAAAATGTAGCGATAGCTTTACAGAAATGTTCAACTCGGGCCAGAAAATATTTCCCGATGTGGATAAACACTGTAATACATCCATCTTCAGACGTTACAGTTTGTTTAAGTCTTGATGAGAGATATACGTAGTGTATGAACACATGCACACTTTATGCTATTTTATCTACATTCCGATGAAATCTTTATCTTGCTCACTTTAGGGATGGGGAACCCGCAGGTCCCGGCGCAGTAGTAGGCATCAAACGACTTTGGTGCCAGAACCCACTCGCTCCAGCCAATGTCAGCAAAGTCTACCCTGAGGTACCTCCTGGAGCAGACCCTTGGCTCACTCCACTGTCGCCTCCTGGCCTTCTTCATTGTCCTCTCGTCGAAGCTCAGCACCTGCGGCTTACTCAAACCCTCGCCGCTCTCCTCGCCCAGCTTCCTTCCTGGTTTCACTGCCGCTTTGGCTGCCGCTTTAGCTGGGAAATACGTGTTCTGCCACAGTTCGTGATTTTTCAAGGTGTTGAACTGGACTTCTGGGATGTCGTTCGTTTGGATCTGGAGCTGAAGCTCCCTCCTGATCCTCGAGGCTGAGGCTGAGGAGGACGCATCATCTCCAACAGGGAAGGGCCCGTACCGCTGGAGCGACATAGCCACGCTGTTTGGCTCATCTATAGCTTGATCGTCAGCGTACACCAGAATATACGGCAGGTTGGCTGGCGAGAGGCGCTCTTGTGCGTGAGGGCTCCTCTGCTGCATCCGAGCCCCCCCGAACTCTATATCAAACTCCACCGTCACCACAAGAGCTTTGACATCTCTGGCATGTTTCACCACCGCCGTTACATCCCTCGACTGCCAAGAACTTTTCTTGAGAGGAGCCAGGGTTATGTTTCCCAGAGGTGTTGCAAAAGCTGAATTTGGGGATGATCCATGGAAGAAGAGCTGCGGCGAAGAAGGATGGGGATGGTGGAGGCCGGCGGACGGGTGGCGGGGCCTCCGTAAACGCCATGGTCGCTGGTGGTGGCGGGGCCGCTTGTAGAGGAAGTGAAACGATGCAAAGAGGACGTGCTCCGAGTTGGGGATGGAGGACAGGTTGAACTGGAACACTTCTTTGCCATGTGTGACCCCTGGGGAAATTTTGCAAAGAAATCAGAAGCAGAGTGAAAGGGACGACAAGAAAAACAAGTTGTTGAAGTTGCAAAACGTCTAAGAAAAGTCCTTTGTCTTCCAAGCTTTCGCTAATCTCTAACGGCTTTAAAAAGGATTCATCATACAGATGTTTGGTCAAACAGATGCTTGAAGCCCTGGAGGAGCATCGCTCTCTGAAATGAACACTAAAGACAACTGAGGCGATCAAGTTGCTGCCTTGAACCTTTTCCCCTCTCTTCACAACTCTGCTTTATCATCTCATTCTGGCACGTTTGACTGACATGAATAACAGAAGCCAATATATCTTCCACAAAATGTTTCTCAACACATCTGACTGACATAAGCCGCAGCATGGAAAATATTAAGTGCGGCACAGTAAAGTGGCTGCCTCACGCATGACCAAAAACCTCATCCTCCATCGCTATACTCTTGAAGTTGAACCTTGTCTCCCACACTTCCACCACAGCCTGAAAGACAAACATTGGATCAGTCCAGTAGGTCTGTAGTGGGCATATGGAAATGCTTATAAGAGAAGGAGCTCCTCTGAGGCTTTTCGCCGTGCAGCCGCTGTCTGGGTGTGATAATAGGCTCTTGTCTAACACCTAGGCTCTTTCAGCTACTGGAGAACTAACATTGCTTGAGACTTAAAGTCCCCATGTTCAGTAAATCACCGCACTGATGGAGCATGGAGGTAAAGATGCTTGGCCTAAAGCGGATGCAGAGCTGCTGTGTGATTGACAAAACACCTGCGTTTAGGACGTCCCACTGCTGAAATAATTAAGATCAGATATTTTTACAAGGAGGTATTTCATGCATAAAATTGGGCCTCTCAAGTTTAATGTGTATTTCCTGCCTTTAAATGTTGGTGTGTAATGAACTGTGCAAAATATATAAATTAAGTATGCTTTACAGCGACAGAACATGTGATTTAGATCACACACTCATCTCACTTTACATGATATAAATCTAGGGTTTCATTTCAGGGTAAGTGCCAAATGATTTTTTAAACATACATTAAACAGTAAAGTTATTAGTGCATAATGTATTAAAATATGTAACATTTCAAGACAAAAAAGTATTATTATTGACTTATTGTTTGTTATCTACTAAAATGACCACAATGTCAATATCAGTTGAATTATTGTGATTTATAAGTTACATGAAATCATGCTTGAAAAAGTAATAAATATGTAACAATAAGAATATATTTTGTGATAATAAAGCTGAGAAATGTTGCTCATTTGTTGTTCTTTAAGTAGATTAGATATTATAATAGAATGTCCAACCAATAAAAAAGTCTGATGATCATGAGGATTTTCTTTCTTGCAAAAATAATAGACTACATACATTATTACAATAATCAGAAGTCCCTGCATGTAAAGCATCAGCAGTAAATATTGCAGCACTGTGGGCCAGTGAGGTTTGTTCAGCCTGATAACACAGCCCATACGGGCTCGTGGGGTCACTCACTCGGGACAGCTTTGAAACTTCTCACGGTGTTTCCGTCCCTCTGGCTCTGCGGCTCCTTGCTGTACTTCTCGTACACTTTGAACATGTTGATAGAGAGCATGTCCCGGTTGGCGCTCTCGTGCGCAAAGACGCGCTGCTCCACCGCCGGTGAGACCTCAGCACCTTGACGCACGGCTTCACCGAGGTCCTCAGACACGAGTTTACCCGAGCTGAACTCCACGATCAGAAATAAACGCAGCAAGTGGAAAAGCCGCATGGCCATGGCTGATGTTTAAAAAGATAGTCCCATTCAAAAGAAACTTTGTGAAACTTTTATGTGGGTATTCTTTCTTTTTCTTTCTGTCTTTTTTTTTTTTTTTTTTTAAGAATCAGAAAAACGCTCCCTCAGACCCCACAGACTCCACGCCGGTATCCAGGTACAGTAATCCGTGTCAGAGGCGCACTCCGCGGTTCACGTTGCCCAGCTGTTTCAACAATGGGAGGAGATCGGGGGAAGGACGCACGCATGAGGCGCTGCTGCTGGATGACAGAGGATGACGCCTCGGAGCGCACAGCCAACGAGAGCCATGCAGCCGCTCTGACCAACTGCTTACGAGTATTGATTAGAGGCAAAGTCTGGAAGAGAGGAACTTCACCACGAGAGAAATGACCTTTACTGTAAATACATTTCCTGGAAGTATCTGGAACATCACAGATTAGACATTTAGTGTAAGAAGTTTAAAGCTGTTTTAAGCTTAAAATAACTTCAAAGTAAATGCAATAGACCCATGATTTTCTTTGTGGCATTTTGTTTTTACAACCTTCATTCCCCTTTTGTTTGTTCAGCCACTGCGAAAGTTAATGGCACCACACACAGTCTTCCTTTCTCTCAAACTAACTTTGCATTGTCAACATTACAAGTTTGCATGTTAAAGTTCACCAACTTCCATGCAAGAAAAAGTTGTACCAATACTTTACCTCACCTTTGTAATGTGAGTGAACCAGCCTGTTAAATACCAACACTATCCCAGTGTTTCTATGTGAATGCTGGCTGGAATGGACTGTTTTCAGATTTTAAAAGCTGCCTTAGATTCATATCAGCTTTGAGTGATCCCCCCCGAAAAAAAAGTCAACACTAACAGGGCTGTAGATTTTGCAGACCTAAGTGAAGATGCTTATCTCAGCCTGGGGGAAGCTGACGGCTGATCTAGATGAGTGACAAGTGTTAGGGCAGGAGCTTCACTGCCTGATGGGCGGGCGGGCGTGCAGGGAGACCAACCTCAAGGTGAGACACTGTCATCCTGTCGCTGTACAGCTTCATTTAGACAAAAATCGGCAGCCAACGGCAGAAAAAAGAGCCGTCTGACATTTTGTTAGGGTCTCCTCTGCTCTCTGAGTTTCTGATGCAGCATAATAGTTTCCCTGTGCGAGTGATGGCAGCAAGCTCCAGCCACCGTGGGTCAGACAGCTATTAAAATACCTCCTACCGATCCTCAGGGGGATCACAAGGGGCTCTTTGACACCACTGAGTCCTACATCAGAGATAAAGGACTCTGCTGGGACTGGGATCCCCTTCAGTAAAACACTGGTGTGTTTAAAGGTCGTGCAGCCTCGACGAAAAAGCCAGATAGCATCTGTCTCCTCCCGGGGAGAAATCAAACGCTGTTATCACCCAGCGTGAGGTTGGTCTAATTGGTTTTCATGGAGTTAGAAAAAACGAATACTACCCTTGTGTGTTTTCTTTTGATGGTGTAATGTTTGTAGTGCATGTTTTAAAATAAGTCACAAAGTAACCATCCTCACCAGAGGAACAACAGCATCTTTCATTTAAGCAAACATGTAAAACCACTGTTGCTTATGTTTTCCTGAGGAGCAGTGTCTTGTGGTCACGCAAATAATGACTCTTGTCTCTTAGAAGCTAAGCTTGATTTCCAACGTGCCCCTTGGGATCTGGGGGCCTGGAAGTAGGTTGACGTTGTTATAGTGCCACAAAACCTCTAAAGAATGAAGTCAGAGAAGACAGCTGGGTGTGTGTAAAGGCATGGCTGACACTGGAGACAACAGTTCACATCTAATCTGCTACCAGACCCACATTTTGGTTTCTTTTAATCAATGACAAACTACGTATTTTGCTGTTTAGGTTTGAGGACTTCAAGGAGCCTCATTTACCACTCAGAGAAAGTCCTGCTGTAGAAAACCAGCACGTAAGTCATTTGCGTAGCATGTTATTACAACCTACAGTAGAGTTACATTTTGTTGTTAGGTGACATTTGGCAAAGTAATTATGACTGGAGCACCAGTGTATATCTGTGCGTCAAAGTAGTAGTTTATTCATAACCATTCAAGGTTGTTGAAGCCATGGCAACATCAAGGCCATGCTGTTAAAAAAGTAGTTATTTTCACCCAGATCATGATCTTTTCCTAAAACCTAACCGAGTTCCTAAACCTGCATGACTTATTCATATGCCACTGTCAGAAGGCCTACAGTCTTATTAGCTTTATGTTCACAACTCTTTAATAGCTTATTTTTGTTTAGCAATAGGTGTTTAGAAATATTAGGCTACTGATTTCAGTTCAACTGTGTAATAGGTTATGTAGGCCCATATGTAGCTCCGATAACAAAATAGAAAGGTGTTAAAATATATAATTGTTTTCTTTTTCTTTTCAAAGGTAGCCTATAAATATTCTTTAAAAATGTAAGAAATTAAACTGAAAGTAACACGGGTTGAATTTAGTGTTTATTAAGATATTTTAGTTACAAAAATAAAGATAGACTAAATAAATAATAATTTGTTGGATTATAAAGTCAAATGTTGTGAAAATACCAATAAACATTTCATGTTGTTTGCTCTGTTGTTTGGGTTAACAGTTAGTTAGTGTCCCCTGCGGTGATTGGCTGAAACACAGGAAGGAAGATGAGAGAAACCGGAAGGAGAAAGTGGCGCGCGGCGTTAGCTCAATGTTGTGGAAAAAAATCACGTAACTCTACGAAAGGCACGTTTACTGGGACGAGTGTTGTGCGTGTGTGTTTGAGAAGGTGAAAAGTTAATGAGAGCAGTGAACACACACCTGTTGACGACAGCTAGCTTAGCTGCTACTGCGTTGCTGTTCACGGTGTACGAGGAACTGGAGTCTACAGCTGAACTGCGAGTCTTCAGTCCCACCTGTTCTTCATCAGAGAGGAAGATTGCACCGGCTAACGCACCCAGCATCACACAGCACAGGCCTGTATCATTGTCTCAGCTGGTAAGTGTGTGCAAGAGCGAGTTGTTTATTAAGGTGTTGGATAGACATTTATGGACTAATTAGCCTGCTGTTTTATTTTTGAGCAGAAGTAGCTACAGTCACTCTTAAAGTTACAACAAATTATCTAATTTCTTTACTAATAACATGATTATAAATTGTAGCCTATGGAAGGATAAAAGTAAGTAGGCTAAAACATCTCATAGTTGAGATTGGAGGAGATGTTGATAGCTATTCATTCTGCATAATTAATTTTTTCCAACTAAATCTAATTTAATACTCACTAATATATATGGGCATCATGCTAAAAGATATGTAAGATCTACATCTTTTTGCAGCTTGAGCAAATGGAGCATCCATTCAGGCACACCAGTGAAGCTGAGCTGGATTCAGCTGACTGGTAACAGCTGTTTTATTCATGCTTCACAACCACCGGCTGAGTGGACAGCTGTGTGGGTATCAACTGACTAGTATCATCCAGTCAAGTGTTTTCCATCAAATCTACAACTATTTACTATAACGGACCAACTCCTTGATTAAAGTCTTGCAAACCATAATTTATATTTTTGTCACTTCAAAAAGTACGACAAGTATAATAATCCAACCAGACAAAGCTATGTTAAACATCCAGCGGTTCTGTTAATGAATGAGTTCCCTCACCTGTGAGTAATAATGAAGTACATCAAGGGAAATAGTCTCTGGCACTAATTCACCAATCAGAGTTTATTAAACCACTGCAGAAGAGGAGTGTGCAACAAGATGATGAAATTAAAAGTCAAACACTGTTTGAGTGCAGCCAGTGACAGTTTTATCACTGGCTGCACTCAGATTAAATTTTTTACATCTGTCACTAATTTCAGTCTCTCCAGTTCTTCTATTGAACTTTGTTGCATTTTGCTTTAGTCAGTATACGATCTATCCCACCTTAGCCAAGAATAAAAACTTCCAAGCATTAGGCCTATATGTTTCAAAATTTTAGCCTTATATCATTCTAGGGAATATATAAGATGTATGTGCTCTTTGATTGGGCAGGCTTATGATTGTGTTCTTCTTTCTAGTCACTGTTGAACGCTGGTGCAAAGAGCTGGATCTGGAGACAGGACCTCACTCACCTCAAACTCTGATGTGCCATCCTGTCTTGTGGATCCCCCAGAAAGGTTCTTCTGCTCCATATCGACTCCACTGGTTCTCCAGCTGTAGCCACTTCAAAGGTAATTGAAACTCTTAGGCGAATGTGTCACACCCACGGCAACCTTCATGAGAACCCTCACTTAGCAGCTCGCCTGCCATATGAGAAGTTGAGGAAATGTCTGACCGGAGCTTAAGAAAGACATGGCTCATAATTTGTTGAATTGAAAACTGTTATGTCCAATGAACATAAATTCTCCGTGATCCTAACATCACCTCATTATGGTGGGTTTGCTGCCAGAGATCAAAGGACTGTGACCAGGCCCTGTGTCCCACACACGTCAGCCCGGTTACCAATATAGCTCCCAAACAAAGTGAAAGGTGTAGAGAAAGACTGAGTGACTGTAGCAAAACAGTCATTACTACGTACTCAAGTACAAATTTTAATACAAGTTGAGGCTTTATGCTCTGTGAGCAGATTTTTTACAGCTTCTATGAATAAACCCGAGGAATAAAGACGCTTTAGCGTTTTTTCTTCTTTGTACTTGCTCTGGAAATATCCCAGCTCATCATATCCTCTGCATTTAGTCAGTGAAAGGGGCTATTTTTTAAATTTTCCTCTGCTGCCAAATGTGATTTCATGCCAGGAGTGAGTGATAGTGATTGATGCCTGGCGAGAGCTTTAGCCACTGTGGCATTTTTGAGACAAGAGGTTATAATATGGGCAGATGGGCTGAGCAGCGCTTTGTCTTCAGCGGCTCACTATCGGAAAGTGTTCAGTCAGTCAGTCAGGCTGGCGCTAGCTGGTTAGCATGCTAACCTTAGTAGAAGAAACAAAGCTTGATACTGAACTCGGCAGACATTTGAAAAGACAATCAAGGCATGTGTGTGCACTTAGCGCGTGTTGCCCCTTCTCCACTACACAGTTACAGCTCTACTTGGCTCGACTCGACTCGGTTTAGGTCCTTTTCCATTACATAGGTGGACTTCATAGTTCTTCCGATTATGGACCACAGCAGTCAATTAACTCACGCGTCAGAATAACAACAGTGGCAGTACAGAACAGTGGGCGCTGTTGCCAGTGTGTTTTTAAAAATAATGGCTTTGATTCTCATGCTTGCGACTCTTCCAGTGATGACACTCTGGCCAATCAAACATCGGCAAGAAATAAACTTTGCCGATTGTCCTCTCAATCACCGATTCACAATCAGATTGCCAATCAGCACAAGCCTGAAGTGCAAACAAACAGCTTGTTTATTTAGTGCTTGGTTGAAAGTAAACAGTGACAATGTAAGTTAAGTAATGTGTCAGTTGGCAGTTTTTAGGGGAACTATGCAAGTCTGGTCACTTTTCCACTGTTTTGCTAACCCTCCTCCTGGCTGTGTGCGTTTGTTTTCAACAAAGCTGGCAAGAAAGCAATCCATGAAGTGGTGCATAATGTCATATATCATACAGTATACACACATTGCGATGTGTATATAGTCTTATCGATCATAAATGAGAGATTAGGGGTTACTGGGCGTGTCTTACTAGGTAAAAACTTGCATTGTTAAACCATGTGCATAAAAAGCAGACTCAAACAATAACGGTGATAACTAAAGTAAACTAAAAAGAAACTAACAAAACAACTTTATACTATTGCACTGAGTTGTAACAGAATACAGACAGCATAAAGGTAAAGAGTGTAAAATGTGGTTTATGGTGTCGTTATATCATTACATATTTTGATTATTGACAAAGGTGCCATGGGAGAATTGTTTATGTGAGTGAGCTCGTAGCTTGAGAAGGCTGAGAATCAACACTGTTGAACAGCGTTGGAAGTAATAGAAGTACCAGATCCAGACAGAGGCCAAAATTCAGGTCCTCTTCTGCACATTGAGACTCATTTAAAATTTTTCATCTCGTATGACATCATGGATGAATCACCTCTCCGCCACCTCCTCCTCCTTCTTCTCCTCTGCAGAGTGAGATGGAAGTGTAGCCCCCCAA
The DNA here is from genome assembly GCA_030347415.2 of Decapterus maruadsi. NCBI lineage: Eukaryota > Metazoa > Chordata > Actinopteri > Carangiformes > Carangidae > Decapterus > Decapterus maruadsi. The sequence continues at coordinate 16,328,826 of CM064888.1, forward strand.
AATATGCTCTCATTCACAGAATATTTGCCTGGGGTGCTCGTCAGGACAGGGAGGAGGACAGACGAGCCCACCATGTTTCTTTTGGCTCCAGACCCCATCCTTCATCCTCCCCCCTCTTCCTCCTCCTCTTCCTCCTTTTGACTTGTTTTCATACTGCTGGCTCGAGCTGAATGACCATTCATGCTCGCTGCTGTTGGATATGGATGTTTGTGTTTGTGTGTGTGTGTGAGAGAGAGAGGGAGAGTCTGAAGGGCATGACATCCCCTCATCTGATGTCTGCCAAAGCATGCGCACACACACACACAAACACACACACACACACACCGCACTACACTAGTCTGGATTCTGTGCCATACCTCCCTCATAGAGAGCCACAGTCATGCCACTTCAGCTCACATCAGCATCACTCAAGCAAGAATGACAGGTCCACACACACTCACACACACGCACACACACACACACACACACCCCTCCGGCTCTCTCCAGGAGATATCCGGTTGTCTCATGCATTAGTGTTGCACGTAGTCCTAGCTGTGCCAGCTGAGAGAGGAATGTCTGCTGGAGTCAGAGGGGAAACTTATGCATGACAAATTTATGACTGCAAATCACTGCAATTTGCCAATTTTATGGTGAAAAAAATAACAACTGACATATGAGGAGAAGGAGACCACATTTACTCATTCATGCAGCACCTGGGCAGCTCACTATAGCCAAAGACTCACCAGCGTGGAGTCCCAGGCCAAAAGCATGTACAGTATGTGTCTGCTGATGAGTGTTTACCAGTGTTTATATAGCAATTAGTGCAATGTTGTCTCTGTGTGTCTGACTGTTGAAATGGATAAACATGCTGTATATCAGGACACACACATGGAGCCTCACAACCCCACTGTCCAGCTACTGTCATAACGTGTCAGAGGAAACACAAGAAGGACACGAGAGTCAGGGCCAAACACAGACTCACATTGGGTGGCACAGAGGAGACCCAAAAAGGAAACAGAAAGAAGAGTCAGAATATCTGCAAGGCTTTTAGACAAAAACCTGAAAAGATTTTATAACTTTACGAGCTTCAATCTAAATTTTCCCAAATATTCAGGTTTCACACCCGGAAAGTTCAGGTGGTCACTTGAGGTTGCATTAGATTTGTGCAAATATCCACAGAGGCTGACTGAAAAATACTTAAGTTGATCTTCACTGTGTTCCAAAACCATAATACTGTGTGAAGCTTTTCCTTAACTAGCCCTGTCAACCATGTTAACCCGAAACAGTTTTTGCTGTGCTAGCCGAGCTGGCAGGCGTAGCGTTTTAACCACCCACATTTAAAATGAACTTGCTAACTTAGCACATAATTACGTTTCTGTGTGTCCATAACAAAACGGTGGTGGTTAGCTCATAAAACACGATGACTAAGCTGGTGATTATTGGCAATTCAGTAAAAATTAAAGACAGGTTGACGAAGATGAAGAGGTTTTCTGCAGTTTTAAGATGGACAGCTCACAAAATGTAATAGAAACAATTTGGGAAGCGGGCAAAGGGTGAACTACAAACTATACTTAGGTTCTTCATGAAAGGAAATTATTAATATTATCAGACAAATTTTCATGAAGATTTTAAATGATTTAAAGGGAAGCTACTATTAATTTCAGGAGAGGTTGTGTAGGTTATAATCTAATGACTTTGTTGGGTTATTTAGCTGATTATTTGTGAGCACTCCTGTAATGTTGCTGAGAATCTTGTTGCACAGAAACATAGTAGGTCAATTTAAACCAGGATGTGGATTTGTCTTGTATTTCTATTGTCTGTCTTTGCTTTTTTTCTCTATGAACTGAAACCTGTGGCTTTGTTTACAGCCTCATCTGACCACGTTCTGCCCCTTTGCGCCTATTTTTAGCGGTAACCCATGAAAAATAATAAAAATAAACCCCAGTCTAAACACACAATTAATCAGACGTAGACGATTAGTGGCTAAGCAAGGACTGCTTAAGTCAGAAACACAGCAGAAATCGAGAGCAACTGTTGAGCTCCGTTGAGATGGATGGAAGTTTTTCTGAGAAACAATATTAACTGTTCACGCAACAACTGCTGCCAGAGGAGACCGCCAGTGCAGCCACTGGTGGTTGTGTTTAAATTCCCAGAAAGCTCACAGATGCTCCTAGTGCGGCTGCTTCTCGCTCGGCCTCCCCGCCGCCGGTGCCCCCTCGGTGGATGTCAGCTTGACCCGGTGCCACAGGGCTGTCAGAGCCACACATGAGGACCTGCTCATTTATCATCCTGCTGCAGACAGTGGGGCTGATGACTAACCGAGGTAATGAGCAGCTCTCAGACGCGCGAGGGCTTCCCTCCCGAGATCCAACTAGCATGTGCAGAATCCAAAACCACAAGAACCCCAACAAACCCCCACAATGCACCACCTCCCCCATGTGGCTCCACAAAAGACAAGGCCAGCAATCAGCATGATGGATTTCAGCCCTGACACGCTTTTCCTCAAGCGGCCCAATTAGGAAAATACTTTTGCGGGTTGTTTTTTTCTTTCAATAACAAAGCTAGGTTCTCATTGTGTCTTAGTGTCTGATCCAGTGGTTGATGTACTGTACTATAGGCCTGAAGATAGATTGACTTTAAAAAGGAAATTTAGTTTCATTATGGTCAGGAACAAGGAGTTGGGGAAATCCCTTAGCACAAAAGGAAAGTGAGAAACCAGATCTTAAGATTGAAGCTGTAGGTGGTGAACACAAAAAAGCAACAGACATACAGGCGCAAAAAATCCTTGAAATCTTGCGGACACACATGTATGCACTTTTGGAAAAAACAAGTCTGCTGTACCATCCAACAGCAGATTCCCACTGAGGGGCGTGAGGAACTCGCTGAGATCCCACTCCCAAGAAAACATGTAGATGTAGAGCCTGCGCAGCTGAGGCCCGAGCTTTACCAACTATCCAAAACAAGTGTCAGTTTGTGACTGTGTGACGGATGAGTCTGAATGTCTCCCATGAGAAGCGCGTTCATTAGCAAATGGTGATCACTCTCCTCAAGTGTTTTCAAGACGGCAATTTTCTCCAAGCGAGTTGTTTTGGCAATTCTTCCTCAAAGGCCCCCGTCTGAGAACAATCATCCATGACGTGTTTGTCAGTTATTTGAAAAATTGACAACGATCTCAAATTGCACCTATTATTCACATCTCAGGCTTCTGGAACAGCTGTATTTTTAAAAAAGGGCCAGCCATGATTGCGTACATCTCTTTGCCAATAGGAGCGGTTCGCAGCACCAGGCACTCATGTCGATTTCACACTCCAGGAGCAGACCTGCGCTCGCACTTGGCTTCACCTTGTTACAGTAACTATCTCCAGACCCTGTTGTTGTTTTGTCAGCCGCGGCCGAGGGGAGGCAGAGGCTGCCTCATTGTGTGGCTACTAGTCGTCTGATCTGGACAACTGGCTGCGATATCTACGTACCAGAAGCCAGGGTGACTCAGTAATACCTGAATATTATAAATGAGGTATCATTTGAAATGAAAAACATATTTTTTGCTTGTTAAATCCAAATTATTAATTCAATTTGCACAGGAACTGAAGTCATGCACGGAGAGTGTTCACTTTCATTCCCATTTTTTCTCACCTTTCAACACATGCTGTCACACTTATAACAAAAAATAAAAGCAGATTATTTCCAGTTAAGTAAAGTTTTGATGTAATCCTTTTGACCCATGGTTCACAGTTGAATATATCTTGCACACTGATGTAGTCTAGTGGGATGTTGCTTTGCAGTTGACTGTGTAGGTAGGCAGTGGCACTGAATGTACATTAGTGAAGTGAGAAGCAGAAGACCTCCAGCAGCAGCTTTAAAGTTACGATGCTTCAACAAAACAAGTCGTACACTTAAGTTTGGTTTGGCTCTGCACCGTTAAAGTGCCCCTTCTTTACAGTTCAGGCCCCCTGTTGTTTATGCCTGTGATGAGCCAGGGACGGAGGAATCAGCCATCGAGCTTTTTGCTCTGTCCTCGCAACTATACATCAATTCAAGGGCTACCCTACAGGAAGGGCCATTTTCCCATCATCCCTCAGTCAGTGAGGCCGTTACTCTCCACATTAATGGACCAAATGGAGCGACGACTGGCACCAAGCGCTCTCCAACCCCCCACCTCCAACTTCATTTCTCTTTTCTTTTTTTCTTTCTCTCCCCTTCTCCACACTCTCCACTCTGTTTCTCTCTCTCTCCGTCTCTTGTCTCTCCACTTCCCTCTCTCCCGTTTTCTCTCAATCCTGTTTTCAGCATTTTGGCCACGCTGTCCATAAATCACTTGTCAAATCACTGTGACGTACTCTGGCCCTGCTGAGGCAGCCTGTGGTGTGATTTAGACTCAAGTTGATTTTCGTGCAGAGTGATACTTTGTATGTCAGTGCCTCTGTCAGTCGCACACAATTCGGACACAGCGAGTTTTCCAGCCAGCCCTGAACTTTTTATTCTCTTTTCATGCGAGAGAATGGAATTAAGTCGGTGCATTACAGACTTCAGTTTTTCTGGCCAGGCATATTGTTTTCCTTGGCCGCCACACTTAAAGTCTGTTGAAACGGGCCTTTTTTTTCATGTCTATAAATGGGCTCTTTTCATGAATCCATGAGGGAATGCTTGCTTGCTTTTTGAAGGGATTTAAGAGGATACTGCACCGTACTCAGTCAGGGGCCCTAGATTTGTGCTCCATATTCACACACTCTATCATATTGAAGCTAATATGGTATGGCTGCGCTCGCTGTATATGAATTGTCATGGTATTTATCAAAATGGCTTGCCAAAGTGCTGGAGACGGGAACAACTGGAGTGGTGATGAGAGGGGTTAGTGAATTGCTTCCTGTTTCTCAGAGCTGATGAGTGAAGGAAAAAAGGAGGCGGCAGCAGGCGCTCAGAGCACAGATAGCAGGGAAATGAGCGAAACCACCAGAGTGATGAGAGAGTACACTAAATAAAAGTTAATCAATTCACATGTTTAATCGCTTTAATCGTCTCTTCCAAAAATGGAAGAGTTGAAACATCATCTTGTGGTTTTACAGGTTGCACGCAGCTAACCTGGCTTTAGCCACGCCAGCTGTTTTGGCTGGTCTTCATGCTGAGCTATACCAAAACCAGTAAGGACTCCAGTAGGACACGGGGCATCATTTTTACACTTATGTGTTTGTATGGTTTTTAATTTAATAACTGTGTTGGGCGCAGATTTTGCTTAGCCTTTGTGCTAACCTTTTCTAGCTAGCTGTGGGCATTAGCTTCATACTGAGTGGCATTAATATTGTTTTTGGACGCTAAAGCAAATTTTTGGACACTAAAGCAAATAGGCTACGGTAAATTCTTAAATAGACTCCACATCTCAAATAGACGCATTGTCTCCTATTGGGCCGGGTCTGGCTACAGGTTTGCACGAATAAAATCCGGTCTCAATTAGGTGCCGTCTCCGTTAAGTTGTGAAAGAGGAAATTGGTCGTAGAGGTAAAACCTGTTTTGCCCCAGGCAGTAACATAAATATAATGTAAATGTTTTTATTCCTGTTGTCCGTGAGGATTGACTCACTTTTGCAGCCAGCCTCAAGTGGTCATTAGAGGAAGTGCAGTTTTTCCAGACCTGGACGTTGCCACCAGTTATATTAAATTTGTCTTATTCAATTTGAGGAAAGTTGTGTATTAGTTTTGCTTTAGTTCCTCCACTGAAGGCTGACTCCAGGCTCAGTCTTCCACTGCTGGCTGCAGACTTTCCCCTGGGAAAAACTAACTCAATACTTCAAATGGTCTGATTCCTGCTGGGACTGCTCAAACTGAAAACATCCGTTCTCATGGAATTAAAGCCCTCCGTACAAACATTAACTAAATTGATATTATATTAAGGTCATTTAATGGTAAGTTGACCAGCTTTCTGAGTTTGGGCGGTTTTCGAGGTTTTGGGGGTTTCTCCCTCTCCAAGAGGGGAAAACCTGAGGTGATATTGTGTTACCCAGCCTGTCTGTCTTCCCACAGGCATTTAACTCAAGTAGTCAGATTACAATGTTTGCAAAATTATAATTTCTTCCTGCTATTATCTTTGGATTTATATGATATTTTCTGTTGTAATTATTTTGGAAGTTGATGCTGACCCTTAATGTTCAATAATTGCACAGCATTCTTCTGCTATAATTTGGTCTCAATGTCTTAAATACATAAGGATCATATAGAATTGATTAGCTATTGTTGCTGTTCGGCGCACATTTCAGTCAAATGTTCATTATTAATGATTAACACATTTTCTAAACGATTATTGTTTTCAAGGTTTTTTTAAAATATAAAATTGGGAATTGTATCAGTCAAGCTTTAAACATATAAATACTATGATTAGAACTTGTTCAAGCTTTCAATGTGTAATCTGAAAGAGAAGTATAAACTTTGACTGAAAACAAAGTCTGATCATAAGACAGAGTAGCCTACTCTAAAATACTTTTTGTAAGTACTACACATGCTTCATTAATAAATTCTATTCATAAGATAACCTTAATAATAATTCTCCCCATCACCGAGGTGTTTCTACTCATTTTTACTGCACAAAAGTCATCTTGACAGACGCAGCCAGAGCGAGCCTCTCAGATATCACTGTTATTGTAATGACAGCGTCTGCAATATCTTTTGATTGTAAATTTGCGATTGCGTCGGCTCGACTTTCACTGACACTAATTAACCCATATTCCCGTTGTTTCAGCGTAAATGGCATGTGAAGGTTAACTGAACAGGAACGCACACATAATCTTGTCAGTAAAGCAGCACTGATACGAGCCGAGCTGATTCCTGGTTCCGACTGAATCATTTCAGTAATCACCGTCCTCCACCGCACACCACGCCGCAACACACTCTCATGTTGCCATTAATGATCATATGACCCGGCCCTGAACCTTTGACATCAAATACCCCAAATCTAGATGATGTGATTGTAAAAAGTTGACTGCTGCATTTATCAAACCACAGTGAATTCCCCCCGTTTCTGTTTCCTCTCCTTCCCCCCACCTTCATGAAGTGACACAAAGGAAGTCCCAGCTCACACCCCACTTTCTTTTCTTTCACTCTTCCTGTCAGTCAGTCTTTTTTTCTGTGCGACAGATGTGTGTTTAGAAGTGAAGTCAGTCTGCTGCTTTCTGCCAAACACCTTTCAGTACGACATTTGATACAGCTACTTCATAATTCTGCAGCAGCGGCAAGAGGGACTCGGCTTAATGTGTCATTTCACAATTAACCTTAACGCCAGTCGTGTCGTGTGGAAACTTGCGTCAAAAGAATCATTAAGACTGAAATGTAAAACTGGTATGGATTAGAGTATAATAGCCAAATACGATGATAAATAAAAACATAAAAAGTTTAAAGTTTTGACACATGAGACATTTTCCACAGCGGCATAGGAGGCCAGTTTTTAACAGATGTTCCCCGTATTGTCTTCCACAACATTTCATTGTTGTGTAAATATTAACATATAAAAAACAACATCTCCAATATGTTTAACATTAGAATTTGAATATTAAATGAAATACAATAAAATAAAGAAAGATTCTTTGCTGGCTACTAGATGAAAGCTCTACTCAAGTGCATTCATTATAGTTAATGATTTGTAAATGCTTTATAGATTAGCAATAAAACATTGATTAATGGAATTACTTACAGACACTTTTTAAGCTAACAGAAGCTTATGAGGTCATCATAAAGACCTCTTTTATACTGAAATTCCCTCAGCTTTTTCCACACAACTGTGAGACTGATCCAAAACAGCACAGTTGCTGTAGGTTCATCACTATAAGCGACTCTGTTCATTGCTGTCTTTCATATGGTCATAAACATTTCCACATTCTGAGTGTTCTGAGTTTACAGCCTCTATTTTGTGCTGCAGTATACAAAGAGCCAGACTCGTTGTATACAGCAGCACAACAGTGATACAGTATGTCATGATCTCATAAAGTTACAGTGCTCATATTTACCTTTGTAAAGGCTCCACTATATCCACCAGCTTATTGGCTGGTAGCTAGAAGACAATAAAAGTGAAGGCAGATTTAGAAATATTGACTCATGCAGCCTTAAAGGGACTTATGATTGGTGTGTTTGATTGACAGATCAGACTGGTGCTTTTTTCAGGTCCCGACTTAAGGTTTATTTGAGAGTCTTATAAGTGGTTATACTTTGCTTTGGCCATCTCATTCTGAGAAAGCATTATTTTTGGATCCAGTGAACAGGGGTTCAGTTCTCTCATCATAAAATGTGAAACTGAGTCATAAAACTAAAGATGTGTGAGATAAATGTGGTGTCAGTCACACATGCAGCCGTCAGTGTCTGCTGCTGCCCTGTTAAATCCACAGCTTATCTGTATTTATGAGGACAGGTAGAAGGGGCTTAGGAAAACATCAGAGATGACAGAATATGAATATCAGATATCGAAGTGCAGGCAAAACCAACATCCGTGTGGAAATGACCCAGACGCACTTCTTCATCAGGCGTCCAGAATGAATCCTAAAATCCGACATCTGAGGGAACCTGAACCTGTGTGTGTGAGTGATAGGGGGAAGATGAGAAAGAAAATGATACAGATAGCGGAGGAGTGTGTCTGATTTGTCTGCAAGATTGATATTCAAGGCCGACATGCAAATAAAAAGAGTTGAAATGAAGTGAGGAAGAGACAGAGAAAGGAGAAAAGACAAGCAACGACAGTTAAATGAAGAAACGAGATAAGTAGATAGGTGAAGAGAGGAGACAGTTGGGAGGAAAGAAGAAGAGATCGATGGGAAAAAGACAGTGAGAGACAAAAAGAGGGACATTGACAAAGGCTGAAGAAGAAAAGGAAAGACGGGCAGTTGGGCTTCATCTCATCACTCATACAGGTCAATGAGTGATAGCAGCCAACGGCCCAGTGAGCGGCCCGTCCCCGCCCGCCGTCCGCCCTCTGCTTTATTTCATCATGAAAGTTTTATGCGTGGAAAAATAACAAGACGCGGAGCCAAGAGGCTCGATGGTCGAGAGAAAAGAACGAGAAAAAAAAAAAACCCGGGCCCTCCGAGACAAAAGGCTTCTGTTGTTCCTAAATCAATGTTAATTTGCGAGTTGGCGGACCCCTGGCTGGAGGAAGCTTGCGGTAAAGAAAAGAAAATTAGTCGGGCTATTTTGTTCACATTTGCCATTCGAGGGCCAGAGTTGTTTTTTATGCAAACCCTGTGGTTTAGCCTTAAAGTTTAGATTTCACCTCTGCCCCCACTAACACCCACACCCCTCCCAACCAAAATGACTTTCTGACCAAATGGGAATCAGCGGAGTGATGGCAACGAATCAGAGCAAAAGCTTCATCGTGGGATTTGTCCACATCAGAGCGGTAGCCCTCGTACAAGCCTTTGTCCTGCGTTTGTCCTCCGGATCATTTGTTCTTCGATGCCAGAACACGGATTAAAGTCAGTGCCTTTTAACTTCAGACTCTCATGTCTCTCACCATTGACCAGTTCATGTCGCCGATCAAAGGGGTCACAGGAGCAGAGGGGCAAATGTACAGTAAAAGGCAGGATTTATACAGTCACAGTACATTAAACTTTATGGATCCCTCTGTGTTTCACAGTAACAAACTCAGGTTGTGGGAGCTAAGTTATGAAAAGTTCAAAACATCTTTCCTTTGTATGTAGCTTTGTGTTTGGTTTGAGAGGAAGAGCAAGTTAAATTGTTCACAAGAGTGCAAACTAGAGATGTTCTCAGTATTGGGGCCAATCTATCAATCCATCGTCACTCCTTCCTCTGCTTTACTAGTTTTGTCCTTTTCACCCATCTGTGACCAAAGTGTTTGTAGTTCCAACAAACCCAACACAGTGATCTGTCTTCTCTCTACAAACAGGGTGTAAGTCATGATTTACTTTACTTCACCTCAAAATTATTTGTACTATCTTGCAGCTTATTTTATTCACACTCACATATAAAGTGTAAATCATGTTATAGTCAACAACTCACATGATTAATTGAGGATTAACCGTGTGACCAGGGTAAATGTCCCGAATCAAACAAATGGGTCACACTGTGTGATCAACAGGTGCATGTTGGGGTTGGCTAGATGCTAAATGCTACAAGACGTAGCTGCTATTGTTCGTTGTGGCTTGATATTACATGAAGTCTATGAACATTCCCTGTAGTGTCCTGGTGTTTCTACTATTTTGTCCCCTTTCCTAGCAATGGAAGTAGCCTGGATATCAATAACAACTCTTTGTATGGTACAGTTCAGCTCAACAGGATCACACATGTCTTCCTCAAGAATGATCTTCCAGTTAAATCAACTCTCCACCAATTTCAATGAAATTGATTTATGTGAACACACACTTAAAGGACAATTCCAGGCAAATTCAACTCGGGGGTGTATGTTATTATCATTTTAGGTCTAAAAGAAGGAATGTGAAGATTTTCAGTTTAATCGCTCCTGTTTTGCGGTAGTTGTGTCTGTCCGCGGATCGCTACGGCAGCAATGAATGGAGTGGATGCGAGTTCCGCTAGTTTGGCTGTATACATCCCTCAAAGCCGCAAATTTTTTTCCACAGACAGCGTCGGATGGCTACTCAAACATGTACCGAGCAGTTTATTTACTTCAAGCAAGCCGACATGCTTGTAAAACTAGATCTAATTCAAAGTCTCGCGCAAGACCCTGCTGCAGTGCTCGGTGCATTCAGGTGCAGTTGGAGCTACCGTTTGTGTCATAAACACAGGAATATCAACTCTTTACTTGCTTCAAGTGTACATTTTTTTCAACAGACAGCGTCAGGTGGCGACTCAAACATGCGCCGACAAGTTTTTTTTACTTGAAGCAAGTCAAGAGTCGATATTTCTGTGTTTATGACACAAACGGTAGCTTTCTGACTGCCCCTGAATGCTCCGAGCACGGCGACTGGGTCTTTTGAAGACTCCGGGAGACTTTGAATTTAGATCTAGTTTTACAAGCATGTCGGCTTGCTTGAAGTAAATAAACTGCTCGGTACATGTTTGAGTAGCCATCCGACGCTGTCTGTGGAAAAAAATTGCGGCTTTGAGGGATGTAAACAGCCAAACTAGCGGAACTCGCATCCACTCCATTCATTGCTGCCGTAGCGATCCGCGGACAGACACAACTACCGCAAAACAGGAGCGATTAAACTGAAAATCATCACATTCCTTCTTTTAGACCTAAAATGATAGTAACATACACCCCCAAGTTGAATTTGCCTGGAATTGTCCTTTAACTAAGTATGTCTCATAGCCTGAAGGTGTGTGATTTTATTTTATTTTATTATTTCCATGTTCCATTCTTTACCCCTCCCCTTCCCTGTTCAATATGTTCAAAAATGTAATGCAAATAACTTCCGATCCGGTCGTTTTGGCTAATGCTGCGTTCCAGGCAGGCTTTTGAAACCGTAAGTTACGCCTTCAAGTCACGACTTACGACTTTGTAGCGTTCCAGGCAACCTGTAACTCGTGTTTTTCCGACCTGTTGCCTGTGAAAGTTCACTATAACGGCCACTCGTAAATTCCGACCAGTGAACTCGTACCAGATCGAACTGGTTTGATTTCACAGGTCGGAAAAACACGTGTTACGGGTTGCCTTGAACGCACCATGAGTTAGCAGCCCCCGCCCTCGTCAGGCATCTATTGGTCCTCGTCCCTACGTCACCACATTCACGCGCATCCCTTGGCTGCACACACAGCCCTTCATGCAGTTCTCTCTCCTCATTGGATAACGCTTGTATCCCACAAGGAAAGTTTTCTCCATGGGTTTACAGCAGAGCAGAGTGACGGAGAGACCTGTGTTTCGGTCGAAACACTCCATGTAAGTGATTGCTGACGGAAAATAGGACTATTTAGGACTTATATTAACAAAAACATTCAGCTGACTTATGCTTTAAGACCAAAACGTCCTAATGAAGACATCCTTTGTTCAAACAGAAAAAGGTCCACTCACTTGACAGCCATGTCTCTTAGATGTCTCTTACTGTAGGTCAAACACAGCTTTAGTGTCTTGTGCCAACCCTCAACAAACACAACCTAGACGCTGGTGAAAAGCCAAGATAGATACCAATCCAATGAACCGCTGATATTGGGTTGACCCAGCTTAGCAAATCCAGACAGTGAAGTAAGTGGCTCCTCATTTACCACCACAGGCCTCTTACCTCAAAGATATCAGTCGTTCCTGTTTTTATCTGCTCCAAAAAAATGAATTTACTCAACGATAAGTGTCAAAATATGCCTGGGTATGAAACATAAACATTTATAGATCCACGCGAACTTGCAAACCAAACACAGCCTATATGAATCAAGCAGCCAAAGATAGAAAAGAGGTCGAGAGAAAGTGAGAGAAAATAGCGAGGAAGAAAGAAAACATTTTGCCCCATGTCCTGCTCCACGTTCAGGCGGAGGAAAAGCATTCCTGCTTATTCTCTCAGGTTCAAGACGTGAAATGAGAGAAATTCCATCCATCACCAACGATAAAGACAATGTTATTGCAAGACTCACAGTGTTGGGTTACATGATGTTTGTCTCCTTGGAAACAAGCCCATTGGAGAGGCGGCAGGGTTAGTAGCTGAGGCGAGATCAGAAACAGGTGAAGGCTCTCTCTCAGTCGGATTGTCTCTACGCTGTAAACTGCACGAGAGATGGAAGGAGGCCTGACGCCAACAGAAATTATGTTCATTGTGGTCAAAATATGACAATTTTCCTGTCAAAAGTAGAAGTGCTCAGTGTGTGTTCTGGATGAAAAGGCATTTGCAACTGTATTTCGCTCATCATGGGACACTAAACCCAGATAAAGTCAATTCTCTGAGTCAAAGCAGCTCATAAGTCTACATGGCAGCGACAGAGCACGGACTTTGTGTGACTAAGCTCCGCAGCTTTGAGCTTCACCTGAGTGCCATCGATCTCCATTTTCAGGAACTGTGCACGCCGCATGAAAGCCAGGTCTGGACTTGATTGGGAGGCGAGCGGAGAGGCGGCCAATTTGTCATCATTTGGGTGACAACTTGTCTGACTGACGTGCTCCTTCGCTGACCTCTCTTTGTGCTTTGAACCGATAACGAAACTGTATGTGTGCGACTGTGCGTGAAGGGACGGGGCAAGAAAAATGATAACGATGAGGGCGCAGGCGACATTAAAGAAAAATGCAGGGTTTCTGGGTGAAATGGTAAAATTCATAACTTTCCCAGACTCTAGCGTCTTGATTTCATCCGAAGGTTTTGATGTGCATAGAGATTTCAGTCGAAACACGGGCTGCAATCAGATCCTAGACTTTGTTAGAAACCAGACTCACAGTGTGTATATCTTTCAAGATCAACTATATTCATGTATACATGTCTTAACTCTTCACGCGACAGCCAGATTAAGACGAAATTTCAAGTATAATAGACCATAAAAACAACCACATTTCCTGTGGTTCGACAAAGAAAAGTGATGAGCTGGTGAACATGGATGAGAACCTAGAAGCTAAATGAATGCTCAGCTATAGCTTAGTTGAACCAGCTTAAGTTGCCAGGAGTTTGCCTCAGGATGTGGCGAAGATTGAACCAAACATGCAGCCAAGTTGCCGGAAATATGGTCACAGTCTTCCCTCCGGAGGTAGAGCATTGATTACTGGCCAGATTTTACAGAACATAATGATGTCACAGTGAACTTGACCTTTTTAACTATGTGCATGTAAAATGTTATCACCTAATTTTATCCTTGTGGACATTTGAGTGAAATTGTGTCATAAATAGTGAAGGGAACAGCCAGAAATATCTCAATGAAATTCCCTCTTGGTGTTTGTGATATATTCCATACACAAAACATGAGATTATACGATGATGTTAAATTTACATCTTTGTCGACAAGAGTCTCAAATATGTTTGAGTCCATGGGGATATTTGTGTTAGATCTAAACAAATGACCTCATAGAATATCAAAGCAAATATATAGTGAGATCACTGTGACCTTGGACTATGATAATCAAGATCTCATCAGTTCATCTTTCTTAAAAAGCTGCTAAATGTTGCCTGATGTGGTGCACTAATGTGTTTTATTCTGCTGAGTGTCAGAAGGTGGCAGCTCTTTACATCTGGCACAGCTGTGTTCACTTTTACTGTGTTTTTGTGCAATCGAATTCCCAATAACACTCTCTCCTTATTTACATGTTTTGAAATAGTGAAACGTGGCCCATTAAGTCAATGTGTTAAGCAGTCACTTCCAAGCCATTTCCAAGCTGCTGCTGCTGCGGCGGCGAAAGTGCTGACTTTATTTCTAAGCACATCACTGTTCTGTGATTTTGCTTAAAGTTCGATGAAAACAATCATTTAGAGACTAAGTTAGAAAAAGCAGAATACAGCAGCGTAAGGGATCTGAAAGGTCAGTGTTCCTTTTATAGGTCGCAGCTCCAACCAAAATAGTTTTAAAAAAACCCAAAACTAACAAACTAATTAAAAAACTAAACATTAAGTTAACTTAGGTTCAATTTCAGTGGCAGAACTTTATGGGAATCTGTTTCAAATGAAGTCAAACTTGACAAACTGTAACGCAATCCTGTTCCTTGTCCAACAATTATTAAAGTTTGTCTACTGGAAGCTCCATTATTATTCTAGCGCAGCAGTGTTTTGCTTTGACGTGTAAGCTGTCCACTCTGCTCAGCACCACAGTCTCAGATCTGTTTCATAAGTTCACAGTGATTCTGTGACACACTTGTGTGGCTGCAGTAATGAAATAACTGGCTGGTTTTGCTCTGGCCTCTGCAGAGATGGAGCGAAGCATCACTCCAAATAAAAGCCAGTCTGAGTATGTGCGTCTGTGTGCGCTTGTAAATTCACCTGGACACACACTTTGTACACATTGGTAATTACACTCTGTATATATACACACAAGCATCTGAGTATCAGTATTTGAGGGGAAAGGTTTTGCATGTTTACTCTTAACATCATGTCATATTAATAGTCACCATGATTTCAAGAGTGCTGCCATACTTTATTGCCTGTGATTAAAAAGACACATTAATGTGTCCCCAGACTCTTACTCACACTGTAGTATGTCAGATCGTCCGCAATATCAGCATCTAAATCAGAAGAAAATGAAATGGCCTGGTTTTCATAACGCTAAGAAAAGCTGTAGTTGATGAATAAACCAAATCTGAACTTGATTACGAGAAGTAATGAGTTGTTCTGTTTCAGAGGCAGCCTTTTTATTTTTTTATTTTTACAAGCAATTGGTAGCTGAGCAAATAACCCTGGACGGGGAAGCAGCCAGGTACGCAGGCAGGCAAGGCTGCAGGCATTGTGAAAGGTGAATAATTACATCGCCTAAAATGTTTTTTTGGCTTAAAGCATGGAATGGAAGATTAGCTCCCCAGAGAGAGAATTTAACAGATCCAACCTCTCTAACCCTGCTGGCTCGTGGACGACTGCTGAGGCAAACAAGATGTAAGAAAAAGCGCTTTCTCCAGATTTCGTTTTTTTTTTTTATGTGGATGAATAAATTAAAGAGAAAAGGTAAACAAGCCGCAGGTAAGTGTATGCCAACAGTTTTAAGAGTTTCCCACCTCTTTAAGTTGCTTCACGGGTCTTTTGGGGCTCTCGCTGGCCAGAAAAAACGAGTCAAGGACAGAAGGAGGAGATGCTTTGGAGCAAATTTCAGAGAACAATTCAGGAAACAGCTGGTGGCTGCAAACATTCGTAAAACAGACAGCGAAGGTCTTCACGGTTCCACTGGGTTCCTGCCAACCAAGACCACACCTGGAACCAGAGCTGGGACAGGAGTTGTTTTTTTATTCACTGTGAGGTACAGTAGGCTGCAGGTCTCAGGTCGTCATCAAGTTTGAGAGTTTGTGGTTGGATCCCTGGCTCCTCTAGTGCATGTGGTGAAGTGTCGTTGGGTAGGATACTGAACAATACATTTGCCCAGATGGATCATCCGTGCATGGGTGTGAGGGAGATTTGTTTGTGAGTAAAGGGCAATAAGTGGAGTGGTTGATAAGACTGGAAAAGAACTATATACCCTGCTGAAAAAACCAGCTGAGACCAGCTTAGGATGGTTGTTGGTTTTAGATGGTTTTAGCTGGTTTAACAGGCTGGTTGATGGTTTCAGATGGTCTTAGCTGGTGGGGTTAGATGGTTTTAGCTGGTAAAACTGGCTGGTTGATGGTTTTAGATGGTCTTAGTGGTTTTAGCTGGTTGATGGTTCTAGATGGTTTTAGATGGTCTTAGCTGGTTGAACAGTTTGGATGATGGTTTCAGATGGTCTTAGCTGGTAAATAGGGTGGTGGATGGTTTTAGCTGGTTGATGGTTTTAGCTGGTTCAATAGATTGGTTGGTGGTTTTAGCTGGTCTTAGCTGGTTCAATAGGCTGTTTGATGGTTTAGATGGTCTTAGCTGGTTGATGGTCTCAGCTGGTTGAATAGACTGGTTGATGGTTTTTGGTCTTGGCTGGCTCAATAGGCTGGTAGATGGTTTAGGTGGTCTTAGCTGGTTGATGGTCTAAGCTGGTTGAATAGGGTGGTTGGTGGTTTTAAATGGTCTTAGCTGGTTGATGGTCTAGGCTGGTAGGGTGGTTGGTGGTTTTAGCTGGTTGATGGTCTAAGCTGGTTGAATAGGGTGGTTGGTGGTTTTAGATGGTCTTAGCTGGTTGATGGTCTAGGCTGGTAGGGTGGTTGGTGGTTTTAGCTGGTTGATGGTCTAAGCTGGTTGAATAGGGTGGTTGGTGGTTTTAAATGGTCTTAGCTGGTTGATGGTCTAGGCTGGTAGGGTGGTTGGTGGTTTTAGCTGGTTGATGGTCTAAGCTGGTTGAATAGGGTGGTTGGTGGTTTTAGATGGTCTTAGCTGGTTGATGGTCTAGAAGTTGGTTGAATAGGGTGGTTGGTGGTTTTAGATGGTTTTAGCTGGTTGATGGTCTAAGCTGGTTAAATAGGGTTGTTGGTGCTTTTAGGTGGTCTTAGCTGGTTGATGGTCTAGGCTGGTAGGGTGGTTGGTGGTTTTAGGGTCTTAGCTGGTTGATGATCTAGAAGCTGGTTGAATAGGGTGGTTGGTGCTTTTAGGTGGTGTTAGCTGGTTGATGGACTTGATTTGATGTTGATTTTGATTTGACCATGGGGGCGGACAACACAACAACTTGGAGTGCTGTGGTTGGGATGCACTCTGACATCTCCACAATTGGAGAGTATGTGGCACTGATGCGAGCTGATATAGCCAAAACTTAGGATATAGAGAAGTTTTGCGGCGAAAGCTGCAGAAGAAATGGACGAATAAAAGGAAAATGGCATAAAAAGGGCTCTCACATCATCCCAACAAATAATCAGTACACTGGACTTTTCCTCTCTGTCGATTTGACTACCTTGTGGCTTTGTAATATAATATGCCAGGCAACAAGACAAGACTGTTGTTCACTCATGATGGAAAAATATGGACTGCAGGCACACACATAATCTGTCAGCTAGACTTCAGCTCTATAGGCTAGCCTCTTTTGCAACATATTATGTCAAAATGAAAATCTTATATCAAAATGTGAAATGCAAAAGACAAAGAAAAGATTATGATGAAGATGTGGGTGATGGGGGGCGGGACTAGATAAGTTTTTACTTTTCCCGCTTGTGTAGCCTATCGTAAGATGATGTGTGATGATCATGATTAATTGACATGCCCGAAATGAACTACATAAATAAATAAGTAAATAAAAAGATGTGTTAGCACCAGCACACATTAAACCTTTGTGGGTTCCTCCAATTTTCTCATGTCCAAAAATGGACCATCAAAAGAACTACTATAAAGTCATCATATCAATAACTGCTTTTTTCCATAAATATCTTCAGCTCTGCTCAAAACTACCATGGTTTTTATTGGGTTGATAACACCAGGTCAATGAGGAGGATTTAAATTATATCAAAGGAATTCTAAATTGAAAGCAACATGGTTGATTTAAATAATAAGTAGCATTATTATTTTTTTTTGCATTATTATTTTTTAATTGAATTGAGTTGAATTGAATTGAATTGAATTGAATTGAATTGAATTGAATTTCATTTAACTTAACTTTATTTAATTTAATTTAATTTAATTAAGACTAGACTAGACTGCCCACTTTTGAAGCTCCTGCTCGGTAGGTGCATACATCCACGGGTAGGTGGCGGTAATGCTCCCTGACGGTAGCTACCGTGAGTGCGACGTAACATCCGGTTCATTTGAAAAATTGCCCCGCCCGGCAGCTATGAGCTAGCGGCAGCTACCTGCAAAGGCCATGGATGATTTGGCGAAGACCCGAAGTAAACTGTCACAACCGGCAAGCTGCTCTGCTGTTGGATTCAAGCTGTAACTGTAAGTATTTAAAATGAGCATGGTTTGTTACTTTGGCCGTTTAGCACATGAGCTAGGCTAACGCTAACAGCGCAAAATCACCATTAAAAGAAGGAAGCTATCGCCGTTACTTGCCGCAGTACCGACTATAATGTAAGAGTTAATGCTAGTAACTTAGTTTATTATATCGGCTGCACTAGAAGGGGTGTAGATGTGGAGGTTTCCTCCTTGTAAAACAGCCTGTGTTTGACGCTGACCGGTACTTCACTCGCCGTGAGCCACGCTGACCCACGTACACGACCGTGACCATGGTGACCCACCTCACCTGGTCAGCGGCCGTATCCGGTGGACCAGCGGTCATGGATGAACAGTTCGGCTCAGTGGTTGACCTCCTCTGTCTGCATGTAGGTTAGCATGTTGTGCTAAAGGGAACAGTGTTTTACGTGCGTTGGTGTGGATTTTACTAGCATTACCTGCTGCTGTAGCATGATGACCAGACCTGATTGTAACCTGCGTGCTGTTAATGTGTTTTCTAATCAGATAAAGTATGTGGAAGCTACACATGGAGAGAACCAGTCTGAAGAGGAGCCTTGCTCTCTTGGAGGTGTAGTCATCCTCAGAAGTTCCTAAGGGAGACCAACATCATCACAGAGGGGAAATACATGGCTTAAAAATTTTCTCGCTCAGATCCATGTTGTAACTTCATATTACTGAAGAGTTACATGAGTTAATTTTGTGTTCAACATACAGATTTGTACAGGAATGTGGCATGGCCAGTTTACATCTTCAGCATTATCAACACTCAGCTTCAGTGAGTACATTTACATAGAATTATTAAATAGATGATCGAATGGAATTATGACTGATAATAATGTTTCTTTGTTGTTGTTCTGGTTACAGAGAGGATCCACGGTAAACCTGATTGAGAACCTGGGAATCTTCAGCAGCATTGATGACAACACCTGCTCAAAGTGCCAGTTTCCTGAACACCACATCATGATGCTCTGTCCCACCTGTGTTCACTTCAGTCTGGACCCAATGACTCCGACACCAGTCCTGTCAAGGCTAATTACAGGTAAGCAGTGGTTTAGTTGCCAAATGCCAAAAAATTAATTTTTAAGAAGCTAATACCCAAGGGGGGGGGAGCCTGGGGCCGTCCGTATTTTGATTAGTGTTTGATTAGTGATTAGTATTTTAAAATGAAATGAATAGAATGGTGTTTCTGGAGATTAAAAATATGAAAACAATGTAAATCAAACCAAACTGTGGACTTGTGAACTGTCTCACTCTGAGTGAACATGAAAGTGAACTCATGTCATCCCCCAAACTGAAGCCTTCTCTGTTGTTCAGGATTTAGTCAGGATGCTCCTCCAACTGCAGCATCAGCTGTGTTACAGTAGTGACTGTGGAGCTTTCTAAACTGCTTTTAGTTCAGTCCTCAATCTTTGTCATTATCATTTATCTTTATTATTGTAACACAGCTGTTCAGTTTTGTACAGTAGCAAATACAGTGATGTTTGAGGAGATGCATCTGTATTTAGGTTATCTTGGCTAGCTCATTGGTGCTCAATTAAACAACAGATTGCTGAGTTTATCTCCACACGATGCTCAGGTAAGCAATCTAACTTTTGCTTTGTTTCTGTGTTCTGACTGCAATGTGCCAGTCTGAACACCTGATGAACAACAGGGGTCAGAGCTGGTGACTGGTGAATCCTTTAAGTTCTAGTTTCTTGAACCACATGTGTCGCACCCTATTCAGCCAAAACTGGATTCAGTGACTCATGACTCTTGATCAATCTAGGGCAAGTGGCTATGGCTAATTTTTTATTTTAATGATGTTAATTTTCTTTCACCATGGATTATCCTACATATGGACACATGCTGTTTTTTCAAAATCTCAACACTGTAATGGACAAGGTATTGGGGCAGTTCTGTTTTTCATGTGTAAAAAGAGTTTCTTAAAGTTTATCAATGATGGGCTGTACTCTGGTTCATGATGTATTTACTTTCTTATATCCTTTAAAACTCACCGTAAGCAATTGCTGAGTGTTAAATATGCGCTGACAAACTGTAATTCCTCATGTGTGTTGTACCATATTTTGTATGGTGAAATTCTGGAAACCACAGCTACTGGTAATTTACTGTCAAGATGAACTTAGCAATAAAATTCTGTGCTATATCATACAGTTTTACCTGTTTTTTTCAGTGAGAAAGACTGTAATTATGCTCACCGTATATCTATTATTTAGGACCAGCCAAGACCAGCTAAGACCAGCCGACCAGCTGACTAAGACCAGCTAAGACCAGCCTGACCAGCTAAGACCAGCCAATACCAACTGACCAGCAAAGACCAGCTGACCAAAACCTAGCTAAAACCAGCTAAGACCAGCCTGACCAGCCAATACCAACTGACCAGCTAAGACCAGCTGACCAAAACCTAGCTAAAACCAGCTAAGACCAGCCTGACCAGCCAATACCAACTGACCAGCTAAGACCAGCTGACCAAAACCTAGCTAAAACCAGCTAAGACCAGCCTGACCAGCCAATACCAACTGACCAGCTAAGACCAGCTGACCAAAACCTAGCTAAAACCAGCTAAGACCAGCCTGACCAGCCAATACCAACTGACCAGCTAAGACCAGCTGACCAAAACCTAGCTAAAACCAGCTAAGACCAGCCTGACCAGCCAATACCAGCTGACCAGCTAAGACCAGCTGACCAAAACCTAGCTAAAACCAGCTAAGACCAGCCAATACCAGCTGACCAGCTAAGACCAGCTGACCAGCTAAGACCAGCCAATACCAGCTGACCAGCTAAGACCAGCCAATACCAGCTGACCAGCTAAGACCAGCTGACCAGCTAAGACCAGCCAATACCAGCTGACCAGCTGACCAAAACCTAGCTAAAACCATCAACCATCAAACCAGCTTGACCAGCTAAGACCAGCTAAAACCAGCTAAAACCAGCTGACCAAAACCTAGCTAAAACCATCAACCATCAAACCATTTTAACCAGCTAAAACCAGCTTGACCAGCCTAAGCTGGTCTAAGCTGGTTTTTTCAGCAGGGTAGTCATACATTGTTCATTATCTTCGGGGCTTAGGGCATGGCTGACGGTGGTGTCTGTTGTGATGTCATAAAGTTACAGAGTTCCAGATGTCCAGTCCTGTCTCAGTTTGTAAAACACGATGCGTGAATCTCTGACCATGTTAATGCTTTCTGAGTATTCAGAGCCAAATTGGATAACCAAGATGTGCACATCCTTCTTTGTACAACGTGGGACCTTTAAACTGTTTTGACAAATCTTCTTTTACTGCTGCACATATCCTGCAACACACAGCCAGTCTAAACATAAATACTAGGAAATTTAAGTGAGTCTGAGACCAGATTCAGCCTCTTTACAGCATCCAAGCTGCAATCTGAAATTTTCAAACTGCAGCTAAGGTGGAATATAATAGAAAAGCCTCACAAAAGCTAAAATTACTCTTATTATATTCAACTGCTTTATATCAGTGTATTTGGAGTAGCTATTATTTCCTCTATCTCCTTGGATTTGAAGTAAACCCACAGCTTGGTAATTTTAAATGCATTTACACAGGACAGAAAAATTGTTATGGGACTCAGTAGTCATGTCCCAGTTTCATATTTTACACACGTGCCCTTAAAATTCATTCTGAACCTTTCCCTGGTTCCTCTAATTATACAACACCAAGAGGATGAGACGCTCTCTTACACAGAGGCCTTGTTTTCATTTTTTGGGAGTATTACCTATAACAAGCAACATCTGTCTTTAATAAAATGTTGAGAGCCACAGAACAAATTTTAAATAAGGCAGACTTGCACAGGACTCAAATCACACACGACAACTGCAATTACAAAACAATAGTTGCAGGGTTTTGTATGATTATATACCGTGCATGCCTTTTTTAAATCAATTTTTAACATAACCAAGTGAAACTGCCTCCAAACAATGATGCCCTGAAAACTGCAAACCTGTTTTTTGTTGAAAGCACAGACACGGCACATGTCCACTCTCCATCCCATACTTCACCCTTTGGAAAATGGCAATGGTGTTATCAGTAGATTGCTCAGCAGGTTTAACAGAAAGAGACTGCCGCCGTACTGTAGGTGGGCTGCATCAGGAGACAATCCCATAGGTCGAATCAGAGGGCTGAAAAATGACCTCCTTGTTTGTTTAGGCTGGAAGACCTGTTGAGTATTGTATGTAAATGCGTGATTGAGTTTGCGTTACAGTTTGGAAAGAGCATGTGACGTTATAGGATAAATGCATGACTCCCGCAGGACGTAGAGACAACAGCTTTGCCACACAGTTTGGTACGCTAACATGTCAAACAGTGGCTCTTTGTTAGCAGACAGAAACACTCTCCCTGTGCGACCTCAGCAGGATGCAGGCCTCATAGAAAATACACACACATACAGTACGCGTGTGCACACACACACAAGCTAAAGGAACTTACACATCCCAGTAGTCGGCCTCCTGTGAATGCTTAATAAGCGAGGACGGGCCAGTCAAAATTCACACACACACATACACAAACTTAATGAGGGGTGTCTCACACGTAGTGCTTCAACTGACGCCAAGAATGGTGGGAGCGGGGAGGTGTGTGTGAGTGTGTACATGTGTGCGTGTATAGCAGGCTTGCCTACGTGTAAAACGTGGGGGTGCTCCAAGGTGCGAATCAAACACTTAACTAAGTTGCTCCACTCATGATTCCCCGGCTTCGACAAACACATCATGCTGCCCGTCACATTACGGTATGTATATGTCATGGTAACTATACATAACAGACCCAAAATACATTTTTGTAAAAAAAATAAATGAATAAATACTCAATTTACATTGAACTGTTTTGTCTCCAGATTGTTAAAGTGTTTAAATTCTAAATTTAAATTCCTGTTTCGATGTAGCTGCAATTTACAAAATAAAAAGTGGGACTTTTCAGTGTTTACACAGATACAAGTTTTCCATCACCTTGTGTTGACGATGGATTTCCAGCAGCCCTGGGGCATGATAATTGCAGACGCCATGACTTGAGTGTAAAACAAGTGTTTCCATTTCAATTTTGCGAAACCTTGCATTGTTCAGTTCTGTAAAAAAAAAAAAACATCTCATGAGAGCATATTTAACATTCTTTTGTGACATTACAGTTTCTTTCTTTTTAGCTAATTTGTTTCCATCTCTTGTTTCTAGTGTGCAAAGTAAAATTAGGTTATACACGTAATCAAATGTAGTGTACTGTATATGGCCTTACTGTATATCAAGGAAGCTGTTGGCATATATAAGGCGATATAGTATGATCACATACATACTTGTGCACATGGAAAATATAAACTTTGAGCTTTATATGGCATTATATGTTGCAATCATATATGTTCACCCTTCATGTTAATTTATATAGTATGCACATTTATTAAACCAAAATATAAATAATAAATTGTCGCACATTTTTCCTCACAAATTATAAACATACATATTAGTGAGCTTTGATATGGATAAAATATTGTGTAAATGAGTTAACTTTTTTTTAAAAATTTAAATTATGGTCCCAATTAGGGGGATATAGACAGTTATGGTATGTTCTCATACAAATATGGCTTCTATTGGTTTCAAAAAACGTAAGATGCAAAAATATGAACTTGAAGCTTTGAAATGACCGTTCATACACCAAGCCATCATTCCTCTTCTAGAAAATCAAATGTAAAAAGAAACATGCGGAGGTGGAGATTTTGTTTGTTTGCAGCCTTTTAACACCCTCATTGGTCCTGATTGGTGTTTGCCTGTACGGTACACACTGCGGTCTCTGGTGACGTTATTATTTCAAAGGTCGAACATCGGCACATAGTAAAACAATCACTGGCATCTAAATATTGTAGATTGAAGTCTGTCAGCATCCAGCATCTTCTGCTCTGCAATTTACATTGTGGTCGCACCCTGAGGGAATTCAGTTCCATATAAAACAGGAAGCGGATCAGAGTCTTTCAGACCAAACAGAGCTTTCAAAGCTCCTTCCAACATGTTTATGGATTAATTTTTCAGTGACATGCGTTAGTAAACTGCAGCTCTAAATTTTATGTGAGAAGTAATTTCACGATAAAGGAAAATTCCCTCATCAGTCAGAGGGCTACAGGCCGTATAACAATGACGACTTTCTTACGATGTGCTTTACCCCTTGTAAAAAATGGATCATCTGCATTACAATTATAATTCGCATTGACCTCTTGATCTTACGTTTATTCTCACTGCACACCGCACTGCCTCTATCACTATCCACACAGTAGCGGCTCTGCAGGGCTCAGTGGACGGCTCTTCCACGGCTCGTTGTTCTGCAGACTCGAGATCAGCTTCATCTATCCCTGAGCGTCCACACACGTCCTCTCCTGTCGCTGCTATTTGATGAGCGTCTGCTTCCCCCTCAGGCCTGAGCTGTCTCTGCAGCACTCAGCATGTGTTTGTTGTTTCTTGCTCCTGCACAGCCAATTAAGCTTAATGTGACAGACATGACTTGAGCACATGAGAGCGTTTGAGGTTCTCCGAGCAAAATACTTCTGCAGAGAGGTACTCGAAATAAGTGTGTGTGTGTGTGAGAGAGAGTGAGAGAGAGATATGGGACCTACAGGACCTGAAGTGAGCCCGGAGGTTGTAAACAGCCTCCCTTTGAAATCACGAGATTCAGTATTTGCGGAATGCACGGTGGGATATAGAGATGTGTTTATTCATTTTCATCTTTTTAACTCTCAACTTGATGCTCGCTCATTCTTTCAAAATAAGAGAAAAAAATAAGGAGCTATTCTTGTTCCTGCTTTTGAAAACAGCAGATTGTTGTTGAGCTTCCTTGATGCAATTTCTGTTTCTGGGGTATCAAAGAAATCAATTATGGGATAAGGGTGAAAACAAGATGTAACCTTGTCATGGGACGAGTCGACTCAGAAATGTCAATTTCACAGAAACTTTATTAATGTTAAAAAAATGTAGACCCAACAAGCTGCTTGCGTCAAAAGCCTGACTCGAGTAAGCGTACAAGAATGTGCTTTATTTTGTTTGTGCAAAAATGACTTAATTGCTTACCTAAATGGGGCGGTAAACGCAACTTGAACATATTATCACCTTATAAATTTGATTGTGTTAACGTGTTTGTGAATATGTCAGGAAGCAGCGGAACATTAACAAGACTTGTTTCTTGCCACCCATCTAGTGTCTGTTTTAGCTCTGTTTTGGTCTCCACCAGCTGCTGTGGGAATGTCCTGGCTCTGCAATAAGCTGCTAAATCTCTCTCTATACTCACCAGCTAATCAAACTCTGACCCTCCTGTGTAGCTTTTTGGGTCGACGCGCCGCCCGCGTTCCCAGTGTGATCTCAGTCTGGAGGTTTCTCTAAAAGCAGATGCAGACCCACACAATCGGTGGTCCAGCGCATGACGATCCGCAGCGCCCTGTGGGAAAGTGAATCCTAAAGTGTGCAAAGGAGACTCAGCACTAATCCAAGTTCTCACCTATTAAAACGAAACAGATCACCACCTCAAAGAAAGGGCAAAATCCCCACTAATAGCAGTAAAGGCCTGTGGCGTACCCACACACTCACACACACTGAAGAGACAGACAGTGATGAATTGGAGTGGGAAAATCCCTGCTGTACGGATCCTTCAAAGGCAGAAACCTGCAAAGCTCTTCAAGGCAGATCCTCAGCGCGCTCTGAGAGAGCTCGCTTTCCTCCAGTAAAGAGAATAAACCCGAATGAGAGCACTGGAAAGTCATTCAGGCACTTTATTAAGATCTCAAGTCATAAAGCCACTGGAAAGCCATCGGATCCACGGCCATTTGGCGCCGTGTCCTATAGACAGCAATCAAAAAGCTTGATGCATAGCGTACATCTGGGATAGTGCTTTAGTGCCGAGGCTCCTATACTGCGGACCAGTTGAGAAAACACTCACGGAGGTGAGTTGCACCCAGCGTTCTCCGTGTGCCAGTGCCTTTCAGTCCCGGAGGTTTTTCGTCCACTGAAACGCCGCAGCTGCTGAGACCTGCAAACTTTTTCCACAGCACTTAACTGAAAACAAGGGAACATTGGACTCATTAGGATTAAAGTCAGAATCACGCCAAAGAACCACAGGCTGCTCGCAACGTCACCAGAAGACACCAGATGAAGTGTTAACGTACTGCATCGCATGCTGGTTCAGGCACATCAGAACAGTCAACCTGGCGTTAATGATCAGCAAAGTAGTGGATATAGTAAATTCTAAATATGATATAGTACAATCAAAAATATAGCTTCATCTTGAAGATCTTTTTTTTTGTTAAAGAGACCCCGAGGAGTTTGCTTTTGGTTAGAGTCTCATATTAATGGGTCCATTTTAGATAAATATATTGTTTTGTCTTTATTGTTATTTTGTTATTATGATTAGTGATTTCCGGACACTGCCCAGGGGGTCATGGAAATAACACGATATCTGATTGTCTTTGAACCTCCGACTTTCATTCTTGATTAATGAAACATTCTTGGCAAATGTTTTCACTTTCGCCCGTCTTACGCCGGTCAAAGAATTTCACTGCATTTCATGGGAAATGTAGTGTGAAAACACTTCGCTTTCTGAAACTCCTCATAGTCCCTTTAATGTCTTTTCATCAACTGTTTTGTCTCAATTTGTCCCCTCTCTGCATACTGTACACACATTAGCATCTAGGCTAAATGGTGATCGTATGGAGCTGATGTGTGCGTATGTGTACGTGTGAGTTTTTCTTCAATGTGAATTTATTTTCGACAGTATCGAGCTTAGTGAAAGCTTGATTTTATATAACGCAGCTGGTACGGTGCACATTTTGTAACAGTAACTGTACCAGGGCAGCAGATGTAGCGAAGCTGGAGTTTAAAAGCCTGTACTTCATTAACACAAATACAGCGACATGTCAGTGTTGACTTTTATTGTGTGAGCAAATGAAAATGAGCAACACTGTGGTAAACTCTGGAACCAGCAGTAAAATTGAAAATTGCTCAATAAAGTACAGAAATGTTAGTGGAAAAAAAAAAAGAAAATCAAAAGATGATGGCTGTCTTGAACAGACTCACAGTGTTTGTGTTCTCAGTACACAAAAAATGCTTATTCATAATTACAGTAATTAACACTCCTGAAATCACCGACATTCCCTCCCTGACGATGACAAACATCTTTATGGTTTCAATTATGTGCACTATGCAAATAGGCATCCTATAAATTTGTGGTATTTTGAGGTTGTGTACCGATTGCAGGCGGCAACGCAACGCCGGCCTCCACACGAGCACATTCACACACTGAGACAGACGCACACAGCCTTTTTTTTTTTTTTTTACAGCTCTTCAACTCTACAGTCGCAAAGCAGCGGTGATGTTTTTACGAGCTTCACGCAGAGGGAGAAACGCTTTGGCTCGGGTTGTTTTGCGTGAACCGAGTGATGATGACAAATAAAGCAGTGGAGGCGAAGTGTGATTCAGAAATATCATTAAAGAGTTGGACCTGTTTTCGTGCAATCTCATTAATAAGCAGTTACACGGTGATTGTAATAAAGTGTTAACACCTGTCTGCCGTAGAGTAGAAAACCTCCGCGTATGAAAAACATGAAATCATTACTTTCATCGCATGTGCAGCAGCAATCTTGAAATTGATCGTTCTGATTAGTAAACGTTTTAGAAAGCCGCTCTTCCTTTCCAAAATGAAGGACGTGTGGATGCCTCAGTAGCATCCTTTAACCCTTCCTGCTGCTCTCTTAGGTTACACAGCTGTCCCATAAAGTCATCCTTTTCCTACCTCTGTATAACGTGCCCCCTTTTTTCACAGCCTGGCCTCGCCTGTGTGTCGGAGGCTTGTAAAGATTTACTCTTACCAGATGCTCTCCGCCTTGTTAACTTCAGCTCATTTGTCCCATTGTGGCTCCGCTTGTTTAATAAGATTTGCATGGCCGATCGTGAAGTCAACAATTCAGGAAGCGAGCCGCAGCTACGTTCACAAGTCCGGTCCACTGAAGGGTTTTTCTACGTGGGCTGGGGTATGTCATGAAAAAGACTTTACCGCATGTTGGAATAAAGCCTGGGCGCCGAGGACACGTATGTGCTGCACATGGTGATCTATGTGTGACCTGATCTGCACTCCCGAATTACACCAAATCTGTCAGCTTTTAAAGTTAAACTGACATACAGCATGACTTTTACTAAAATTTATAGAGGACACAGGACAGATCTATAGATATTGAATGAATATAAATCTTGCTTGGACGCATAAACACTCATAAACAAGTGAACTAATTCTAACCTAAGCAAACTATAATCCATAAAGCCAGTAGTGTGCTGTAGGTGTTGGGTGCAGGAAAATTAAAGCCATCTTACATTATATATAGATTACATTATATAAGAAATGAAATTTAAAGGGATACTTCACCCCAAATCTATAATTCACCAATTTTCTACTCACTGTCATGCCAAGGCAAGGTTTGGAGAACTTTTGGAGTTCACTTTTGAATTGTCCAAAACACACATCAACAGAGCCACTGGGAGCTACTGCTACAACAAGGCTAAAATCAAATTAATTTTTTCGAAACAGCTTTTTCATGTCACGTCTTCAGGACACTTGCGTCAGTACGGACGAGCAGTATGGAGGTATTTGGAGGTTTCATAGTGTGTTTTTGATTCAAAATTGAGCTCTATCCGTCACCATTATATGAAAATCTGTTCCCATTTGATAACTCAGTTCTGTTCAGTTCTGCAAACTGTTCATTGGCATGAAGGTGAGTAGAAAATTGTTTTGGGGTGAAGTATCCCTTTAACTAAATACACTGTATAACCAAGCAGAATCAAGTTGTCTGGCTGACAGACACCAGAAAGAGAGAGGCCATCCCAAAAACCTCTCAGTTTAAATAGTCGAGGTGTGTCATTCATGTAATCTGCACCTGAGAATAACATTTTATAGTGTGTGTGTGTGTGTGTGTGCGAATCTTTGTTTCAAACTGACAGCGTTTGATAATTGAAATGGGAACTATTGGGCCACACAGACAGTGAATCAGTCAGGCCGACAATATCCAAAGCTGTGTGTGATATGAGCATCAGTATACAGAGAACTTAGTGTGTAGTTTAGCCACGTCTGAGCATTTCACCATATGTTGACCTATGGATGTCAGATAGCTACAGCTAGCTGGACCTCCCATACTTTAATGTGATGCAAACAAAACACTGTTGTGCTATGTCTTGGAAATGACTCAGCAGGTGTTGAGCTAATGTGAATGAGAGCTTACATCTAATGCAGCAGTTTCCAACTCATTGGTCCAGTTGAAAAATCTCAAAAATGCTGGTGGCCCACATCCAACCCCATAACAGGAAGCTCAATTATTCATATTTATTTTGTTATAGCTTTTTTCTCTCCAAAGTTTCACTGTTCTGTAAATGGTTTGTTGTCCCACTTGTAATGCTGTCGTGGCTCGCTGGTGGTGGGCCTTGACCCTCAGGTTGGAAACCACTGATTCTAGTGATAATCAGTGCTACAGTTAGCAAGCTGGTGAGTAACTTGTACTTAATGACTGACAGACTGTGGCCTAACTTGTCAGTTTCTATTCTGCTGAACATTACCTTCTCTAGCAAGAGTAAATTGCGAGGCAGACTTGACATCAGCCCGACATTGACCAGACTGTTTTCTGACTCCACCTCAGACTGTGTCGAGATGGAGCCGCTACATAACTGTAAAGGCATTCTGTCTGAATCATCTGATAGATAAGATGTGTCCCTCAAGGATATGAAAGGTTTTCAGTGAGACAATGGAGTCTCCACACTCTAATACCGTCTGTGTCTGACTGAACCTTTATTGGTGATCTGTTTGTCCATTTGTAAGTTTCTCATGTCTCCTCCTTTGCCAAAGAGAGGAAGATGAATTAGAGATTAACAAGACCATGAAATATGATGTTGAAGTGTTGCACATGTGCGAACGATCACATTACATTTTATATTACTGTTATCTGAAATGACTTTTTCCCCTCATCTTTCAGCTCTTCACGGGTATTTGAAGATGAATCATACTTGTAAATGGAGTCGTTTCACTGCTTTAGATGTTGGCGGTCAGTGGCCAGGAGTGTGAGCTTGGCATGGGGACTGGGAGGTGGTGGAGATTAGAGATTTAACTTCAATTTCAGATGAAAAAAAAAAAAAAAAAAGGCTGTGACCTGACCTGAAGTGGCTTAATGTTCATCAATGATCTGTTAGCCATTACAGGAAGAGGACCCTTCATAAGAATACAGCCTAATTTATTATTTTATAATTAATAACCTGCCCAAAACAACATTTACTTGCTCTAATAAATGGATATTTAGGGTGAAATGAGTTGTGGTTGTATCATAATAATATAATATAACTAATAAAACGATATAATATACTGACTATGGAATTGAACCATGGTCAGTATAGGCTATAACCTGCACACCAGCACACAAGCTGAGTTGGAACAAAAAGGATAGGGTAGCAATATGTCCACTAAACAAACCTCTGGCATTATTTTCTCAACTTCCATATTCCTGTGCATCAGCAGCACAGTGTGTGACAGCTGTTTCAGTCAACAGCTGTTCAATAGCGAGGTGAAATGGTGAAAATATTCAATATAGTGCACTCTTTAACTGCTATCAGTTTTTTAGTGGGATGTTTTTTCTCTTGTATCACATCTCTAAGCAATCTGTCCTCCTGCCTGCTTCTCAAACTGAATATATTACATTAATAAACTGACTGTCACTTCAATACTTCAATAACAATAGCTGTCACCTTAAATACAATGATTTCCAAAATGGTTGTAAAACTGCTCAGGCTGTCAGTGTTGAGTTAAAGCGGTGAGTAATTACTTTGCCTCTTGAATAATTATCAAAGTAACATAATTGATTTTAGTAAGGGTGATATTCAGAAGCATTGCCCAACACGTGGCTTTAGTAGCAGTAGCGGTTGCACTACTTCACTGTGCAAAACGCAGGCATCTCTCTGATCGTTGTCCACACATGCACACTGATGCAAATCAGAAAAGATCCAGCACTCAGAATCTTTGGGTCACCAACTTTTTGTCACCAGTTCTGTAGAAATAAGTTAGAGATTTATGGCTGTGTTGACAATTCTGAAAGTAAATCATCTACTGAATGAGCTTATAAATTAAGTTAGTTGTTTTTTATTTTTTCATTTAAAAAAAAAAACATTTCTGACTTGAAATAACCTCAAATACTTTGGCTGCTGTAACTTTTCTGTCCCATCCCATCTGCATGGCAACGTGGCCGGCAAAAGAGCAATTCTTGGTTCCAGATTAACAATGGCCAGACAGATATGGATATTAAGACTTAATCACCTTAACCACAGTTATACTTCCAAAGATTAGACTTATTATTTTTTGTAATTTTTATTCCTTTGAACCCGTTAACATTCCTCGTTCCTTAATGGCCTCTGAAGCTGTTGTCTTTCCTAAAGCTGGGGTTCCTGGCTGGTGTGAATGAGACTGAGAGGTGGGGGGGGGGGGGGGGTGGTGGAGGGGTGGGGTGCTCTCTCTCGTTAGCATTGGGGCCATTTAAAGCTGATTATATGGAGCTGGCTGTGCCATAAAGCGTTCCTTCATGAGAGATCACCCGGACAAACCGCACGTCCGACTGTCAATATGACGGCTGTTGCCGGGTCGGCCAAACACAGTTGCCTGGAATGCGTGTGTTTAATCAGAAGACAAATGCCATATTTTGAGCAGTTTGTTTTTACGGCGCAGCGGGGAGGTGTGAGTGTATGCATACATAAATGAGTGTGTATGCTTATTTGAATGTGTGCGGCTTTATGTAAACACACGCACTTACATGTCTCTTGTTTTTGTGCATTTTACTTTACTTGAACATGCATATAGGTGTGATTTTGCACAAGTGAGAGAAAGTTAATCGTATATTTGTGTATGTCAGACTGCAGTGTGTGTATGCGCATGCAAGACAGCAGTTATAAAGGCTTTTGTGTAGTATGTGTGAGAGAGATTAAACTCTACATTGGCACTCTAGCATTTATGAGTAACTGAGTATGAATGTCTGAATGCTGTGCCAAGGGCCCAATCTGGCCACCCATGATGATCGCGGGGCCTCAAAGTAACACAGCTTGAATCAACAGCGAGACAAAACACATTTGAACCCCACTGAGTTTTCCTGTGAGGAGCCAGTTAATGGTCCCGTCCTGAGAGCACTAACAGCACACAAACCCACAGCTCAGCACACAGTAGCAACCTTTGTGCGAGTCTTGCCTTCACGCATCTATCCTACTCTGACACTTGTGTCTTCAATTCAGAAGAATGTATCGAATAATGCGAAGTTGTCCGTGAAGGAGGACCTTCGAGTAAATCTTCTCTGTGGGAAACTGACCTCGATTCGACTAACTTCTGTTCTGGAGTCGGATCAGCTGACCCTCCCACACAACTGGATCTTCAGCCCATGCCAAATGTTGGTGTTTTAGGACACTCACAGTTACTGTCTCACTATCTATACTGAGAAAATCTTCACTATAGTATATGTCTTAAGCTAGCCAGCTATGATGAGATGTTCAACCTCATTCATTTTCTGTACGGAAAATAGGTGAATCACTTTTCAAAGCATTGTGGGATTCCAGTTGAAGTGGAAGTGACTAGAAATGCAGAAAAAGGAGTTAAAAAAAGAAAGAAATGTCTTCATGCAAATGCGGGTTATGTAACTTTCCATATTTCACATATTTTACACATAATCTGTTTTTTATTTGACACATTGATCCATGAGAAGACATATTTGTGGTTTAAAGAACCAAAAGCCATTTAACTGTAGTTTTACATCTCCTTCTGCAAGTTTCTCTCTGGAGCTCACTGAGCAAGAGGAGCCAGTGATTCTCGTCTCTCATTGGCTGTTTCCATGTGACAGGATAAAGGTAGAGCGTTTAGGTAAAACACTCAGAGGGAAATCAAATTCCACAAGGTTGAATGGTGGGTTTGACTAAGAGTGGCTTCATTGTGACATCACAAACTTACAGAAGTCCTAATGGCTCAACTGTCTGAACATATGGTATATTTCTCAGTGGACTGACTATGTTGATACTTTATTTATGATACAATAAAAACAAGAGCTGCTTTATAATAAAAAATAAATGGAAATATCACTTTATAAAACATGGCACCTTTAAGCTAGTGTAACATTGTGACCACAACTTAGTCTTCTGACCTCACACTCATATCAATACTACCACTACAACCTGGCATAGTGATGTACCAAACTGTCCAATGTGGATATTATTCATAAAGAAGCTAGTAACATCAGGGAATGTAAGCCAATACCACATAAAGCCTACTGGCTCAGAACTGCAATCTGTAACTATCAAACTGCAGCTAAGGCGAAATATAATAGAAAATCCCTACAAAAGCTAAAATTACTCTTATTATATTCAATTTCTTTACATCAGTGTAGTTGGAGTAGCTATTATTTCCCCCATCTTCATGGATTTGAAGTAAACCCCGAGCTTGGCAATTTGTGAAATGCATTTACACAAGACAGAAAAATTGTAATGGGACACGTCAGTAGTCACGTCCCAGTTTCATATTTTACATCTGCCCTTAAAATTCATTCAACACAACAACACAAAGAGACCCACACAAGAAATCATGTTTTCAATTTCTGCGGGTATTACCTGTAACAAGCGACATCTGTCTTTAACAAAGTGTGGAGAGCCACAGAACAAATAATAAATAAGGCAGATTTGCACAGGATTAAAATCATACACGACCGCTGCAATTACAAAATAATAGCAGGGCTTTTGGCAGGGAGATTTACAGGAGAGTGTATTTTTTGTTCCACTGCTTATGTACGATGCAGGGTAAATAAATGCATGATGGTTTTCATGGCAGTTTTTCCTTAAACACATTTCAAAGTCTGGAGAGCTTCGGTGCCAGGTATCCTGGGCTGGCTTCTGTAGATTAGAGGGGAACTAGTTATGTCTTCCATATTGTCCTTTTCAAACTGTATGGATTCATTTTGTCCTGTAATTGATTGTTGATGCATTTGATTTGAGACAGGCTTGGAATGACGACCTGCAGAAATAAATAAACTTGAATTTCAACAAGCTACTACCGTAGCAGCCAGGGACCTGGAGAAAATATGCATTTTAATCAGTTCCACGCTGAACATATAAACACTATTTAGCATGATTAGATACACCAACCCCAAGGAATGGATGTGGATAACACTCGGCTACAACCACAGAGAATTTGTCCTGTTTTGTCCAAACCATGAACCGCTCAGTGGATGTTTTTCTTCACCCTGATAAGGCCTGATCCTCTTGGAGAACTGACTTTTACTTGATAATCTAGGTTGGAAATGATCCGGGTCAGTCAGTCAGTCAGTCTGTCTTTCTCTGGGAAGCCGGCCCAGCACTCGATCTGAATAACCACCAGTCTGTTTCTGAAACGGAGAAATAAATAAGCGCCTATCGGAAATTCATGTCTTCCCAGTCGATAAGTTCAAACCTTTTACAGGAAAGCTCTATTACGCCTCCCACTTGACACCAGTAACCTCTGATTGTGTGTCTTGTGAATGTGTGCGTGTGCGAGGTTGTGTATATTTATTAGACGTGTCCAAACCCCATGGCCCAAGGTTGCTCTTGCTCCAAGACATGAGAAGCATGAACCGAAAACCACAAGAGTTCAGTCACATACACAACAATGCTGACCAAACCAAGAGGAGGACACACCCTGAAAACACATGGAATGCCCCGTGTTTGTGGACCTAGCTTTTTGTAATCCTGATATTGTTCCCATAATTTTACAGTAATTTGTGTGAACGGTTTGTTTTCCTTCATCAGGAGAAACCTTTAATTTCTACCCTTCCTGAAAAACAACATAAAGGAGGGATTCCCCATAAAGCAATAGTTCAACATTTTAGCAAATTTACCCTTTGCCATAATCCTTATAGTCATAGCAGTAAGTTGCAAGCTTTTTTTAGAACGGCGGGGCAGAGCTGTGAGCTGCTCAGAGCTATGTTACGGAGGCTAATGGGATTTCTTGGTTTCCCTAATCAAACTCATCTAATACACAATCCAGCAACTCTAAAATACTCTTGTGGACAAGTTGTGACCTGCACATTCACCACGCTATGAGGTAATAACAGAACGTTACGAGACAGAGTTGTTTTAGAGGTAAATGCAGAGACTGCTTGCTGCAAAACTGCCCATTTTGCATGAATTTACCTCGAAAACGACCACTGTCTGGTAACGTTCTGTTATTATCTCATAGGGTGGTGAATGTGCAGGTCACAAATTGTCCACCAGAGCGTTTTGGAGTTTTTGGATTGTGTATTTGATGAGTTGGATGAGGGAAACCAACCAGCATATCTCTGAGCAGCTCACGGCTGGGCTCGGCTGTTCTAAATATAACTTAAACCGACAATTAATGGTAACAAACCTAATGCTATGACTATAGGGATTATGGCAATGTGACAATTTGTTGAACTATCCCTTTAAAAAATAACCAGATATAGCTCTCTGTTTTCATATCAGTGCTGCATAACGTTACAGTCTGCTTCCACCAATCACCTGATGCCCATTGGAGAAAAACAGAAGCAGGAAATAAACCCTCCGAAATGTGCAACTGTGAGAACTTCAGTGCCTCAAGGATCCAAAAGTGGGTTTTTCTCCAGTTATTAAAATAACACTGCTCGTGTTGGTCTTGGGTCCCGGTCTAATGAGTCTCAGTCCAAATGTTTTAAGGATCAAAAAGTGGGAGGTTCTTCATGGCGGCTGGACAAAAAGTCCAAAACTGGTCTTATACTTGATGCAAAGGGTTAATGTTCGTTCCTTGCTCTCATTCCCCACTTTTCTGTGCTTGCTCCATAGTCGTATCCCTGTCTGCCACAGTTGTATCTGATGAAGCTCTGAACACAGCACAGTTGTCAGCAGGCCCATGTGTTTACTACTAGTTTACACAGGAGTAAACTCGTTGTTGGAAAAGCCCGAACCAGCACTGCATGTAGCGCATTGTTGTGCCTGAGCTAACAACTACTCGAGTCAACATTTATGCCTACAAAGAGTTTAGTTAAACCAATCTTTCAAATTCAAAAAGATTCATGCAAGCTTAATTGTGATTGGAGGAAACAGTCTTTATACACAGCATTCGTTTGAGAAGCTTCTCTTGCAATCCTGCATTAACTTCAGATACCAACAGGAATCAATGTGAGTATAATGCACAGTGAAAACGGGCTTTAGGATGTAGTTAAGCTATGTTCAACTACTTCAACTTTGTTTGTCTCTCTGTGGCAGCGCAGTTGTGACTCACAAAGCAAGTTCAGTTGGAGTTTACAGGATGGACGTCATCACTCATCCAAATTCTATCTTGTCCCTTCACAGACACAGTTTACCATGACTTTGCATCTCTGTGGTTGACTGATGGAGCCTTTTTGAGGCCAGCCTTGTAAGTTCAGCAACCATGTGCATAAGCATTAGTCTTTAACTTTTACAGTATACTGTACATACAGTGCATGATGAATACAGTCATTCTAGCTGCTATTGGCTGTATTAGCAGTGCTTGGCTTTAATGCTAACATCGGCATACCATCTTAAAAATAACTGCCTTAAAACATGTGGAGAGATGTAGTATTTCACAGTGTTTTTTTTGTTAAGGAAGTGTTCTGTAAAGAGAGAATAATGGAGTATGTCATTGTTCTGTATGGCAGTAGAACTGAGGGCTGATGGTAATATTGCCAGTTTCAACCCTTTTGGTTCTTGTCACACATTGACCACTGACAAAGCCCTTATTGTCCGTTTTTTTGTGTTTTTATTTTCTTTTTTATTGCATCTCCCGACCCAGGACAGAAATATAGTCCAAGGTCTGTAAAGTTTATATTAAAAAAAATATATATAAAAAAGAAAGGTGCATGGACAAAAGGCTGTGTGCATAATGAGTGAAACATAGAAAAGCAGAGGTTCAGTAAATGGGCTGTAACCTTCACTGACACTGATATCCGTCAGCAATGTAAAATAAATGGCTCCGGTAATGTCTATTCAACGTTTCTCTTCCTCTCCCCGCTGCATTTTTACCCAGGCAGGAAAACCACATGCGCAGCCTATATGATCTAGCCCATATCTAAAAACAATAAAGGCCAGCCTTTTTCGGACCGGAGCGCCAATAGAGCTTTTGAATGGCGGTCAAAAGAGATCATGTTTTGTGTCCCATTTAGCGGTTTGGGAGAGGAAAGACGCTGGCGGAAATCAAAGACGTGTCTTTGTGGAAACAAAGATCATCTGTCTCTCGTCTATTCTCCTCTGACAGGAAAAAGAATGTCTGAGGCTTGTGATTAATGAAATTATGGCGAGGATACAGTAAGCTAGGAAACATGCTTCCACGCACACACACAGTGGAGACGCACAAACAGAGCCCGGGCACCTGGAGGAGGAGGCATGGATATAATATCCATCACGGCGAGAAAAGATGACACATTTTCGGAGGTGAAATGTTAC
Source organism: Decapterus maruadsi (assembly GCA_030347415.2). Lineage (NCBI taxonomy): Eukaryota > Metazoa > Chordata > Actinopteri > Carangiformes > Carangidae > Decapterus > Decapterus maruadsi. The sequence continues at coordinate 16,366,579 of CM064888.1, forward strand.
CTCTCACCAGCCAAGCTCAGCTGTGTGTCCTGGGGCATTTATCTTTGGCAGGGAAACACACACACACACACATGCATACACACACTCACAGGAGCTGGAGGAGCCTCAACTGTCATCAAAGTTGTGGATGGAATCTTAGTTAGTGAGAATAATGGTGTTGTTATTACAGTGAGGTAATGGCAGATGGAACCGATGTCATACTACACACATCCACAGACACACAAACACACACTTTAAGCTTCTATACACCTGCTCACACAGACAGGACACACACTCTCACTCTCACACTCAAACCAAACAGCGATACACACATAACTTCACGGCTGTCTCCGCACACAGAGGTTGCAATGGAAATATAACTTTTTACTGCCACTCACTATTTTGTAGAACTTCTCTTGAGAACTGAGTGCTTTACACACATCTACACCCCCCACCCCCACTCCTCCAGACCCACTGCCGGTTCTCACTGCTCCGTTCCCCTGCAGGAAACTGAGCCCAGTGTAAACGCGACAGTTTGCTGAGCTCCACTCACCGCCGCTGTCAGTGCTCTAGACTTATTTGTGTTGATGTTGGAAGAATTTACGGCTTCGAAACTGCCGCGGAGCCGCAGATATTGACACATGTTGGGCTAAACCTCAGCGGGTGAAGCCAGGGAACCGCAGGGCTCGCTCTCTGGTTGGCTGTCGTCCGCTCGCTCGGCGGAGGCCAGGGGCGCGGAAGACGAGGCGACGGAGACGATGTCGAATCCGAAACCATCAGACGCTCCGATGGGTTGATTTACTCCGCAGGTATTGTGACGGATGCCTCGATAAATCTATTCACGGAGGATGACGTGTGAGGCTGCGTATTTAGATCGTGTGTGGGTTTCTGTACGTCTTTTCAAGTCCGTTTAGACCCGAGTGCCGACAGGAGTTGGAATCCACCATCCATCTTGCCTCGAATCCGCAAATTGAGACGTTGGGACACGTGAAGCTTCGCGAAGGAAACGTGCAATCTCCCCCTAGAACCGAGTAAAATGATGATACTGATATGCATGTCATAACTTTTAATGCTCAGTTGTATAACTTTGTAAGGTAGCTTTCAACAGTGTGTGTGTATTTACCCGTGAACAGATGGCGACTTGGCCTCGGGCGCTGAACCAGAAAAACAGATGCAACTCTGGTTCACTCTGGATACACCATTACAGCAGGCCGCTAATAATGGAGTTCTAATAATGTCTGCGTGTGCGTCGGGCCACATATGCACTTGCACGTTACACATGCACATACATATATTCATGAATACACACACACACATATGCACGCTAATAGGACAAAATTTAGCAATCTGATGGTCTGGTAGCAGTCAAGACGGAGTGAGATGGACAGTTGCATTTATCTTTAATGGTGACCACACACCCACGTGCACGCACACAGAGTTCACAAAGTGATCTATGTATATGCACTTTTCATCAGGTCAAGTGCAGTTAGTGCAAAAAAGGTACATTTCTATCAGCCTGAGATCCTGAAGGCAGCATATAGTGTATCTCATGACTTGTCGTTGGCTCCGGCCCCAGGCTGAGAGCTGCTGATTTACTCAGTGGAAGCAAACCTGTGGGACATGTAGCGGTGTGACAGGCTGTAATATTGACACCAGTTGAAGCTCTGCACTGCCATCTTCTGGATTTACACATGTTGTGATAAGAAACTAATGGAACAGGTTGGTACAAACCATGAAAGAGCAGTTTTACAATTCGACATCAAAGCACAACAAGAGCTAAATCATGAGAGGTCATATAAACTTCATACACTTGAATGAATTTCCTGAATCTCTGAGGTTTACTATACTGGTGCATATATGTGTCACTGCAGCCTATGGGAAAATATTTTAATGTCCCTAATGCATTAAAAAAATGACTGAAAGAGATGTTGAGAGAGGCTGCAGTCTGATCTTATCCATCACATTAACTGTACAAACATTAAAAGTATTATTCAAAGGGTGCTTAAGTCAGCAAGCTGATCACTCACTGCAGCCCTGCGTGCTCACATACCACTGAAGACGAATGAGAGAAACATACTTGGCAACTTAATTACATATAATGACAAAAAATAAATGAGGAAACGACAGCATCTGCATATCTGTGAAAACATAGCCATAAATGGTCACTCGTGGTTTTAGTTGCTTGTGCAGCACAATAGCAGCCAGAGTGTGAAGTGTTTTGTTGTTAATGTATCTTGTTAAATACTGATAAAGCCACTCGATGCAAGAATTTAATCATTTTGGGCACTTGGGCGCTGTGGAAAAACAAAACAAAAACAACATGCATCACTAACATGAAAGCCTTGCAGACAGTTGCTAATTTAAACCTCCAGTAGTTATGTGACATTATTCATGGAGTTGTGTTTTAGGCCAGTATCCAAATATTAAATACTCATTCCACAATCACCAGCATGTTGCGTAATATGTCTTTTTAAATGGTTAGTCTGGTCCGGAGAAGCTCATCTAGCATTGTATTAGACTTCATTTGAATGAAAACTGCTGTCTGCTGTGCTGTGACAAAAAACAACAACATGAAGGAATAGGAAAACCAAAAAACCAAAAAAAAAAACAGTGCATCCAAAAAACTTGTCATGGTTCGTCTCTGGTTTCCCGTTTGTGTCCTGTCTTATTGTGAAATTCCCTGTGTCTTGTCTTCCTGTGCTCTCCCTCTGGTGATTACGTGATGTGTCTCACCTGTGTTAATTGCCCCACCTGTGCCTCGTTTGTCCCTCATGTATTTAACCTCAGTGTTTTCCCAGCCTCCTTTGTTGGCTTGTCCCTAGTCTACCTGCGTGTTCCTGATATGGCTGTGGTCCTGGACAGGTTGCCAGTCAATCACAGGGCTAACGCAGACAGACAACCTTTCACCCTCCCATTCACACCGAAGGGCAATGTAGAGCCCGTCCAAAGTGAATCCATATACATTTTTTTAAAATGCTGCCCCAGCATTTTCATGAAGATACCCAAAACAGATCCTTTCTGAAACAATGGTGTCATACCCCCCACTGCTCATAACGCAACAATAACAACTCCATTTCCATGTGTACAAGGCCTTAGAATTGCATCCAAGCTGTAGTAGCATGAACGGGGAGAACATGCAAACTCTACACAGAGGGGCCTTGCTGTGAGAGGACAGTGCTAGCCGCTACACCACAGTTCCCCTGTCAGTTATATTGTAACAAAGTTCAAATACACCCCAGACACACTGTCAGTGACTTATTCTGGGGTCATCGGGCATTCTGGGTCTTTCAACATCAGGTTATTGTTGATGTGACCCAGCCGGTGTTGTTATAGGGGTCTGTGATTATGAAGCTCATGTGGTTCTCTGCTTGATCCACAGCCATCTTGACACCCTCTCAGGGGCATCAGTGATCTTCCTGATGGATCTCCTCCTGCACGATCCCCTAATTCCCAGCAGCTTGAGTAGCTTGGAGAGTGACAAGCTTGCAAATCCAATCCTCTGCACCCAGCCTCATTGGGATTGCACTGGGGTGGGGACAGTATTCACATACCATCCCCTCATACTTGATCTTCTTCCTCTCAAATGCCTCCTGCATCCTTTCTTCGCAGGCTAAACACCAGAAGAACCACTTAACCTTGTTGACCAGTCTGACCATGGACAATGCAGTGGACTCTGGGTATCTGAACCATCTGAGGAGAGCTGATGGTTCAGGTACTGTAGGTTTGAAGTGACCCCTTTCACATTTTCATGTTGTTGTTACATAATATATAAAACTACAGGCCCTTTATGCTTAGTTACACTAAAATCCATGTAAGCCAAAGTGCTTTTGTTACCTGAACCTAACCACATGCAAGACTCATGGGATATGAAGCCCACTGTCCATTGCCAACATTTCTTTGAAAATGTACTGAATACCCTGTATATAAGTCTAATTATTAGATAGATAGAGATCCACATTATAGATATACTACTTTTAGCAGGACTTCACAGTCTTTCATCCAAATTCCTCTCCTGGGTTGTATTTATAGAGGCTGAGGTCAAGTCTCATAAATGATTCACAACATGTTGAAAAGATTCCTTGTAGCCTTAAATTTGCCAAAAGGAAAAGCAACAGGAACGGCCATAGACACAAAATAACAGGTGGAGACAATTTGAGTCCGGCGGGTCAAAAACGCATTATGCACACAGAATTCTATACTTGCATGCGTGCATCCATCCTTGATTCGAGCTCCAGTCCACCTTGTAACAATCTGTGCATGCTGTGCATCAAATCGTCCATTCCAAGTGGTGATTGAAACAAGATGGACATCGCACCGGGAGGATGATTTGTAAAATACATGGCAACAAATTATTTACAGGGATCCGTGCCACCCAAAAACACGTTTACTGGGGAGAGAAGCTCGAGGTTTTACTGGCATGAATAAGACTTTTATGAGATGTGATGGACAGATACAGAGCTGAGATTTATGGCTCTGGCATGGCCGGCTTGTCTACAGGGATACATTAAGGAAAAGATGGGAAGAAGAGATAAATGAGGATGAAGAGTAAAGGGTTGAAGGGGAGGAAGAGAGGAAGGAGAGTGCAAAGCTAGGGCAGGAGAGACAAAAGAGAAAAGAGTGCTGTGGGGATACTTGGATTCCTTTCATTCGCTGCTATTATCTTAATGTCAAATGAAAGAGCAGAGAGGGCAGCGAGGAGCGGTCACGGTACATTCCTCTGCAGAGTAGAAACACTGTCAACATCTTCCATTTGTCCTTGATCAGTTGACACTGATGCTGCTGTTGGACCTCGCACTGAAACACATCCCACATATTACATTTCCACATTCTGCACTCGGATATTATTGGACCCTTGTTCTTTACTCTCTATTACACATCTCGGGCCGCGATCACAAGGAATGTGGACATCCATCCGTTTTAAGGGGAAGTGGGAAGCACTTTTTAAAAAAATTTTTTTTTATAGCTTCAAGTAAACATATCTGGAGCAGAGCTGCTGTAAAAGGAGAAATGATCTAATTGGCTTTGTTAGACCTCAGTGGGTGAAGACAGACAGATAAAAAAGAATCAGGTCAGCCAGAAATTTCACAACAAATGGAAAGATGAAAGTAAATTATCTGATAATCTTCTGACTAATCTAATCCTCTGATTATCACACCTCTTCCATCATAAAAAAATAATTACTACCATATTGAGAACAGTGATAGCACATCATTTATCAACATAAAGATCAGCTAATAGAAAAGTGGTGGAGTGAGTTGTAAGGTTTTACTTTTAGTTTTATCACATAAAAAAGTGTCTGGAGAGCAACAGGATTAAGTATAAACTTCTGTCATTAAATCAATAATGGAGGGAGGATACAACTTGACACTTGTCTTCTTTCATCTAAGCATTGATTAGTGCAGATTTGACTGCAGTGTCTTTATTACATGAAGATATGACAAAGGTTCTGTACGTTTGGGTCCTTTTTGAGGGATCCAAGTTTATTTATTTACTTATACTTAACAGGGATAGAGCATATTATGGGGAAAAAAATACACAATATTTTTGCAAATATGCTAGATTTAGCCAAAAGGTTTTTATAAGGTCTTATAAAGGCTCCCTAAAATGAAACAACATCTTTCGTTAATTGATCTGAATCTCTTTGCTGTGGTTTTTGTTTGTTTGCCACTAATGCAGTGGCTGCTTCTTGGATCTCTGTATGATTTCTGATACTTACTATGCACAAGATGGAGGTTCTGCGAAGAAGGAAAAAGAATATGCCAACTCTGTAAAACACTTCCTGGCACCTTCAGGATGTGGTTGGTCACCATGAGACCAGAGCTCCTTCTTTGTTGGTTGGGATTTCACGCTTCAAAATGTTGCTGATCTGTGGTTCCTGCACAGTGAGGTGGTTTCTGCCTCTGGAGCGGCTCGGGGTCTTGGACCACATTTTCTTAAAGCAAAAATCTCAAGCTGTGAGCGTTAATGGGGCCTGGGGGGGGAGAGGTCTGCGATGGGGAGCAGGGCCTTTGAGAGAGGGAGGGGGGTAGGGGGAGGGAGGGTAGGACAGAAAACGCAGGGCTTGTAAAACTTGTCTGAGGTTGATGTGGTCTCGCTGCGTTTCACAGAGGCTGATGTTAACTGCTGCAGCGAGGTGGAGGGTCCAAGCTGAGTGTGTTTATCCTGGATGGGGGAGGCAGCAGTGTGCATGAGGAGAGGGAGATGCCTCTGGATGATCCGGGCTCTGGGTGCAGATGGGTGGGCTTTACAGTACGTGTGAGAGTTACACTGAATGGGTTTGACCGCATATGTTCATGAGGCAGATGCTCAAACTGCCCAACTGACAGAAAGATTATTTCCTTCACATCCATAAGGGACGTTCACATAGGAAGTACAGTAACTCAACTCCTGCACAATAAAATCCATCATTTACTGCGTCCTCTGCGTTATACATGAACACATTTTCTTCATTCATCTCAGCTGGATGCAAACCCGGAGCAACTGCTGCAGCCTGAACTTGTTGAGGGGCACCGGTAAAAGGGCAGACATCTTTGTTCGAAGGCTTACGCAGCTCAGAATAACACACAGTATGTATGTCGATCCTCCTACTGTAAAATAACAATCCAGACTTTGATTTATTTCACTGTCGCTTTCTCATGCATATCTGGGTGGCGCATTACATCAGGACTCGAACCATAAAGTTTCAATGGAGCGTGCTTCATTCAACAGCAACATTTGGTCCATTAACAGAGCCCAGGCCAGTGTCCCTTCATGGGACGGGCCTGTGTGGAGATTCCTGATTTCCTGTGGAGAATCAACTTTCTAATCCCGCACTTGACTGAAATGTTTTACCAAGGGCCACGTTAGCCAGCAGAGGCTTGAGTGGTCTGTCATTACGTGTGTGTTTTATTATCATAATTGCCCAGCGTGAGTTGACTCCTGCTCTTATAGCACGCCCAGTGCTTTTCTGCATACTAGATCAGCTCTAGTTGGTGACTGACCAGCTTCAGTGACAGAGCTGGGCAAAAGGTCATTTCGTCCCAGCAAACATCGAGTTTGTTGGTTGACAAATGTATTCTTACCCTTTCTTAGCCACTTGAAAGCACTTTACAGTGCAAAGGTTAGATTTTAAGGGGGAACTACGCAAGTCCGGGCGCTTTTCCATTGTTTTTCTATAACCCTGCTCCCAGCCATGTGCATTGTTTTCAACAAAGCTGGCGAGAAATCAACCCATGTAGCGGTGGATAGTGTTATATCATATATACGTTATAATGCATACTGTATTTGTGTAGTCTTATCTGTCATACAGTAAACAAGAGATTACGGGTTACGGGGCAAGTTTGTGTTGCAGTGGAGAGCTGGGTCGGAGGCACTGATCTTGCATGGTTGGTTTTTGATCAAGAGACGCTGGGTGGAAGGCAGAGAGCCTCCATTTTCCCTCATCTCCCTCAAGTGATTTATTGAAATAGCTTGCATTGTTCCTTTTTTAACTCCATTGTTCATATTCTGAAACAGTATGTTATCAAAACACCTTTTATGATGAGGGCAAGTGATCACTTGAGATGGGAGAAACAGAGCTGGACTACAGACTACCAGTATCCAAGACCAGCCCCACAGTGGAGATAAACTACACAGGGAATGTGCCGGTCTTTTTTTCGACCTGTAACCCCACTTTCATGTTCTGGCCAGAAAGAGATGTTAGGTTACTACTGTAAACAGATGCTAACATTTTTTTTTTCGAGGGGGGGTTACATTAAAGGAGAAAAACACGATATTTCATCATTTCCTTAAAGTTTTGCTCTTGTATTCAGGGGTTTGGACAGAAAGAAAAACACAAATCACTCTTTGCAGTGTCATGCAAAGCAGTTTCACTTTCAGCTTACTGTAATGGTTATGACTCAATCACTCAGCAGACGGAAACAGGAAAGAAAGTGACTGAAAAAGAATAATGAAAAAACAAAAGACATTAATACTTATAATTCCCACATTTGTGTTTCTTACACTGTTCATGTTCCTGTGTGATTTTAGTTTTTGGCAACACTGAGCTCCATCTCTTCATGTAAGTCTCATTAAGGCTTTTGGAAAAATGTCTTTATTTGTCGCACAATACCTCATCCTTCTGGTCTTATCATCACTGTAAAGGGATCCGGGGAAATTTAAGTCCCATCACTCGTCTGGTAATGTCTGTTACAACTAAAATGCCTCCCTTATTGTAAGTCCATAACCAGGATTTTTGGCCTTGAACCATAGAGAACATCGGTCCCGGGCCTAACCTCCGCTGTGGGGAGACTGAAACTTTTTCCTTTTGGCCGTTTGATCCTCAGCACAGATGGTTTTCTTCAGGAAAAGGTGCTGAGTGAGAGATGAAAAACCAGATTTATGATATCAAAAGAATACGGACCGTTCGTGTTGTCCTGCCAGGAACGGCTTGAGCTAACAGAGGAATGAGCAAACCAAAGGATTCGACCTAGAGGTGGGGATAATTGTTTTTGTAGAGAGACCTGAGCCATAATCACATCTGAAATGTCTTTTATGCAATTGCACAGACTTTAAATTTTCCAAATGCTGAAATGATGCAGTCAAAAATATGTAGTTTATTTGTAGCATATGGTAATGATAATGATATATCATAACTATACTTTATATAAAAATCAAAAAACAAAATCTTTATCTTTCATGGATGTTTCATGGTTTTGGATGGTCAACAGGCCAAACTAATCAGCTTATGCACCATAACGATGACTGGGTTATGTCTTGGGGAGTCAGCCCAGTCTTGAGGGTCCAAACCAAACAGCGCTAGTGATGGATCTTGGATTGGACCTGAACTTTTTTCCTTCTTCACTTGATTTATTATGATATAATTTCTTCACATGGCATTCTGCTCATATCCTGACACTCAACTCAATTATTTATTTCCTTTTTCTTAAACTTGCATCTGGACTCCATGTCTGGCAGTGATGGGCTGTCTGACAGCTCAACACTTAGAGATCAAACCAGTCAAGAAGTCTTTCTCATGCCACCATTTCAAGACCGAGTCTGATGTCATTGTGCCACTTTCCAACAATTTCTTCAACAATATTGGTTTGATTATAGATTATTGTGTGATACTCTCTGATCAGATCTTCTAACCAGGATGCAGTCCAGATGCTGATGCTCGGGTCATCTTTACATCAAATTAGTCCATAGCACTATGGGTGGAGTTGCTATGCAGGCAGTTACTGTGTAAGGCGGCCCATGTGAAAATGTGTTTTTTTTGTGGTAAGTTCGCTACATTGTAACTACTAGCTAGCCTAACTAGCTGGCATTGTCACCGCAGTAATATAGCCCAGAAGTTTTAGTCATAATAGATTCAAACGACACTAACAAACAACACTTGTGTTTGTGTTGTTTGCGAAAAGTAATTCAAATTCTATTTAACAGAATCACAAAATGTCAAACAACATTGGAACAATGCCCTACTAATGTTTACTCTAGTAGTTGGTTCAGTCACTACACAAGAGACACAATGACAAACCTCCACACCACTACAGTTGTGTAGACACACCTGTGGCCTATTGTTATCTACAGTGTCATTTACACTTACCAAGTCAGTTACTATAGTTAACTTGCTACTTAACAAACATGAACAAGAACAGAGGTCAAAGGAATTAATCAAATTACTATTGTAGACAATGAAAGGCTGTGAATGAGATTGAGCCTATCAATTTTTTGTATTTATTTTGTGTCGCCAACTAAGATCATAATTTTTTGAGTGTGATAAGCTCGAGTGGTGCCAGAGTGTCCCAGGACATGGAAACACATTGATCGATTGCGACGGTCTCGCAACCACAGCAATCAAGAGCTTTCAGCTTTATTTTGAGATTCTCGGCTGTCATTCTCAGCTGTCAGCAGACTTTTGATGCGGTGTGTAACTCCCAGATGTAAGTGGGTGTAACCACATGTTAAGCAGGGTGTTACTGAGAAAGAGCAAACGCCATCAGACGCGTTCCTATCACCTTTTCCTTGTTAGGTGGATCCTGTCGGTAGATCTCGAAGTTCCTGTGGGTGGATCGGGGTATTTATTTCACAGAGAGCAGAAAAGCTGTAAATCTCATCTAAGGAAGTCTCACAAAACAGAAACTTAATCACATCATGGTGATTTGGGGCCACAAGGAGGCGAGCATACCGAAACTCACCATTTAGTGTTTAAATATTATATCTCTTTCACCTTTCTGACAAATTAGGGATACGATTCCTGTCATCAAAATGAGTAAATCTTTCACAATCCATTCCACCCCATGGACCGAGACAACCACAGCTCTGGCTCCAGTTCAGGGCTCCACGCTCCTTGTTGTTTTGCTTTCCTAAAGCGGTGGAGATGTCTGATGAGGATTTCCGTCGAAAGAGCTCTTGAATTTCTCCCCTGTGAATCGGGCGGCGTCCCCCTGGGGCGACCTCCCACACTGAACGCTGTTGACACATTATGAAATATTCCCCCCGATCCCTTCACGTTCCCTTCAACTGCAGTCTGTGTTTATGCACCCACTTGCTCCTTCGCCCTCCATCCGTCTATTGGACATATATGAACTTTTATTCTCTTTTGACCATTTCCTTTTCATTGACGTCCCCTCAATTACCTTTTCAATCTCCGCTGCCTTTTCAACTCCCTCAGAAACCTGGAATTCTTTGGCTCGGTGCTCCCTTAAAATGAGCAATTACCATTGTTTTCATTTTTAAATATCGACTCATTTTGGTCAGGATACAATTATAATTAGGATATCCTTTGGCACTTGCCAGTAATAAGTCAGATGTGATGATTTCCCCTTCACGTTTCAAACAGAGCTGGGAGGCTTTTTCCGAGCCCAGAGTTTGTGTCAGTGTGGATGTTTGGCATCGCAGCCATGGTGATGGATTTGAGGCCCTTCTCAAAAACAACATGGCTTACCTCTAATCGTGGCAGTCCACTTTACACATTAGCACAATCAATTTAATTGGGGAAATAGCTGAACGAGAGGTGACATCAAAGACGCAGGCGAGCGGCCCCGGCGCATGCAATCACCCAGCATCCATCGCTGCTTCTGGACAGGGATGTGCGTCACGGTGGCTGCAGTGGAAAATGTGAATCGTTCACAATGCCTTGTAATGTAGAGCGAGGTCTTTGAGGCCTGCCAAACTGCATCACCGTGCCCATTTGTCTTGGTGGTGTTTTTCATGTTACTTTGGGGGTCATGGAGCTCCGGCATGTGGCTCCACATCAGGAACAGAGATGTTTATCCACATCCATGTGTTTTGGACGCGGTATGAAACAATATGCAGCCCTTATGGTTTTAAGAGCCAGATTCTCTTGTGTCACATTTTCCCCGCTTACATCCAGGTTAGGACGAGGTCAGACCGGACCCCGGCTTTGACTTTCCAATTATTGTATAACGCTGTCCTTTGTAAATCTATACAATACACACACTGCCATGTAACACTAGTCCACGAGCGGGAAATTGTTGCACCTTGTGTGTGCCCCCTGCCTGGAACCCTTTGTGAGGAATGTAAGTGCAGGATGAAGCTGTTTTTTAATGTTTTTCAGAAAGCAAGAGTTGATCCAGAGCAAGAAATGATTTGTTAGCTAAACCCAGAAATATTCGTTGATTTTTATGGCCATTTAGAAAGCGGGCAGCAGAATGAGCTGTTGTGCAGTTGCTATGGCTACTTTCATTACTTCCTCTCCCTGTCCCCATTTTGCTCTCCACCAACATTCAGAGGAAAAATATCTGTTTTTTTTTAGCTGCTAATTCAACATTAATCATCATTAGCTACTCTCTAATGTTGTATGTGTCGGCGCTGGGCTGGTAGCAGTTGGTTTAGCTAAAACCAGCTGTTTATTGTCAAAAATAAGTTGATAGAGTGGGAAGAGGGAGCCAAGACAATGAAGTTGCAAATGTCAAATCAAAACTATGAGCTAAAAGATGCTAAAACGCTCATGCGTAGCCAAGGAAAACTGCTGTTTCATTACAACAAGTGACTCCTGCCACACTACAATAAACCATTTGACAAACTGTACAGAATATTACGTAATGCAGCTTTAATAAGTGGCAGAATTAATGCTACGAAATGAACTCAGTGGGTAAATAAAGATAGTGACATAGTGTCTGAAGCAGGTAACTAAGCTAAACCAGGCTCCTGTCCCAGAAAACACGGATAAAAAAAGACTTCTTTTGATTGGCTGAGAACCTCTTACAATATCACTAATATAAAAAACTAAAGCAAAGCAAACCACAAAAGGGGTTGAGGTCTCCTCTCTTTGCTAAAATCATGCTTTTTGTTGCACCCTGTCATTGACTCGCACAACACTTGGCAGCAACGTTAACAATGGCCCGAGTCCAGAATATTCATCTGTGAAGGAGCAGTTGGTGCTTGATGAAATGTTCCCCGGTGTGTGCAGGCACGCACCTACGAGGCTGTACGCACAATGCAACTGCAAACAATCACATTTGCATGTTTTGTATGCTAAGTCCGTGGTCAACAGGGTCATCCACACCCCTCCATCCTAACCATTTACATATATTAAACGTGATGCAGGTGTCTTGACTGAATTTTTGGCCTTAAAATATGTAAATTGCATGAATCCAAATGTGAGGAAGGTCTTCTCTGTGGATGTGTGCAAGACGTTTCTCTCAGATGTGATACTCTGACTCTTGATTTACCACATAAAAGTATGATTTAAATTCTTTAATTTTTTTTTTTTTTTGCATATTCCACAACTCATCTTACACCCCTCCCCTTCCTTTGGAAATCACTGCAGGACAACAGGGAGACAGTGATGTCAGCAGAAAATCCGTCCCCACCCTGTCTTTCACTCATCAGTCATCACCACGTGCGGTGACCTAAGCAGAGGCTGCGGAGGTCACGACCACGCTGTCCATCTCTGTTACTACGTTCATGAATAAACACGGGGCCGGTGTATGGGTGTGCGTGTCCGTCAGGAGCGATTGCACGCGCGCGAAAAACGCACACATGCGCACACACACAGCCTCGTGCCGACTCCTCTGGCATAATTAGAAACATTTGGGATCATTTGCAAAAGGAACACGAGCTCTGATGGGATCCAGATGCACTACTGGGTTTCACCGAAATACAGGAACCTTTATTTATGAGGGGCCATTACTGGCTCCTCACCCACGGAGGTGTGTGTGTGTGTGTGTGTGTGTGTGTGAGTGTGACTATGTGTACATACTTCTTAGTTTGTCCAGATACTAAATGAATGTTTGGATGTGTGGATCATCCAGATTCAGGTCAGACAGGTCAGTTGTTCTTTTTTTTACACAGGAAACGAGCAGAAAAAGAAGTTACATTCAGAAAATAAAATCCTTTAATGGTATAAAAATGGCACTCGTATTTTTATTATGTCATGTAATTCTGAATAAGTGAAGCACTTTTACGGTAAAAGTACATTCATGACTGTCTTGGTGTGACTCAGCATTACTGTTTTTAATGTCCATGCAAAAATGATTCTTTTGCAATTGATCCCTTTTCTTCTTCTTCTTCTTCTTCTTCTTCTTCTTCTTCTTCTTCGTCTTCTTCGTCTTCGTCTTCTTCTTCTCTTCACTTCTGCACTTCACATGACATCCAGATGTCTTTTGTTCATGTTGTCCTGTGGCAAAAAAACAAACAAACAAAGCAGATGCTGTTAATTGCTTTAATTGGGAGTGGAGACCAGGCATTCTTACTGATTGCACAGCTAAAGGGATCAGTGTTGTTACATGTAGTGCTATACTACCACCTTGTGGCTACAATATGAATAGTCAATAAAAGTCTGAAGCTTGATGAAGGTAGGATACATTTAGAAAATGGTTATATTTCGGGTCAAATGTAGTTGGGGTGGTAAACTTCTGGTGTGGCTGAGATTAGTGTGAAAATGTGATCTTCTGGATTTCTGACTTTCTAAATTTGGCACAGCACCATGCTTGAGTTGATCCTGTTTAAGATTTACTAACACAATAAAATGCATTGTCATACTGTATATTTTCTTACATCAAAAAATTACAAAACTCATTTGTAAATCAGGTGCTGTTGCAACTGTCTATCTGACGACTCCACGAGCTGGAATGAACAGATGACAGGACTCTTTTGTTCTTCATTCTGTCGGACTGTTAAACCAGAAGTTTGGTCTGTGGACAGGACAGGAGTCAGGTTACACTGGGCTGTGGTGCAATGCAGCCAGCTGATGAGTCTTCTTCCATATAGACCAGTGTAGGCTATGCAGGAAGCTCTGAACATGATGGGGAGTGATAAAACTGAGAGCGCTGCTGCTACTTACCGTAGATGACCAAATAATCGCCCGCGTGCAAATAGCCGCCTGTGCTCTAACAGCCGCCGGGGTCCGAGCTCATTTGGCATAATAAACGCCTGTTCAATTTAACGCCCGGGCGATTAAGTTTTTACTATAGTCTTGCACAGAAAAAAAAAGTTTTTTTCAACAGCGACTCCTACCTCTGTCAGTCAGCCCCTCCTCTCGCTCTCTCTCTCGCATGCAGGCGGACACACACACACAGACACACAAGCGGGACAGGTCGCGCTGGACGACACAGGATAAATGGATAAATACGCTCAAGTACAGTGTTGAAATTACCGCGACCCCCCCCCTTCGCTCCCCCCGCTCCCCCCAGCTACCGTTCATAACACTGCTGATCAGCTCCCTGTGTCGCGGTAACACAGACAAACTGTCTTTGTCCAGTGGTCGATGGTGAAATCCGTGTTCTTTGCATGATGGTCTGGTGCTGCTCATTGCAAAAATAAATTGTAGCCTGTTGCAAATAGCCGCCTGGTTCTTATAGACGCCTGGGGTCCAAGTCGATTTAGCATATTAAACGCCCGGGCTAATAAATGGTCATCTACGGTAGGGCTGGGCGATATATCGGATATACTCGATGTATCGCGGCTTGTTCTCTGTGGGATATAGAAAATTACTATATCGTGAATATTCGAGTATACATTAAATTTACACGCAGTTGCTTTGAGTCGCGGGCATTAAACGACAGGTTTTTCTCACTCTCTCTCATCTCTCCGCACGGAGAGATAAAACAAGCGCACCTAGTTACGTACATCACATTCTGCCGTGCGTGCAACGTCATACGCCCGGCTGCATGTAGTAGCGAAGTCCGCGGAATTTTCTCCAGCCGCCGCTGCCTTGTCTGCTGCCCGGGGACAGCTGCTCACGCTGCCGCAGCGGGTCCGTGCGGGAGGGGATCGAGTTGGGGGGGGGGTCGAGTCGAGTTGAGTTGGTCGTGTGTGTGTCCTGGTCCAGCGGCCGCGCCGTGTGAGTCTGCTGCTGCCCGGGGAAGCTGCTGGCGCTGCCGGCGGCTCCTCGCCGATGAGCCGCCGCCCACGCTGCTGCAGCTCAGCTGGTCCATGCGGGGAAGGAGGGGAGGAAGGGGGATCGAGGTGACGGATTACATCGGTTTGATGATGCTGGAAGTGATTTGATCTCTGACTTTCACCAGATTTAACTTTTTATCAAAAAATTTCCCAGCTGATCCATTTTTTCCTCATTTTCTCAGTCCAAAGTTTGCGCTGCAATAAAGTAATATGTGGACGCGCGTGCCCGATGATGCGCGTGCATTCGTGTGTGGGGGGGTCCGTGTGTGTGTCCTGGTGCAGTCGGACTTGACTAGAGTTGAAATATTATCATCATCTGGAAGCAGCAGCTGTAAAACCAAAACCAGCCCCAGAAGCTCCAGGCGCGGAGAACCAGAGAGCGGCCGCTCCCAGAGCGCTCCCCGAGAATGGTGCATCGTCGCCCGGGTAAAATACGTGTGGGAGAGGGGAGGAAGATTTGACGCTTTTTTCAAAAATCTGATCTAAAATATCAGATTCTACCACTTTCCCTCGGTCGATTGAGGTCCTGTAAAAAGTATGATGGTCTTTTAACTCTCCTCTAGCCATATGTGTATTATGACGTCATGTTTTTTTCAGAAAGTCACGTGATCATGCCTTTTAGCCGAAATGTCACAAAACACTGTATGGTACATGGTCATATAAGATGAAAAAAAAAAGCTCCAGCAAACTTTAAGCAAACAAATGAATGTTGGCCCTGTTCAAAGGCCTACATATGACTGTTCTCAAAATAGGTGGAGGAAATAAAATTATTTGTTTTTCAACATTTTTTTTACTGATATTAGCGGTCCCTCACTAAAACAGGCCATGAAAGGGTTAAATTATAAAAAATATTGATGAAATTACACATCATTCAATAGAAGACACCTAAACCTAATCAACAAAAAAAAAAATTGTAATACCTATTTTCACTTTGACGTGGTGTTTGTTTGAAAACATGGGCCAAAACTGTCCCTATCAGGAGAACGTTAGTGATTTTTAACAGGATCTGAGGGTTAAAATCAGCATATATCAATGCCATATGAACAATGTTATAATGTAGAATCATCATACTGGTATGATTGTATGTATCAAAGTGTTAATTCAAGGCTAAGGGATAATATCGAGATATATATCGTGTATCGTCACATAGTCTAAAAATATCGGGATATTAGTAAAAGGCCATATCGCCCAGCCCTAATCTACGGTAGTCTTAATGTCTGATGTAATACTGTATACAGTATATCTAAAGTGTTCTTTCTATCTGACTAAATGTTGGGTCTGTTCTTGCCACTCACCTTTTTATCCAGTCAAAGAGTCCTGTAACCCAACTTTCACCTCAGTGCTTCCTGGTCCATGTGTCTTCACATTGCCTGCATATTAAAAACAAAACCTTTATTCTTATTGTTACCTACAGTCCGCAAAACTGACACATGCATGTCTCTGTGTACATTATGAGATCTGAGGCACTAAAATGGAACATGATCTGATTTCTATTCCTGAAAATGTTATGTATTCTCTTTTAATCTAATATTGAATATTCATATTAAGTTACATAATGCATCATGTTGTGTCACCCTGTGTCAGATTAACTAAACCTCCCAGCGCTTACACACACACACGCAATATGAACCTGTCACAACACGGCCTGTCAAATCACATCACATGATGTCACATTGTGGACCGTCACTGACCTTTCTGTAGTGTTGGTATTGATTGATAAGATCAGCTTCACTCTCCTGTGTACTGAACAGAACGGCCTTATCAGCCACAACGCCATTGGTCCAACATCACTCATGTGCCAGTCAGCTGATTGATGGAAGGAAGGACCCCTACAGGAAACACATTAAACAGGTGAGTGGAGCACTGCAGGTGGATGCAAGGATGGGTGCATCTGTCGCAGTGTGTGTGTGTGTGTGTGTGTGTGTGTGTGTGTGTGTGTGTGTTTTTACCGGGGGCAGGCCGATAGAGAGTCAGTCGAACCTCAGGTGGTGAATTCTTGAACAGCCTCAGCACTTTCTACAGACATGAGAATGAAGACGAGTGACAACGAAGCTGCACTGGTCTTAAGAGGCCAGAGAAAACAAAATAAAAGCAATACAAACAGTACCAACGCATGGTACTGTTTATATGTTATCACATTAGCGCTTTCATATGTTGTAAAAAGGCATTTAAACAAAACTGAGCTATGTCAAATGTCGGAAATGTAAACATGCAAGTAATCTACATGTATCTGTCTTGTTGACCAGAAATCCAGACTACAGGAAAATTTATTTAGGAAAATAACTCTGCACATTCATTTGCCCATAGGTGTGAAGCTAATCCAAGCCCTTGCATGTACAGTATTGATTTTACAGTACCGAGACCTCTATAAAGTTTAACCTTATGGAGAGCAGCAGAGTCTGACAGGATTGTAACGCACTTGTTCCAGCTCCAAAAGTCAGATAATCTTCTGAGGTAAAACCTAACCTGAGGTTAACCGTTTGTAATCGACACATACCGGATAGGATAGCTCCTTCAGGGATTGGCCATTCACAGCCAGCAGGACATCTCCCTCCTGGATCCTGCCGCTCTGCTGAGCCGGCTGGCCTGGGAAAAGCTCCTTTATCCGGACGAGGCTGCCAAAGTCCCGAGTGGGCGGATCTAGTTCGCACATGAGGAAGCTGAAGCCCAGGCCATTGGCATTCTTAGTCAGCGTCACCTCCTGGGTGTTTTCTAAAGGTTTCATAGTGATGAGGTGGAGATGTTGAGGTGGTCAGGAGACAAAGGAATATGGAAAAAGACAGCAGATGTGTAAGGATGAGAGAAAAAGAACAAACTGATTTCTGAGCTTTAAAATAAAATGACTACAATAGATGAAAAAATAGCAGAAATGTTACTGTTCCATTATCCGTCTTGGGAATCTTCTTACTAAACAAGAAATGCAGAATTGGTATTTGTTGTATAGCCTTGGACTTTGTCCCTCCCCACAAGAATGCAAGGCCAATGACCATGAATGGGAAAATAAAACTCTTCCCTATCCAAGCACACTAAAGATACAGTGTCTTCCAGTAAACCACATAAAACTGACATCTCCTGGTGTGTATGTACTGTACCAAACAAAACAAATAAATTATACAGGGGTGCTGTGTGGCCACTGGCCAGATGCTGCATTGCAGTAAAATATCCCCATGTTTTGCCCTGCATAACACCAAGCCTTGCACTGATTATCCATAAGATGCAATTGGGGTTCAATAGTTTGTCCACAGAAAAACATTGTGTCATCACAGGAAATCAAGATTTGTTAAGTCAAGATTAAAAAATCTTGATTTAACAAATCTTGAATCAGTACTGTAATGATAGCATCAATACATGTATGTGGTATAGGGTAGGTGGACATTTAGGTTCTGATGCCAAAAGGAAAATGTTCACATATGTTAACGGTTGTTAAGACGTTAACCTCAGATCAAGAAGAAATAGACTCTGTATCACATTATAACACTGTGGCCCACTGTGTGATTTTCAGTGGAAGAGAGAGGGGAGAGATGTGGGATGACATATATAGAAGAACAGGCCTGAGGATAAGGAAGGCCAGAGGGATAAGAAGGGGAAGGTCAGGGTCAGGAAGGAAGATCAGGACGAAGAGGAGGAAGTGTGTGAAAGTTCACCTTGAAGCTGACTAGCAGACTAGCCTGGATGCCTGGTCGCCTATTAAGGAACAAACAGCTTAGAGCTGACAGGTTCTCTCACGAACGTTCCTCCTCAGCAATGTGACGTCTTGTCACATGAGTTTCTGTCTCTCGGGGAACCGCACCAGCATTTTATTCATTGTAGGAAGGTTGCACGAATGCTCAAATTTTGTTTAGCAGCTCCCAGAGAGAGATATCCTGGGTTTTCTTTTCTAGTTTTTGTACACTCAAGTTAAAATTATACTTGTCTAGCTGAGAGGTCCTACCGTCAGTGACAAAGCCGTACTCCTTGGGCCGCCCACTGATTGTGTTTGGAGGGGTGGTGGTGGTGGAGCAGCTGTTTTGTCTCGGCCGGCTGGAGGGTGGACTGAAGCTCTGATTGAACACACTGCTGCTGTTGTCTGTGCTGACAGAAACCCTGGGCACCTTCACCAGCTCCCTCTCCAAAACAAAGGTTACCACCTGGAGGAGACAAAAGGACAGACAAGGATTTGGTTTGAGCAGGAAATTGCAGTTAATTAAACAACATTACCATTACATGAATTAAGTAATTATGGCGGGGCTCTAATAGCCATTCATTGTACCTCTCCAGTTTTACTCAGACACTCCACAGCCTGCTGGTAGGTGATGCCCTGGAAGCTAAAACCATCCACCTCCAACACTCTGTCACCTGAAACATAAGCAGATGGGGACAAAAACATGAATTGCAACTTTAACTCTTCTTGTCCTGTTCTCTGCTGATCTGATCACGATTCAGCTTTAGACCATTATGTTGCCTTCCATTACTGCTCTGAAATCATCAGGTAAATGCCAATACATCAATTTCCTCATTATTAGTAGTTTAGGCTCGTGACCCCATTTTAACATCACAAATTTCTGGTGACCCCGTCAATCAAGATGTACCAGCTCAGATATTTTTATATGCTGCATTTTATTTGAACTCGATTTATATTAGAGAAAGTGAAAGTGTAGAATACAGTTGTTTAATATTGCATAATTCAATTTTTTAAATCAATTACTAGACATTTCAGGTGACCCCGTTTGAATTTTAGGCAACCCAACATGGGGTCCCAACCCCAAGGTTGAAAAACACTGGTTTAAAAGGTGTTTGCAAATCAAACATCCCATTACCGAACCAGATTTTTCTTGGAGGCACTCATATTGTTGGATTGGATATCAGGGCTGTAATACCTGTGTGTACACGTCCGTCTCTCTCTGCAGCCCCACCGGGAACGAGGCTCTTAATGTAGATTCCTCCATTAGGAAGGCTGGTGTTGACGCCGCCCTTGAACAATCAATGACAGAGGCTCTTAGTTCGACTTTCACAGCTTTCATAAGTGATACACTCATGGCAAGGAAGACAAACATGGCTGTAATGAAAGTAGCTTGGGGGGGATCATGTTTAATGCAGTGGATGTTGCATTCACTGGACAGTTGATTTACTGAAGTAGTTTTGAGGTACTTTATTTGAGTATTGACCAGTCCAGCAGGTTTATACTTGTGTTGTACTCCTCATGCAGTTGCATTAAAAGACATTGGTTATTTTTTGAATCAGACATAGAATCGTATGCACTGTCAAACATGTATAAAGTTGTTGAAGTTAGCTATTTCTGAATAAGGCACACTTTAAGTTATAACTAATGGCTTGTGGATGAGTAAAGAATATCATAGAAGAATCATAAGCCATCGATAGGTAACCTTTCATCGGGTTGTAGAAACAGATCCTACTGGTGCATCCATTCTAAATACAAATTTTTGCGTATTATTACTCTTGCATTGCAAATTTAGCTGGGAAAGCAGAATATGAGAATAACTTTTCTATCACTGGCTGCTACAGCCTGTAACACAGTGGTGATCAGTTTGAGTGAAGTTAAATATACTCTCTCTCTCTCTCTCTCTCTGTTGTGCTCGCTCCCTCTCTCTCTAATCTTGTCAGACCACAGATGTTAATCAGATTGAGAGGGCAGACATTTTGACCCACTGCCGAAGATGAGAAGCTCCACTAAATGAAGCCTGCGTAAATTCATACAGGGCACGGAAGTCGGCAGCCCCAGCTGTAGTCAGCTGACAGCCAGCCCATTAGTCTCTGTCCAATCACATTCATGCTCCTACCATAGGCGGTCTATTTAAATGTAGGCTGTCACACTGATTTCCCCCTCGACACGGCTCTGATCGCTGCGCATTGCTGCGCTGGAAAAGCTTGCCTCCTCCACCCCAGCCTCCACCTTTTCAGTGTCTCAGTGCTTTCTTCCACTCTGGGGGTTTAAATTGTCTCCCTGGAGCGACATAGCATGCGCTTGTCCATCCAGGGAGCTCCCAGATTGGAGCTTCAGCGCCAAGCCGAACTGTATTCCATTTGTGGCTATAAATGGTTTTAATCATGACGAGAGTGTTCCTGAATGAATTGTCCTTCTTGACTGTTCATTCCTGATGTTTTCAATCACGTTCTCTCTAAACAAATCAATTAGCTGGATATAGGACTTTGCAGGCTGACGTCAAAACCACTACTTTTAGATGCAAGCCAATTATTTGATAACAGAAAACTTAAACCTCAAGGGAGATAACAGTAAATTGAATTCAACTCAATGAAGATTTCAACATGTATCTTAAGTTAAAACAATGACATTTGATTTAGCTTTCCCAAATGCTGTTAAATGAGGTGATATCAGTAGGGGAAACAATGGGAGATTTTGATTAGATTTCATTTAGGGTTCAAGCTGAACAGGTCGTCAGTCCATTAAATGTGATGCTGAACAGAGACAAACAACTAAGCGCATGCACATTCACTCACAAACACAGGGCCAGAACCTAGAAGTATTTTGGGAACTCACAGTGACGCTGATGCCCAGACTTCCTGCTATCTTCCTGAGCTCCACAGTGGTCTCCTCCGGCCTCATGCAGTTTAGAGAGTGGGCCAGAGAGCAGATTTCCTAAAACCAGACAGAAACATGATTTCAGAGTCCACCATCAGTAAACATCACTAGATATCATTTAATAAAAACACCTGGGCCATCGCCATGTTTCTACCTGTGCACCAAGGCCTTGTACTTCACCGGGGACGTGCAACCTGTTGCCGGTCTTCGGTGTCATCATGACTGAAACGAGCTCATCCAGGTTGTCCTCTCCTGGTTGGCCATAGGCCATCATTGGAGCTTGGGATTCGTGATTTCTCGACACAGAGGAGCGCACGCTATTGGGACTGATGGTGACTGCAGACAGAATTTACAAAGGTAAGTAACTTCCTGTAGAATTTTTTTTGGCAAATTTTCCAAAAATAAGCAGTTCCTGTTTTGTCCTCTAAATGTGTTAAATGAACTGTTGGGTGTATTAGGAAATCTGAACTTACACTGTGGAGCTAGTTAGCATAAAGCAATTTGGAGATTGTGGTATTTTGTTACCTTTGGGCAAAACTAGGCTAGCTGTTTCCCCTGGTTTCAGTTGTGCTAAGCTCAGCTAAGACTATTGTGTCTCCTTGTGGTATTAAGCAATTTATTTCCCAAAATGTATTTCCTGTATTGTATAGATCTTCACTCATGTTTAAAGGACAGTTGTGTTTTTACTGTTTCCCCTTTGTATAGCTAGCAGAGATAGCCTACCAAATATTAGCCCACTGAGCCACAGATTTTGGCATCAGTCATGTGAGCCCAGGTCAGACTGATTACTGCAAACCGTTACCACTGGAGTCATGCGGCGCTAATGTCAAGCTAGCTTTTCTTAGTTTCCAGTAGCATTAATCACTGTATGCTAAGATAAGATCATAAAAGCTACTCCCTCTAGCTTGGTATTTACTGTAGACGTGTTATATCAATAGATGGTTGTTAACATTGTGTGTTTTATGTTAGGATCAATAATGCATACAACAATGGACAGCTAAACAATACAACTAGGGACAAAGAAGGCACTGTACAAAACGAAAGGAATTAATGCAGATATAATTGTCTTCATTCTGTTAATTCAGAGCAGGTGCATTACAAGAAAAGAGCTGGCCATAATTCATTGCAAACAAAGAAGGGTAAAGGTCATAGCCACGCGACGGTCACACGCATACAGTAAGCATACACACACACACACACACACACACACACACATAGAGCACCTTTTGGCTGAGAGATAATGAGCTGCACCTCCTCGGGGCTGCTCTGCATGACCTCTGCTGCCTCGCTAAAAGTGACGCCCTCCAGGCTGATGTGGTTCAGAGAGATCAGACGACCACCTGAGGGCAAAGGTCATAGTCAAATGATGCTGGTGTCCAGTAACAGTGGAGATGTGAAGACCCCCACCACCACAACCACCACCACCACCGCTTCTGAACCCACGTGTCACCCCAAAGGCCTATGACTGAGTCCCATGGATACATTCCCCTGTACAATCTCTGTCCTCATCTGCACTTTTCCAGCATAGATTTTCTTAAAACAAATAACCCACAATACTTAAGGGTTTTGGTTTGGATGTACATGTATTAATCAATGAATACATGCTTATTTTAGTAAGAAAAGTAAACCAGTGACATTTTCAGGATTAATGTTTAATGAGGACGAAGCTTGTTTCTTGCTTGGGAACCTACCTGGTCTGATGCGTCCATCTTTATCAGCTGGCCCACCTGGCACAATGGAAGCAACAAAGATGCCCAAGTCGTAACGTCCCACAGTGTCCTCTCCCACTATCACAATACCTGCAGCGCACAAACCACGGATGTGTCAAAAAAAACCCCACAAGAATAAAGACCCTTCTTTCAGTCACCGCCATGGAACTTGCTAAAACATGATTCACAGCTGTTTTCGAAAGGACATTTTGTTCATTGTGTGATACAGAGTGATGAACTTACCAAGGCCAAGCTTCGGGTCTTTCTTTAGAGAAATACAGATAACTTCTCTCTCTGATGAGGAACCCATCTTAGTTGGAGTTTCTGTGAGATACACAGTGAAAGGAAAGAGAAACATGAAGTTGCACCGTAGAGATGTTACAGTCAGCTGTGACAATCCTCACAACAGTTTTGTGGCTTCGTGATCAAACAGTGTATAACAGAAAGGTATGTGCTCCAGGTGAGGCTCGAACTCACAACCTCGGCATTGCTGCTGAACACTGTCTTATAAGTACCGCGCGCTGACCGATTGCGCCACTGGAGCTCTGAACCAACTTGCTACAATGCTTTTTGTGTAGCGAATACAGATGCTGTTCTCAGCTGGCACATATACTGCTACGTTCAGTGAGGCTCATCCTGTATCAATATTACAGCTTGAGGTAAAGACATTTCTGCAGACAGCTCTGTTTGTCTGGGACAGAAAGCTTCGAGCTGCAGTTTAGTCTCTGGCAATTATCTTGCTAGAACTGTCAGCAGCCTTTGATAAGGTGAACCACCGCATAAAGCAACCCAAGCACTCGAATATGATCATTCGGCAAGATCCATTCTTGTTTTTTTTTTGTTTTTTTTTGATGTGTCATAGAACAAACATCCATTTCCCCAAATCTCCCTACAGGGCTGCCTCACAGCTGTAATAACAGCACAAAGGATAAAGAAACATCACCTCTAAATACAGCTCTATTAGTCAGAGCTGTAATGTTTAAGGTCAATAAATGTTTCCATCTCTACTACATCATCATCATCATCATCATCATCATCATCATCATCATCATCATCATCATCATCATCATCATCATCATCATCATCATCATCATCATCATCCCAAGGTTGCAAGAAAATAAATTGTCATGATTGACAACTAAATCCTCCTTTAGCAGTTTAACATCTGACTACCTCCATACAATCCCCTGAAAGAAACACTAAGCAGTTTGCTACTCTCATACTAATGGTCAATTTTTGGGTTTCAACATCAGAGAGAAGCAAGGAGGAATTGATCCACCAACCCTCTGATTAGTGGCCTAACATCCCTACCTGCTGAGCCAACAGCCAGTGCAGCATGTTCCTTTCTTCATGACATCTCATACAGTACTTACAGTCCTTCTTTACCTGGTTTCCTTGCACTTTGTCTTGAACGGAATAGATGTAGTGGTGCCTGCTCTGATGTCTACCAGTCCTTGTTCAGACTTGTCAATATCTGCTCCCTCCAGGTGATATGATCACCAGTGGACAGCTTTAAGTGGAGGTGTGGACCACACCCAAGAAGATGCGTTTGAAATTCGATCACTCCGACCACATCAGGAGGTGATCTGGTCCTCAGGTGACTTCTAAACTGATAAGTCGCAGGTTCTTCATAATCCAAAATATTTGACTATTTCAAAAATCGAATTTCACAGTAGTGCTATGTGCAGTGATTTGCCCTACTGTACTGAACTTGAGAGTTGTCCTACCCTTGCTCTGGTGATAGCATCTGCCAAATGAATAAATGCTATGTAATGCCATGCGTGCTAGCGAGAGGACTTGTGGTACGCCATCTGTCATGTGGAGGTCGTCAGTTAAGGAATGTGAGGAGCATGCTCGGTTATACTATACCTCTAGCTGCTGGAGAACCAGATGGGGCTTCAGATCCACTCCTCTGAGATAATGCTGGGGAACGCATACCAGTGCTACTGCGCTGACTGCTGGAGCAGGTACTGCAGAGGGAATACAGAAAGAGAAAATTATCTTTCAGAAAGTCTAAAGCAAATTTCTCTAGAGTTCCTTGATGAATAAAATAAAGAAGAGTTTTTTTTAAAGGTATTGACGATGTACCTTTGCTCATTAAGGCTCTGACGCTGCTGTTTAACACGAGCCTCAATCCTGGCTGCGACGTCGTCACACAGCTTGTTCAGGGACTCATCCTGAGGCGTGTTCAGACCGCTGTCATCCTGTGGTGTTTCTGACGAGAAGGACTTGCGGCGGCCGCCCTGGGCACGACACACGGCTGCATACTGCACAATGTTCGCCTCTGGAAAAACAAAAGGAGGGAAATGTAAAGCTTCCAAAAACTGACACTTGATCACTTATACTGTATTTATCTTTTTACATCTTCTCCTCTTTCAACTGACCTGAGACCTGGTTCTGGCTGAGCTGGCGAGAGTTCATCTCATTGTTGAACTTGTGCTGTGCTGAGCACAGGTTGCACAGGTATTTGGCTACCTTCGACCTTTCTGTGATGAAGGTGTACTTCTTCTTGCTGCCTCGGCACTCTACTACAAATTTTCGCCTCTGCAGGAACAGGAAGGAAATATGTTTAGAATATAAAAACAAAAATTCCACAATTGGATTTTTGGAAAATTCCTCATTTTGGAACTGTTGGAGTTTTCCACTCACGTTAGAGGAGATAGCTGATGTCTCCCTCCAGTAGAAGGTCTGACTGGTGGATCTGCAGCCGTCCTTAATCTCACAGACGATCACTCCTTTGGCACAAACCCCGAGGATAATCTCTCCTTCTAAAAGCTTTTTCTCACGCATCACACGGTGAAACAACACACCGTATTCAGGCAACTGCTGACACACCTATAAACGGTAATATAAGTACAGCATGGTCACCATGATCAGATGTTGATCTTTACTTTCGAAGTGTGACTATTATGTTACCTTGAGGAACTCCAGCTCTGATTCGTCAGTGAGCATCTGAGCATTGTTGGTGTGGAGTCGAAGCAGCTCCTCCTGAATGTAAGGCAAGGCACGTTTCTCCATAACACTTTTGGAGACATACTGGTCAGGGCGGTAGTAGTTCCTCCCGTACACCTAAACACAACAGATCAACACTATTGTTTATAGAATCCAATACTAATAGAGATTAATATGATATATTTTAAAAAGTTGTAATAACATGGAGGATCATAACACTGTTTAAGGCGATCTCCCCCTGGATTCACAGAGTTGTAACAGACAGAAAGCTATTGAATAATACTGAAAAATATGGTTTCTTTACTCCACAAGCAATAGCGCTTATGGGAAATGTAGTCTTAAAGACACGGTGGCATCAAAAGTGTATACCATCCATCCTTTGTTCCCAGTAATTATCCAAAGCTATGTCAACATATGTGACATTTTAAGACTATTCCTTCAAAACTACAGGTTTTGTTGAATTATTTAGGTGCACAACCTCAGGCATACAATCTCCATACTCCGCCTGCAGGGCCAGGGCCCCAAGGTACAAAGCAGTCTCCCCATGGCAGGACAGCCTGTCCTCCAATAGGTCTCTCCTGAGCTGCAGGTAATACTGGTGACGGGTCTGTTTCTGCCTGTTGGAGAAGACAGCACGCATTCGAACAGTTCTAGAGGTTTTACACAACATGTTTCATAACTGATGAAATGTGTCCGGTAATGGAAAAAAAAAAGAAAGGTACTCACAGAAGAAGTGAAATGTCATTGACAAAGAATTTGACCCTGAAGAAGAGAACAAAGGTGGATGTAGGCACTTTCTTCCAGCTGTCTGGAGCAACTTTGGAAATCTTGGTGTCGTTGTCCACAAAGAAAAACTCGTTATCTGATGACAAAAGAGAAACGTTGTGTGGAATAACTCTTACATCATGTTGGGGTGTTGTCTGCCAAGCAAACAGTCAGATGCTTTCAGTCACTCACTGACACATCATGGACTACTTAAATGTGTCTGCATCTTTACCATCGATATAAGCAAGGCCAAAGTAGAAATGTTCCATCAGGTTGGAGTGAGCCACAATCATGTCAAAGACGTCTGCTCCTCTGGATTTCACCTCGCACTTGACCAGGATGGTCTGACCGTTTGGCATCACCACACTCAGCTCTCTCTGGGTGGTCGGCGATTTCCCTTTCTTTGACTGCCAAGAAAGTAACTCACTTTTAAAAGAATGCATTATTCATGTAACTAAGAAAAGAAGTTGAAGAAAATTACCCTTTAAACCCTTGGTGGTGATTGGTTTGCAATTGTTTGCAATGTGGATCTCAATTTCATTCAGTAAAGTTTTATATTCTAGTCATTTTGTATCAACAACATCACAGACACTCCCATTGACTGAAACATCAAGATGGATGCCCACATCTGAATGGATGAACACAAAATATTCTTGGCTAATTAGTTTCCACATTTATTTCATGGAGGAAATGTGTGATCTAGTCAAATATTCATGCCTAAACTGTTTGTGTCTATATTTACAAAGCTTAATTGAAATGGCAAATGGGACATTCAAAAAGTTAATTATCTAAAACACATCTCATATCCCCCTGCTCAGTCCCACTGAGAACAGTCTCCACACACACTCTGAGTAGGTGTGTCAGTTTATGTTAATGTAACCCTCTCTTTTTAAAATTCACATTGACAGATTTTTTTTTCCCTCTGTGAACTCACCACGATGGATCCAGGCAGCTCTAAGACGACCAGCGGCTCATCTACCATTCTGATGAACTCAGGGCCCATGTCCTGTGACAGGGAGGAAAGAGGAGAGAGGAAATACTATAACCATGCTGTCAGCCAATCTCGATGACATTATCAATCAGTAACATTGATAGGGCTTGGGCTCCAGTGCTGGAAAGCAAAGGGACGCCATAGGAACTATAGAACACGTTTCAGAACATGCTTTTATCAGTTGGTGTCAGACTGTAAATTACATAACACAATGTAATAATTAGGCTCACCTTCATTTTCTTGTCATTCAGACTCATTGTGGACTCGAACTGTGCGAGGGATCTTAAGTTGGCGTTACGATTACCATCCATGTACGGACTACAAGGGCTACGGCTCATCTGGTGCCAGCTGGTGTAACTGTCTCTGTGTCGACCTCCTGAGGGAATTCTGGGAAAAATGAGTTTTCCGTCGTCAGTCTGATGGGAGTCGAGATCTGTCACTCATGAAAAGATGTCTAGCAACCAGACAATATATTTTAATTGCATTGTCAAAGAGTCCTTTGGGGGGTGGGTTGTCTCCCCGACATAGTTTCTGTTTCTTTTCCCACAGTGATTTTAGTATTTAATAGCACACTCTGTGAACTGTGAAATAAACAACATCTGATTCCACAGCGTTGTATTTGTTGCTACTTTGATTCAAATGTGCAAATGGGTTCATGGCAGCGTATTAAGCGCTAGAATTATGAAGTGTGTAAAATATGATTGGACACAGACTTCATACCCTGTGGGCTCGGAGGGATAACATGCTCCTGAGAATGTTCTAGAAATCTTCTTCTTCAACGCCCATGGTGAGTGACTAAAAGAGCCCCCTGGAAAACAAATCGGCATGTCACAACTACGTCCACATGCTAATGTTAGACTTTCTTGCTGAGAGTTAGACAGAGACAACAGTGATACATCCATTTTATTTCAGTTTTAAATAATATTAAATGTGTAAATGTATCCGTTTTACAGGTGCTGAGAGGTGAATTTTGGATTTGGATGGCGTTAGATAGCTGCTCAACCTTTTTTCCAGGCGTTATTTTAAGCTGAGTGGCTGCTGGCATTTGCTTTAAATTGACCACACAGAAACACAAGTATCATGTGAAGCTATGGCAGGAGCCAGTTAGCTTAGCTTAGCTTAGCACGAGACACTTGGCCTGTTGAAGTGGAGAAAATCTGTCTGCCAGCACCAAAGCTAACTCTCGTTAATCCACACAAGATGTCTCTTTGATATTGAAAACTAAAGTATAATATTGACATAATATGGGGGATAAGTGTTCTTCTTGTCTTGGAGCTGCATTATTTTGTGTATGGACTCAAAACCAATATGCAGTAGCTAACATAGCAAACAAGCAGTCTTATCTAACTCTCAGCAAGAAAGAAACTAAGTATGATTCTAAAAATGTGAAACTACTGCCTCAAATCTAACAAACAGGATCGGTATCTTACTGTGTAATCTGTCCCTGACCATTTGACTGCGGTCTGTTAGCTGGGATCCATTTTCAGCCATGGACACATGATCAACCTGCAAAGATATCATTGTCCAGCTCAAGAAGGAAGCAGAGAATAGCTACTAACTCAAAAGATACCAATCTAAGATACTAATTTAAACTACTCAAAACCAACTATGACCTTATGTAACCAGTTTCAACCAAACTAAAACAACTGGGGCAAACTCACTGAGTTTCTGTAGACATCATCGACCAGTTGTCTCACGAGACGCTCTGGAGGAGGCAGCATCGCGGCCTTCTGGTGAAGCTCACAGGTTTCCAGCACTGTCAGGAGGTCGGTCCTCCTCAGCACCATGTCCTCACACATACTAAGCAGCAAACCCTCCAGCTCTGCACTTAGATGGACTGGCTGCAAGGACACAAAGTGACAAGAAAACAGATGATGCACACATACTAGGAATACGAGAGTAAGAATTTCAGAAAGAGATCGATAAAAGGAGGAGCAGAGTACCTGGTTATGAGGTAGGTGATAATCGACGCACCAGTAAAAGGTCATCCCCAGTGAGTACACAACCGTCTGATGGAAAGCAGAGAGAGAAACACCATGAAAAGTCCTTTTTTTTTCAAGATTATAGTCAGTGTGTGTGCAGTTTGTGATTTAATGGTAAAGATCAGACACAGTGTTATTAGATTTATTGAGCACCTAAGCAATGAAAGCTCAAAATTTAAAAATCATTATTTTGAAAGAATGTGTTTTATAGACTGATTTGTTTTTATTTCATGATTTTTACATTGGTACCAATTTATCTTCCTCTTCAAAGAATTGATTTTGAATGTAAATCTTTATTACAGGTACATTATCCATCAATGTGTTTAACTTATTTATTTTTCTAGAAGCCTAAAGGAATAAAACTCCACAGTTTTTCTCAATAAAATATGCAATGACATGCAGAAAAAACTGAAAAATAAATACAGTCTGAGATGTCCTCAAAACAAGTACACGCGCAAGAGTTTTCTGACCTTTTCAACTGGAGTCCTGGTGGAGTTAGCGTGAGAGTGCTGGACCTCAGGAGCCGTGAAGGAGGCCACGTCTTCATATCGCACACAGCTCTTGAAGGCCAGACTGCCATTGGCCGACAGCAGCACTGAGCCTGGACTGAGCACGCTGCACATGTTGCCTGAACCTGAGCGAAGAGCAGAGCAGAAATCAATTCCCTTAGCAACTGAAAGGATTTTGAACACATTTGTGCTATATAGGGTTCAACATCCTGTAAAAACATGTGTGGTAGGAAAATAAGCTTGGTAAAAGTTAGTATGATATAGATATTAAAAGAGAACAAAGAAAGGGTGGATGTGGGGTTTAAACAGCAAATGCAACAGTCATAAAATGCAAACATTACTGGTAGCACATTTGAAACCTATTCTGTTCAGACGCTCTTGAACGCACCTTTGCACCAAGCCTTGTAGCCAGGTAACAAGTGGATCTGGGAGGAAATACAAGTTGGCGTGTAGACTTTTGGTTACCTTTTTTGGAGATGTCCAGTAGGGCCTCAGTGGAGGCGAGCAGCAGACACCAGACCTCATCCTCATCCAGCGGTGAACCCCGGGCCTCCAGCACCTCTGCCAGGGTCACAAACGTACCCATTTCTGCCAGGACACACACATGTAACATACATTTATTGAGTACTGCACATCCATAGATGTAACTACTGTTGTGAATTGCATTGAAAAGGGGCTGTATTGTTTTTTGCATCAAAAACCTTTTGAAAAATGTCCTCGATTTTTGATTTTCAGGTGACAAATCTCAATGCACCAGACAGGACATAGTATTTCAGCATTATTTGCTGTAACAAAACAACAGACGTTATAAGTCCATTATTTAAAGGAGGGCATGTTAGCAAGAATACCCCCCTTGACAAGAATCCCACTCAGATGTACGTCAAATGCTGGGGTCAGAGGTCAGAGTTTCAGACAGACGAGCTTAGGGTTTAGAGGAATTAGATCTAATAGGGAACAAATCCAACACTCCAACATTTGTACTACTTTTGTGCATTGTGTTGTGTAAAATAGTAGATATGGGATATATCTATATGGGATTTTATATAAGTCACTGTATTCACTACACTCCTGGTGATGAGTTTTAAAGCTCTCATATGTTGAAGGATCTCTGACTTGTTGAATTACCCTGAGAAGATTTCAGTAATTGAAAACATCCACTTCACGGATGACTACACATCATTAGTCCTATGAAACCAATTACTTCAACAAGTAATGAATGCAGACCTCTTGATTTGCATACAGAGTTATTTGGATATTTTTTTAATGTTTTTATGAGCTGGGTTATATTCATTTCTTTTACACTTTTCTCTATTTCTTTGTCTTTCCTTTTTTTGCCAGTAAACATCAAGAATTTTAATTTGATTTTTTTTCATTTATTTGCATTTGTGTCCATTTAAGAAAATAATACATTGATTGATTGATTGATTGATTGATTGATTGATTGATTGATTGATTGATTGATTGATTGATTGATTGATTGATTGATTGATTGATTGATTGACTACGGTACAGTCAAGGAAAAAGCGTTAACAAATGTATTATTGAACATTTTCTGTTCTAGTACAGACTTTCAGAACTGATTTGTGCTGGAAGAGTCCTGTAAATGTTACATAGCATACTCATGGTATGGTTAACATTAGTAGTATGGTATTCAAGGGAGGTGGAGTCTAATAAAATAGTAATCGATAGCAGTATTGGAAATAAGCAGCAGGGCATGTGCTTCAATAGCCTGGGTTTTAAATTAGTACTATGACATGGTACCATGTTGGACTCTTACCCCTGACCCATTTTAACAGGAATGTTGTGGCAGTAAATAGAAGGAAGACCAAACTGAGATAACTGAGATGGTGGAAGTAGTGACAAAAAGAAAAGTTATGACTGTTTGTGGTATTAATGTGCTGCGACTAATGCCAATGGTGATATTAGACAAACATCTGAATCTGATAAATGACCAAATTATCAGATTAATTACATTAACACAACAGTGAGATATTAACAAGACTAATGACTAACACTGTCTGTTTGAAAATCTGATTAATGTCTGGACGTTGGTGTGAAAGCCTCTGGGTATTGTCTAATATGTTTTAATTCAATTGAATGTACTGTACTTTTGCTGTGTAGAAACTGCTGGGCATTATATTCACACACGACCAGCATAACATCACTGTCAGAAACCACAAGTGTCACTGTAATTTGATACATTGCCAAATAACCCAGCTCAGTTAATCAGGTTAGGTGTACTCTGATTTAATTCAACCAACTTGGCCTCAGGCAAGGTGTCTGTAGCTGCAGTACTAGGTGTAATTTTAATGTGTTTATGAGCACATAATATAGAAATAGAAGTATATTACATTTGACAGTTAAATTATCAGATGAAAATTAAACATAACATAAAACAAATAAAAACTAATTATAAAAACTAAGAAAGTTTATTTTCACCTATTACTGACCAGATAAGTGTTTGTGTCAGCATTGCAAATTCCACTGTTGCCCTTTAACACTGAGCATGTCACATGTGACAATGGTTTTAAATGTGAAATACATTATTAACTCAGCTGTGGAGATTTTTTAGCAAAATTAGAGTTTTTCTGAAGTTATTTAATTTAT
The DNA here is from genome assembly GCA_030347415.2 of Decapterus maruadsi. NCBI lineage: Eukaryota > Metazoa > Chordata > Actinopteri > Carangiformes > Carangidae > Decapterus > Decapterus maruadsi. The sequence goes on from CM064888.1 coordinate 16,399,935, forward strand.
CCAGGGAGATCTGATCAAGCCCACAGGTTGTTTTTTAAACCAACATCCTGCTTCTCACTGTGAGTTGAAAGCATTGCTGGGTTTCACCCTGAGACCCTGAAAACTAACATCTACAGCTTTAATTCTAGAGGAAAATTATAAGTTGTAACAACAGCTGACAGAAAAGAGAACAAAAAACATGCTGAGTGTTGGTAATATGTACTGCTGCAAACAAACGGCGTCAGCACTGAGTCTACAATCACATACACATAGAGCTACAGGTGGTTTGATGATTGATGCTGAGACTAAAAAGCATAATATGTTTTTTTTTTTTTTACACATTATGTGGCCTACCTTATTTCATCCAGTATGTGAAGAGCTTCTTGTTAAGTTCCTTCAGACATCCGCCGCTCTAATCCTTCCTCTTATGCATCCCCTGCTGCCATTCCACCCACCTCTTCCTGGTCCGAGTGCTTTTGTCTGTCATGGCAGCTTGTCACACATGACAGATCAATTGTCTCACATCTCTCACAGAAAGGGCACATCAGCTCCATAACATAATTTCCTCTATGCTAGCGCCTAATGACGTGTTGTTTCTGCGTTTTCCGTCATTTTCTCCTATATTTAGACTGGGGAACATAAGACCATAATTGGATTTGCAGGGCAAGCTAACGGCAGATGGGGCAGCAAAGGACCAATCCATTGTAGGCGGCACTGTGTTAATCTGATGTTTCAACCACAAGTGACACAATAATTGTCCCACTTTCTTTTAGCGCCTTGAATAGCTTAACACACAGCTGACTGGGTAATACATATAGCTCTCTAAATAACCAGATTTCAAAGAAGATGTTACATAGGACTATTCTGCCAGCACCAGTGATTGGAAAGACATGTAAAACTTTCCTCAATTTAAGTAGGCCTATGACCATATTGAGTGTAGCTATTTAAAAATATGATGAGGGTAAAAGTAGGCTATGTGTCACATACATGATGTCATACTTTAGCAATAGTAAAAGTAGGCCTACTTTTTCTATATATTTTTTTAAATCGTAGGTCATAATAATATGTAGGCCTAATATGTGTCATATGGACAGATACGTAGACCTTATGTCTGTTGTGCAGTATGAACTAAATGCAAAAGGCATATTTGCCTTTTTGGTGTAAAAAAAAAAAAAAAAATTACAGCCAGATAAAAAACCTATAAGTTAGACACACACATTATAACTGTAAAACTATCTGCAGTAGCAATTGAAAATTGCAAATCAAAACCTCCAACTCTACCACCAGAAGGTCCTTTCTGAAACAGTTCCAAAACAAATGTCAAAACTGCAACATTTACAGCAAATTAATGTAGGTCTACAAGTCTCACTTCCTTGTTGTTGTTGGCTTATTTAATATAAGACAAACGGAGCCGTAATATTTTTCTGTGGACTTTTATATAAATAAGTTTGCTACAACAATCTTGTCAGGTATTACATTATCCAACTCGTTGAAAAATGTGTTTTATGTAAAACAAAAATCATATATGTATAAAGCATTATTCAAAATATACCCATGAATATAAACGATACACTGCTGTTTTCTTTATGCAGCGTCATTTCGTGTATTTGAAAACGTTGCAAAATGCTCGCTTCCGCTTTCACCGGAGCTGGTCCCGGGAACGCGCAGGCGGTCTTGAACGCGCCCCTGGTGCTGCTCATTGTGCAGCCGAGGAAACATCGCAAGCTTCCGACGACGTCGGTATGAAATGGCAGAAACTGCTTGTGTCACGGAAGCACAAAGATTAGGTTACGTAGGAGCTACACATGTATTCTGCGGCGACCCCGACCTACTAGTGTAAGAGGGGAAACGGAACTATATCCGGACGAGAAAAAAAAGGGATTAAAGTGCTGTTTTCTCTCCCCTCTGCGAACAACCACAAAAAGAGCGGCCGGGTTGTGTCTCCAGCAGGCAGCGAACAGGCGGCGACTGCGGGGCGACACTGTAGGAATCAACCGGAGAGGGTGAGCTCGACGTATGGATGTTTTTTTCCCTCTCTGTCCGTGTTTGACGTGTTATTATTGTCAACTGTTGGGGGGGATGGTCGGGGGGGAGGGCAGCCAAATGTGGGTCACACACACGTTACAGTGAGTAGGTGTTACTACAACATACATGGTGAGCAGCAGCACACACAGCAGGCAGGACAGGTCTGGCCTAACTGGTGGAAGGCAAACCCGACTGAGACTGAGGGGGGCTACACCGCTGTAACCTGTGATATCAGTGCTGCTGCTGCTCGGTGTGGGTGGTGTGGTGCCAGCTCCACAACTACAGTGGAAGATACAACGAAAAACGCCTTTACCCCTCAGTCTGTGGTCACTTCAGTCAGTATCGTCCTGCATGTAAACACAAACCCACTTTGGACGCATCATGTTTGTAGCTAGCATCCGTCTGCGGACATTCAAAGCTCTCATACATATTCATACTGTGAATTAACTCAATTCCTTCACTGTTAAACGGGGCATAGGCGGGTTTACACGGGCTATTATGCTGTAGCATCATTACCGTTCATTCAATAACAACAGAAACTGATCAATATTTGGCTGCACACGAGGCTGCAGTCTTTCCTGTGTGATTTACACAAATGCTAATGTCTCACTGATCTGTACATGTGTGAAATCCTCTGATGGCAGTTGTATAATACATAGCTTGGTTTCTCTTTTTTAATGCAATCTAACTGGCACGTCTCATTATAATAATGAAAGGTATATTATCAGGACTGTAGATCTAGTGTGTAAATTTTTTGTAATCTCATCAGATGATCAGCAATAGAAATAACTTGGTCTCTGGTCAAAGGTGCGCCGGGCTGACAATGTCACTATAGTTGAAGGTTGTATGTGTGTGTGTGTCTGTATATTGAACAGGTATAAATAGGTGATGCAGCTCTCAGACTGCACTGCACATTGATAAAGCGAGGTTCGCTCGCTGTACAACCTGCCAAGATGAGAGCAGTGGTCAGCCAAAAGCACCGGGAAATCTGACTCCTGCAGCAAACGTGAAAGGTGTCCTGCAGAGACGTGGATTAAAAACCCCCGACTCACATTATGATCATGAACCCACATTCGTATATAAAAAACCCTGCCTGTTGATGCTAACATATTGAGGGGCTCGTGAATGTGAATATTGGGTATTTCCATTATATTGAAAGGCTAAAACTGATTCCACGGTCACCTCATGATGAATTGTAATGTGTAAGCGGGCTGTGTTGCTATTTGTATCCAAACTTCTTATTGTACCCACAGGTGCCTTGGGAAGTAGAGTTATTGGTTGATATAAAAAACAGGCCATTGTGCTGGTTGACCTACTCTAACCTGGCAGCCGAGATCAGCCCTGACACATAGAAAAACAAACAAAGCGCCATGCCACAGTTGAAACAGTCACGGATGATGAGGGCTAAAAGCAGCTTCCCTGAGAAATAAACATCCCTGTTTTTCCACACCTTTGGATCAAGTTCAGGTTCTCTATGTTGTTTTTAAGTTGTTGTTTTTTCTTTCCCTGTGCAAGTATGTGTTATGATTACACCTAACGAAGATGTTAAAATAAGATTAGTCTCATTTCTGCTCAGCCTTTTGTCCATAACAGCGTATTACATTTAAGGATGTGATTGAAAAGCTTTCGTTTTCCCCTCCGAGTACTCATCTTTCACGCCTTAACCATTTTGATTCCACAATGGTATCCGACCCTGGTATGACTGCATACCAGATGTTAGGTTGATAAGAATATTTCCTTATTATTGTGCCTCCTCAGGATTTGCATGGTAGCTTGGATTATAGAGCAGAGCAGCAACACCATGGTTTGTCCCTCCTGATGATCAGAAGACAAATGTGCTTTATGGCCTTTATTGGCACCGATATTTGGCCCACGATGTGGCCTTATGGTCTCTTATCAGCGGCAGTTACTTGGGCTGAATGTCTGAGTGGTTGACTGATTAAATCCAACTGATCTAAATAGCCAGTGGACTCAATCATGGTTGCCCAGATAAAAACAAATCTGTTTGATATTTGCAAGAATCCGCATGGTCGAGTGACTTGAGTGAAAGAAGAGCAGACCTGTAATAGCCAGCGAGAGACGGATCAGCTCCCAGCAGAGACAGCATGATGGACAGCTGGGAGGGAGAGAGGGGTTGTATAAATCTGGACAGGACTGCCAGGGCCTGCAAAAGCCACATTTGACACTCTTTTGCCATAGTTATGTATTTTTTCTTGTCCAGTTGTCAGAGGCATTAGTTATCAGCTGACATTTTTTTCAATGGAAGACATCAGCCGGTGATGCAGCTACAACTGTGATGCCTCAGTATTAGGGCTGCACCGAAATTCTGGGCCGATACCGATAACAATAGCAATGTTTATTGGCCGATGCTGGTAGCCTACCACTGTTTTTTTTCTATTAGAGGCGAGGAAAAACATTCATTCAAACATTCATCACTTACCAGGGATAGTTCAACATTTTGGCAAATTCCCCCAATGCCATAATCCCTATAGTTTTAGGAGTAGGATCGTTACCTTTAACTGTTGGTGCAAGCTATTTTTAGAATGGCGGACCAGAGCCGCGAGCTACTCGGCTAACACCACAGAGACTAATGGTATTTTCAATTTTTCCCACAAAACTCATCAAATACAATCCAACAACTCCAAAACGCTCTCGTGGACAAGTTGGGACCTGCATATTCACCATGCTACATGATAATAATGGAGTGTTACGAGTTGTTTTTGAGGCAAATGCAAAGCCGGTCTTGTGCCGAAAAGAAACTCCTTGCCGAAAAACAACTGCCCCAACGGAATGTGCATTGGCGGCTTTGCATTTACCCATGCATTTGCCTTGAAAAACAACTCTGTTTGTAACGTTCCATTATTATGTCATAACGTGGTGAATGTGCAGGTCACAACTTGTCCATAATAGTGTTTTGGAGTTGTTGGATTGTGTATTTGATGAGTTTTTAGGGAAACCCCGGAAATCCCATTAGCCTCCGTGGCGTTAGCTGAGCAAAATTTGCCAAAATGTTGAAATATCCCTTTAACAAATTGAGTGTGCACGCACCCTCAGGCATCTCAACAGAGTCACATCCCCCCAAAAAAGACAAAACTAAAAAGACTTCAACATTGGCCACTGTCATCAACATTTACCGATGGCCAATGTCAGTCAATGAAGCAAATATCGGCCGATGCAGCGGTTCCATCTCTACTCAATGTGTCAGAGCCGCAGCCTTTCTGAGGGATTGCCAGTAGAACTGAAGCCCTGCCAGCCGTCATGTATTAATCAGATGAATAAAATATTGCTATAGTCAATGTAGGACCGCACAGAATACACTTGTTTACAGAGCCAGCAGCTTTCACATGTCCACTCATTTATCTGTGTACAGTCCTGGCGGCACAGCACGGCGCCATGCGATGCAGGGCCACACTTACACAATTTTCTGCATCCTATATCAGCTGAATCAGGTTGACAGCCTGACACACTCTGTCATACTAACCGCTCAGCCTCGCTCTCACATGCAGCCACAGCCCCCCCCCTCCACCGCTCCCACAGTAACCCTGATATGTACGACGACTGTCTTCACATGGGAGAGAATATCATGTCACGCCATATGCTGAAGCTTAACATCACTTTAGACGTATTCTGCAGGTTATAGATAGCCCCGCATGTACTTGGTACAGCATGAGTGCCCCCCCTCACCCCCCACCCCCTATCCGTGAATGTGTCCTATATTTGATTTACCAAATGACATTTGGTGAAAAGCATGGAAGTAGCGCTCAGATGTTATTCCTGATCTCTGTGCAGCCATACACCAACGGCTAATGAAGCTGACATCCTTTTGCTGCAGGGTGAATCAGCCTCAGGAATATAAAGGAATGTATTAAGTTATTTTCTGCAAGGCGTTGGTGCTCGTGAATCAGCGAAGATTTAATAGGATGTGATAACATGCGACATGAGATTGAATAGTATGAAGATATCGGAGCATGGAAAATGTTGTGTCAAGTTTTTATTGCAGTCATAATCTTGCATGTTTGATAGAGCCAAGTGATCACATGACAAGATGTTGCTTTTACTCCAGTTTAGTGATTAAAGAGATCCCTCGTTGCCTTCCACATGTTACCTCCTGATGAAACTGCCTTACCTTCCCTTTGGTCACCTGCATTTACAATACACTGAGTCAGTTTACTTCCGTGGCGTGGCTTGTTTAAGGGGGCGTCCCTGCCTGTATTCCATTTGATTGTGCTGCTGGCGTTTCTTTGTTGTTGTTTTTTAAGCAGGGTAATACGGTGAAATGTGGAGAGCAGGCGATGTAGGAGGTGGTCGGCGTGAGCTTTAATCTGTGTGACGCGATGGTGAAACAGCAGCAGGTGGTGGAGATACTTTGAACTTTAATTCATTTTTTTCTCTCCAGCTTGTCAGTTTAAACAAAGCTATTACGGAAATGTCTTGGTGTTGAGTCAGCCGTGATAACCGGTGTGAAATGTGTGAATAATAGTGGTGAGTGTAAGGCTTTTTTTCAGTCAACGAATAAAAGGCAAATATTGTCCCTATAATAACATTAGTATTAAGACAAAGGAGACACTCAGTCCTGGCGATGTGCAGGGAACTCCTAGAATAATGAAGTAGTTCATTGGAAAATAATTTGGATGATTTCTTGTATTTAATGACCTAATGATTAGTCTTTGTGTGACAGTGGAACTATTTGTAAATATGTTGTAGGGCTAATCGTATTTTCATCATCACTGTGATATGAACATATTGTAACATATAGAATATTGTTTCTATTATTCTATTCAGGGTACCTATTAAAACAAAAAGAACTAAAAACCGTATGGTTTGTATGTACACTTAATTATTTGCTTATCTATCACAAGTCATATCCTTATCACAATATTGAACAGTGTCATTGCACGTTTTGCTCATATGCAGGATATGTTGTATCCCATCACCTACATACTGATCTCAGTGCAGCAGAGCACCCACACTAACCAACACAGAGCCACTGACCAACACACACTGCAGTGTTTTGCAAATCTACAGAACACCCAGCTGCAGTGGGGCGAGGAAATGCACTCATTCCTTAGTCTGTTTTATTTCAAAGCTGCACAGGCACATGGATAAAAATGACTCCCCCCCCTCGTACTAATGTCAGAGCTGAGAGAGCTTATTCTTCACTGCTGGAGACGTAACAACACAGCAGAGCGCTCCACCTTTTCTTTTTCACCCATTAACAGGAGAACACACACAATACAACTTGTGCCAACGTTTCACCAGTGACGCTCGCCATCATTTTATTATACAGACAGAAAACTCTCAGTTCAACTGAACAACCACTTTGCTCCACATGTATTAACTGCTCAGTGCTCACCTACTTTATCTTATTAATTTATTATCATGTAATCATTCCAATCTCAGTTTACAACACAAAGCACTTTCGCCATGAAGCTCTGTATCTACATTTATTGTATGAAAGCAGCTGCACAAATAAAGCTTGTCGTTATAATGAAATAAATAACTTAAACAATGACGCTGCATCCTCTCACACACCTTTCTCGGCCGTCAGACAGTGACCGTCATCAAGAGCGGAGTTTCATTTGCAGCTCAGTGGGTACAGGGCAGGAGTCGGTGGTGAAGCACACACGGCGCCGGAGTGAGAGCCAAAAAGACGGCTCGCCTCCTTTTTTTTTTCCCTTCTCCTTTTCCACCGAGTCGAGGAATCGATCCAGAGCCGAAACCATGACACCGAGAATTGGAACGGGATCAAAATCATGAGATTGCAAAGGCTTGCCACTCCTAGACTGTATTATTTATTATGCTGTTAGTATGCGTGGTATTTTGTTTGTGTTGCTTGCAAAGAGCTGCTGGTTCATAGCAGCAAAATGTGTGTGCGTGTTTGCCAGCTACAAATGGAGTGAAAATCGCGCCCCACTGGCGCAAACTGGCCTCGTGTCCAACCGAGTCCGTTCGTCCTTCAGAGCAGAGTTTCCTGTCGGTCAGAGCCGTGTGGTTGGAATCAGGCCTCAGGTACGATTTGGTGATAAGTGGTGGGGTTAGTGTCTAAGTTGGAGTGCAGATTAGATGAGTGCATTTTGTCTGAATTTGTTCAGGGAGCTTTTGATTCCAGAGAAGCATCATAAATGTGTGTCTTTGTGCTTCTTGTGCGAGTCTTCGCCGACGCATATATCTTTTCTCCAAACATTTGGCAGCGCGTCTCTTTCTGTCAGACAAGATAACGGAGTTCAGCCTCTTTTCCTGAACCTTTTTATTTGCCCGGTACCTCTCTGCAGCCGCAGACTGTCGACAAGGTTCTTCAGCAGGAGAGAGAGAGAGGAGATGACGTTATGATCAGAGTCAAACAGAAGAAGGCAGGGGCCAGGAGAGAAGACATGGATGAGGCGGAGCAGGAAGGATGAAAAGAAAAGGCGAGGCGAGGAGAGGAGGAGGCACGGGGGAGGATGGAGGGGAGGCGAGCAGGCTGCAGTATTTAAGTACAACAGTAAAAGTCACTTCCTGATGTCTTGAGCTTGTCATGATTTCAGCCATCCTTGAAATTTGATTTTTCTTTTCTTGGACAGAGCAAATCTGTGTGGAAACCGGAGCAATCGATGTGTTCAGTGATCTTTGAATAGGATTTAAAAATATTCTCCCAGTTGGACCTGGTCTCTAAGTCATATCGCACTCAACTGCGTTTGGTCGCGAGGTGGAGAGAAGACAAAACAGAAGAAAAGGAAGGAGCGAAGGTTTTCGAAGGGCAGCGCGATACCAAGAATAGACCCGGCGAGTTTAGCGGAGAGGAGGAGAGTGACGGGAGGGGATGTCTAACCGATCCTGAAAGGCTGGGGGTGGGCTGGCAGTAGTCGGGGACATGCAGAGGTCGGGTTCGCGGTCCACCGAACGCACAGCTATCATCACAAAGCCGACCTCTTCACCGCGATGTTCCAAATTCCACTAATGATTTTGTCGTCTTTGCGGCATTTAACCCAGCTCCCTGCTTCCTTCCCCGCCCGGATCATCGCTCCATCACTCTGACCTTTGGGCCTGATATACTGTATGAACAGCTCCTCTGGGCTATATGATGCATCACAGAAGCTTAGTAGTCATTATAATTGATTAACCTCACTTTTAGAGGCCCGGCTGGTTTGCTTTTCAGATTAATGAATTCTTTTTTTGGTGGTGAATCAAGACGGTAACAGGTTTAGGCGGCAAAATTAGATCGATTTAGGAAATGAATAGAGTATTGTTTGCTTTTTAGGAAATGTAGATAGCGAAGGGATAGTCATAGCAGTATGTTTGTTACCTTTAATTGTTGGTGCAAGCTATTTTTAGAACGGCGGAGCAGAGCTGTGAGCTGCTCAGAGCTACGCTATGGAGGCTAATGGAATTTCTTGGTTTCCTTCATCAAACTCATCAAAAATACAATCCAACAACTCCAAAACGTTCTCATGCACAAGTTGTGACCTGCACATTCACCACGCTATGAGATAATAATAACAGAATGTTATAAGAGTTGTTTTCGAGGTAAATTCATGCAAAACTAAACCCATGAGGAACCCTAATAATACCAACGTGCAAAGTATTGAATTTCAATTAACTGATTGCAGTGATGAGGTGACACACTGTGCCAGGGAGGATGCAGTGTGATGGACAGGTCTACTACCTGAGCAGTTCAACAGCAGTTTGACACTTTCACTGGCTGTTGTCCCAAACACTTGCTTTAATGGGGGTAACTTATAGACCGGGCCTTCTCACTTCACAAATCTGGCCTGTTAAATAATGAAATGTATCTTACACGTCCAAGAATAATGGCATCATAAATCTTAAAGGTCTCATAAATCCTTTGACTGGCTTGACTCAGTCATTTGTGGATGGGAGCTATGACTATGTGCTAAAAGAGTACTTTTTGAAACTTTTATGTCCTAGAGCTGAACAATGAATGGAAATATTATTGCAAACGCAGCATGACCAAATGTAATATTTAAATAAATTTTTTTTTTTACAAAGTTAAAAAACTAAAACTGAGTAATGTCTGCCAATGTATTCACAGTGTGATTTTTATCGTAGTCCAGTCAGTGTGGTTGTTTTGGCTGCTGTGTGGAAACTATTCTGTATGAACCAAAGACAAAAAAAAAAGAAAAATGACAAAGCTTGTCTTTCTCTTCATGCTCTGCAGGTCTTGAGAGGAGAGCTCCACTTGGATGCCCAGGCACAGTGTTCATCGCAAGGCTTCACCATGAACCGGAACAAGCGTGAAAAGGAGTACTACAGTATAGATGTGGGCGATTCAACTTTTATGGTTTTAAAGCGCTATCAGAACCTCAGACCCATCGGATCCGGAGCACAGGGAATAGTCTGGTGAGTCAGAGACAAACAAAACACTACATTCTGAAATATTCATGTGTAAAAAATACAATCTTGATCATAGAAGTAGCATTATTTCATTGCCCATTTTTTGAGGGGAAAAAAAACTATCCCAACCAATATCTGGCCCTATGTGAAAAAGTAATTGTCCCCCCTTGTTAAATAATGAACTAACAGAGTTCAACTTGACTCCCTGATCACTGCCAGACCTGTCAAATCAAGAAATCACTTCAATAGAACCTGTCTGACAAAGTGAAGTAGGCTAATACCCCTTTCACACTGGCCAAAAAACCCGTTTAAAATATCATTTGGCCCTAAAATGCTCGGCTTGCAGTGGGAAAAAGTAATTGTCATCCCCAGTCTGTCTAAATAATGTACCAAAACAAAACTCTGCTCGCATCCGAGACAGGGATTAAAAGATCAAACAACACTGACCGAAAAGAATTGAAACAAAGAAAAGAAACTACAGTGTGTTTAACTCATAGATATAGAAGGATTTAACTGACGTGTTGTGCCGCGGACGAACCGTCATATGGCCCAGACCTGTCAAATCAAGAAATCACTTCAATAGAACCTGTCTGACAAAGTGAAGTAGGCTAAGAGATCTCAAAAAGCAACACACCATGCTGAGATCTAAAGACATTCAACAACAGATGAAAAAATAAAATCATTTTCATCTGTCAGTCTGGAAAGTGTTACAAAGCCATTTCTAAAGCTTTGGGACTCCAGTTACACACAGTGAGAGTTGTTATGAATTGTAGGGCCAGGTAGGTTTGGATAGCTTTATTCCATTTATCAATGGTATCACCATTTTAAAACTGCATTTTATATTTACTTAGGTGTAACAAATATGCAAAAAACTCAGAAATCAGGAAACGGGCAAATACTTTTCCATGGCACTTCAACACTATTGTTATGTTGTTTGAATTTGTACGCCGTGTGTTGTTGAATGTTTTCTGAATTCGCAAAGGATTTGTTTGATTTGTGTTTTCTTCAGTTGCCGTTAGTTCAGCTCCCAGACTCACCATAAAATTGTCTCCTACAGTAACCTTTACCTCTGACCTATAGTAACCTTTACCTGTGACCTACAGTAACCTTTACCTGTGACCTACAGTAACCTTTACCTGTGACCTACAGTAACCTTGGCCTCCTTGTTATTGATTGTCACCTTTAGAATGAAACTTTCCATGCAGAGGCTGTCACATGGGAAAACACTTGACGGAAGCTGCTGATGCAGTGCCGCGGCCCTTTGCCAGCTGTTGGCTCTGCAAGTTGGTGACATCAGACGTGCGATGAGCGCTCGCATACAACATAGAAATCAATGCATAATGTAGTGTTTGTTGACAGTGCGGCGTGGTATTGTGTTCCCCGAGGATTTCAGTAGACGTGAGAGGATTAGGAGAAGGGAGACTGTTAAAACATTTCTGAATCCAGGGATGATGATTATGTCCTATCAGCCGTAGTGCTGTCATTGCATTGTTTGCATGTCCATCATTCCAGTGGAGGACTGATAGGAGCTTCAGATATTCAATTCATGTCTTAAGGGCGGTAATGCAGACGCACCTCTTGTAATATAAACTAAGTGAGATGAAGTCATCACGGTTGTGCCCTGTCATTAACCTTCTCTGGTCCCCATACCGAACAGGATCACCGGAAACACATGCACATGAGCACGTGTGTTACGTGAGGAATCGCTGTCCTTTAAATGTCAGCATCTGCTGTTTTTCTTTCCAAATTTGCCTTTATGCAGAATCCTCATTTAAGATTGTTCTTAGAAATCAGTTTTTAAATTTCACCTGTCACAGTTAAATCACGGAAGAGAGCCAAGTGCTCCGCTATCTTTTTCCGATTCAAGCAGCAGCCTACGCTATATTCACAATTTTAAGGCATTGCGTCATAAGGTGTTTCCAATGGATTTGTTTCGCAAAGGACTGAGCGATTTGGATAACATTTCTTCACTGTGTGTGTATGATGTATGGAAACTCAGGTTGGAGATAAAATCGCTAGACTGGAATGTCTGCTTTTGGTTTCCAGTGCACTGAGGCTGAAGATGTAGGGCTCTGCTCACTGACCTCCCCACAATGAACCAGAGAGAGACAGACTGTAGGTGAATAATGTGGACACCTGTCAATACAAAAATGGATTACAGCTGTAAACATCTCAGATTTGGATCCACACTCACCTTCAAGCTTCCAGTTTTAATATTTCTCATTTCCAATAGATCCATGGCCTGAATGTTGAAGGTTGCTTTATTTTTAGCTTAACTCTGCTACATTTTTACCTTAATTAAATAGCTTTGGAGTAATTGGTTTAATAAATCATTGTTTCTGCTACGATTTTTTGAAGTAGTGGAGGTATACTGTTGTTATTCTTTCACCTGAGTTAATGAGGTGTAGACGAGTGAGTTGGGAGCTGACGAGAGGAGAGAAAAAATAGAGACAATGTGGCGGTAGAGGCCGTGATATGACGACCCCGCTCACGCTGAGGAGCAACTGTGAAGGACTATGTTGCGATGTAAAAGGACCTAAACCAAGTCGAGTGGAGCTGTAACTGTGTAGTGGAAAGGGGTGCAAAGTATTGGTAACTGGCAGTGGAAGCCCTGCTTAGTGCTTTACATTGTTTTAAGATCTAAAGTGAAGGTGGAGACATGCAGCGGTGCTGTATTTGTGAAAATACAAAAGAAAGAAATTTGAAGAAGCGGTGGCAAGGATTTAGGAATGGCGGCCCTTGGCTGAAAAACCACTTTGCAAGTTCGAGGCTGCCACCCCATTGTCCCCGCTTTCGTCTTTCAAACACACTCTATAACCCATAATCTCTTGTTTATGAAAGATAAAACAATACAGATATACATCGTAACATCATATATGATGTATAACATTATTTACGGCTCTATTTATTGATTTCTCTGCAGCTTTGTTGTAAACAAATGCACATGACCAGGATGAGGGTTAGCACAACAGCGAAAAAGTGACCAGACTTACATAGTTCGTCTTTAAAGGGATAGTTCGGGTTTTTTGATATGAATCTATATGGCTTCCCCATCACTAGTTACATGCTGTGACAGCGACTTTCCCCGGACTGCGTCCCGTGAGCGGAGTTCCGGCCCGGTTTCGGTGCTGACGAATGTAGTCCGGCTAGTTGGCTGAAAGTAAAGCGTTTTGCTTCTCAAAACAATATGCGTTCAAAAGAGTGATACATTTGCATCACAAAACCGTTGTCCAGGAAAAAGTCTGACCTCGCATTCGCTTGGCGCTATTTTCTCTCCCTCCGTATCAATGCCGCCTGCAGACGGCTGTGCGCGTTTCCATCAGCTGTTTCACTGAGTTTACTGCTTGGATAGTTCACATAAACATATCTGACTATGGCACAAGTAATGAAGCCATCCCTTGTTTTAGCACAGAGCCAAATGGAGACCATTATTAACCTGAATATAGGCTGTGATGCTGAACCTCGTCAGATGGAGTTAAAACGGGCAGAGAGAGAGAGAGAGGAGGGACAGGGAAGCGACAAGCTGAAGTTAGACCCACAGTTGTAGCTGTGACAGACAGGGTGGCCGGGTGATGATCAGAAATGCAGCGCAGTCCGTGATTCAGTCCGACAAATGTACACAGACAATCAGGATGACTTTTTTTTTCTTGCCGTTATACACAGCAGCCACGTCCACTGTGCTCTGGCTCAGCTGACCGCTGTTCAGATGGCGGTTATAGATCTTCACATGTTGAACTGTTTTAAATAAAGTGCAGCCAAACACCGACTGAAGAGAAAGCGAGGCTCATATGACAGCTGCAGGTGAGCTGCTTCAGCTGGCTGGAGAGTAGCGCCGTTCTTTTTTTTTCAGCAGCACCGTCCGGTGCAGGTGATGCACGCTGTCTGTCTGTGTATGTTTGTAGGTCTGATCTTCCACCATGAACTGCCATAGTCAGATAAGTTTATGTGAACTATCCGAGCAGTAAACTCAGTGAAACAGCTGATGGAAACGTGCACAGGCGTCTGCAGGCGGCAGCGCGCAGTGATACGGAGGGAGAGAAAATAGCGCCAAGCGAATGCGAGGTCAGACTTTTTCCTGGACAACAGTTTTGTGATGCAAATTTATCACTCTTTTGAACGCATATTGTTTTGAGAAGCAAAACGCTTTATTTTCGTGACCCCAGCAAACTAGCCGGACTACATTCGTCAGCGCCGAAACCGGGCCGGAACTCCGCTCACGGGACGCAGTCCGGGAAAAGTCGCTGTCACAGCATGTAACTAGTGATGGGGAAGCCATATAGATTCATATCAAAAAACCCGAACTATCCCTTTAATGACCTGAGTCTGATCTTTAAAGCACCTTTAGTCTCATTGTTTTGTCCTCTTTGTTTCTATGTCCTGCTGTTGCCAGACTCAGAGTTCACTACCTGCCCTCCACCACCAACAGCTGCACAAAGAACATGTTGTTTTATTCCCTCCAATAATAAAAAAATGTGTTTTCAGCCGGACTTTAACAGTATCCTCTATTTTTCAACATGTTTAAAAACCTTATGTTTAAAAAACCCTGCAAACAACCAGGGAAGTTCAAATGCTTCAAGTGAAAAGTGCTCAAACAATGTGTGTGAAAAATCTTCCTGTGGTTGCCAGAATTGTTTTCGTTCTGGTTGTATTTCAGATTGATTTGACTTATGTAATTGTAGACTGAGTTTCTGCTGCTTTCCCTCTCACCCCCTCCCACCTCCCACCACCCACAGTTCAGCGTACGACCACAACTTGGAGAGGAACGTTGCCATCAAGAAGCTGAGCCGGCCCTTTCAGAATCAAACTCACGCAAAACGGGCCTACAGAGAGCTGGTGCTCATGAAATGTGTCAACCACAAGAACGTAAGAGCTCCACCGTCCTGGGCTTTTTCTATTTCATTTTTTTCTTCTGTATTTCTTCTCTGCTATTAGGGATTGTATGTTTTCAGCTAAACTGGTTCCATCAGGCTCTGAGTTTAAATTTCATAATCTGTGTCATTTTCGCAGACGTACGTTCTCTTGCACCTGTCTGCTGCCGAGTCATTAGCGTTCTAAAAAGCTGCCCGCCATGGCTGATAGCAATTGATCTAGAAAACAGCTTTCCCGAGGATTACCGCAACACTCTGCTGCTGTGCCAGATTTCTTATTCTTTTGAATTACAGAACGTGTTGTTTTTATTCATTATTGATGCTCAGGCTGCTGCTGTCTGAGTCTCTCACATGAACAGTTGGTCCTGCTGGGTTGGGCATGCAGAGGTGGAGATATTGTCATTCAATACAACCTGTTTGTCTCTCCTCCTGTTGGACTGTTAGAGTGATAACTGTGCTTTATTGTTTTTTTTTTTATTTCAGATAATCGGCCTATTAAACGTATTCACACCGCAGAAGACACTGGAAGAATTCCAAGATGTGTAAGTACAACTGAGCCAAATAACAGCAGCTCACTGAGTGTTTGTAAAATCAATACAGGATATGGCATGCTGGGGGCTTAGATGATCTTCTCTAACTTCTAAGGGTGGTGCAGCTTAGCTGAATCTCTGGTTAGTGTGTTATAGTGCTGTAAATAATGCAGGGAGATGTATTTCAAGGAATACGTAATCCCAGGACTGGATGTTTTTTAGGCTGTTTTTGTAGTTGGAGAAATTAGATTCGCACAGTTGATTTCGAGGTAGAAATTCACTTTTTGAGAACAACGATGAATGCAGCAATCAAACTGATATCAAGGTCTTAGTACCGTGAGGTTCACATCAAATACATTAATGTCTTTCTCTAATGGTTCTGGTGGAGTGCAGATCCTTGTCCTTTTCCTTTGTATACTCCGGCATTCATAAATTCTCCATTTGTGTGGGCTCTGTCTTTAATAAGAACAACATGGGGGTATATTTAGCAGTGTCCTGGATGTGTTTCGACAAGATTCCCTTGTAAACTGGCTGTACAATCGCAGAGAGGGGAATACGAGACCCAAATGTGGGGGAAGTGATGGTTTAGCGGAGTATGAAGGGAACGAGCATGATTAATGCCATCTTCTAGAAGCAGCGTGTGTGTCTCTGTGTGTGTATGTGAGAGTGAGTGTCTGCAGTGCTGTGTCTGCTTGATTGGAGCTAAAAAGGAAACTGGACAAATCATAGCCAGAGGGTTGCAGGGCAAACACAGTTAGAGGATGAAGGAGAACACTCTGTGTGTTTGTATAGCTGGATGCATACTTGCATTACAGGGCGTATGACAGTGCACATACGGATGGAATAAATACAAGTTTTTACTTCAATGTGCACAAAAATCATAATGTGGTGTTTTAACCACCTTCAGTCCATATATATCTCTATAATAATGAGTGTTTACAAATATCTTTCTTATTTCTATAAATCGCACACTCTCATACTGTGGAGGTGTTGCTTTCTGTTAGGAGGTAAATAAATAAAAATCTGTCTTGGTTTCTTTAGTCCTTTGTAGGAGGGTTGAAGGGACAGATGATATAACAAGTGCCAGATAACATAACATCATCACTGTTTAGAAAGGAGAAACCTTGCTGTCGCTTTCTAAATGCCAGGGCAAGTGCTGCGTGGGCGAAGGAAAAACAGACCAAAATCTGCTCTAACTTTCATTTTTGCTTGGTTAGTGTTTAACAACATGCTACTTTTTTACACTGTTGACAAAGCCAAAAAAACCAAAGCCTGTTTTCAGTTACGTGGAATGTACTGTAGGGCGGTAACTAGGGCTGTCTAGAAAATGACGAGTCATCAAATCTTTGATGACTTGATGATTATAGATAGATAGATAGATAGATAGATAGATAGATAGATAGATAGATAGATAGATAGATAGATAGATAGATAGATAGATAGATAGATAGATAGATAGATAGATAGATAGATAGATAGATAGATAGATAGATTCTTTGTTTCATGAGTTTAATCTGAGCCATGCCATTGTGCAATGACAGCAGTCACGTATCCATCCAGCGTTACATACAGCTTGTTTTTAAGGCACTGGTATCAGGTGTTGTCTGATACACAAGTTCAGGTTTCAGAATCAATATAACTAAAGAAATAGGGTCGAAACATTTTGTGTGTGTGCTTCCCCTGCAGGTATCTTGTGATGGAGCTGATGGATGCCAACCTCTGCCAGGTGATTCAGATGGAGCTGGACCACGAGAGGCTTTCCTACCTGCTCTACCAGATGCTGTGTGGAATCAAACACCTACACGCAGCAGGCATCATACACAGGGTGAGGCTCTCTAACATACTGTATATATACCCACAGAACCGTGTGCCTGGATCAACTCCAGTTATCAGGCCACACATATGCAAGATTAAACCAGTATTCATCTGTAAATGAAACATTTATGATTTAGCAGCTCTGGATGTCTAAAGAGTAGTAATATAATAAAGGAAAGTCATAAAAGGATGAAATACAGAGCAAATAAGAAGATGGTTAAGTGAGATATTAAACTCCTAATTTTGGTGGAAGCAGTGATTCAAAATGTGGCAGGTTGAGTTAAAAGAGTTGGTATAAGCTAAATAGGTGGTCAAAAACTGATCCTGTGTAACATTTTAAAGAATAGGTCAGCATCTTAGGAAAGTTACTTATTTGCTTTTCTGATGAGCGATGAGTTAGATAAGAAGATTGTACAGTCATTACTCCCTGCCAGGAAAACCACACCCATTGTGTTGATTATTTTAATTATTGATTATGCTCCTAAATTGTGAAAGGCCCGTTATAATTGCTCACAGACAAGGCTCACCATTAGAAAAGTCTTATGTGAGTTTGATTAGGGAAGTTAGAAATTGCTAATATTTGACATTTTGCATGATTATATTGCTGCATAGCCAACATTAGCATTAACAACTGTTTACTCTTCACTCTCAATAATAATTCATTATACAGGAGGTTAGAAAACAACTCACTGTGCAGCTTTAGGGCGGCCTGGACGCTGCTGTGGCTCGGTATCGGAAACTGATAGGAGAAGTCGACCAGTGATAACAGAGGCGAAATCAAAGTTTTCTTTATTCTTCTAGACTGATATGAAAATGTTGCAATAGTAGCTGCAATGGCAAAAACCCACAAACATGTCCTGACTTAAATTACTAAAATGATTCACCTCCAAACACATGCACGCGCTCAGGTGCTCATATTCACCTTGAAACAGTATGACACACACACACCCCGAAGCACCAGCACCAATATACAAGAATCCGTCTTGTACGCACACACACGCAGGCGCACACACACCCACGGCACTCTGTCAATCACCCTCGGTGAAAGAAGAAGCAGCAGTAGATTAGCGGAGCTCCTCTTGCTCTGCCAGGCAGAACTAATTCAGCCACAGGCGCAGCTAACCAGCCTCGCTCGCTTTGGCACGGCTCAGCACGCAAAGCTTTCATAAGGTGAACAGATGCAATATGAGTCATGGTTGCCAAAGATTCAGGTCTCTTGTTTTTGTGGCCATTGTCCCCGCGATAAAAGCTCTGTATTCCTCTTAAAGATGCTCACAGTCGCAAAGCACTCACTAGTCGTAAAAGTTGTCCCATCCACTGAGGCAGTCGAGCACAATCAGCTGCAGTCTGAGAGAAGTTGAGATGAGTAGTGTATTTTTCCTAGTGTGCAGCCACCTCGATGTTTTCGGCCACTTGGATGGGAGCCGCTGAAACAGCCGTTGCATAACGCTCCAGTGTAATTGTCGCAGTATAAGTCACGCTGAATCGTAATTAGCAAAACCTGTCATTGCTGGCAAATTAATTGTTGCAATAAATCAACTGGCACACAGTCATTTGTAAGATTAGAACCACAGACAATGAGTCTCATTTCTGACAGGATGCTTGTTGTGCTTGAGATTTGAAGAGGAAGAAGAGTTGATATCAGGTCACTTTGTCAGCATCAGCTTCAGAAAAAGAAAGGAAAGGAGAGCAAAGTTAAGTGAGAGGAGGCGAGCGGTGCCAGCAGGAGTTATAGCTCAATATGTCCTGCTCCTGTGGGGGAGGCTTGAGATTCTTCCTGTTTGTGTCAGGTGATTGATGTGAAGCTGTGCAGCGTGTAATAGCTAAATAATATCAAATTAAAAGTTAAACGAAGCAAAACAAAAACCACCCACTATTAAATCAGTTTTCAACCTGGTTATTAAAGGGATAGTTTAACATTTTGGCAAATTGGCCCATTGCCATAATCCCTATAGTCTTATGCTGCGTTCACATGGAGTCACATGGAGTATGAGTATGTTGACATTGCCGTAGCAAGGTGTTGGCACGTCTTGCCGTTGTGCTGTGCCGTCTGACAGTTTGTTTGTTTTTACCATTTCGTCCAGCGGCATTTGCCGTTTACTGTATGCCGTTTACCGGACTCCCATGTGAACGTAGCATTAGGAGTAGGTTCGTTACCTTTAATTGTCTGCGTCAGACGTTTTAGAACGGCGAAACAGAGCCGCGAGCTGCTGAAAGATATGCTACAGAGGCTAATGGGATTGGGACTGGGACATTCACCACACTTTGAGATAATAACGGAACGTTACGAGACAGTTGTTTTCGAGGCAAATGCAGAGACTGCTTACCGAAAAAATGAGACCCCAGATGGGAACGCGCATCCGCTGTTTTGCATGACTCTTATAGCACAGTGAATGTGCAGGTCACAACTTGTCCACAAGAACGTTTTAGAGTTGTTGAATTGTGTATTTGATGAGTTTGATAAAGTAAACCAAGAAATCCCATGAGCCCCCGTAGCGTAGCTCTGAGCAGCTCACGGCTCTGCTCCGCCGTTCTAAAAATAGCTTGCACCGTCAATTTAAGGTAACGAATCTACTCCTAAAACTATAGGGATTATGGCAATGGGCCAATTTGCCAAAATGTTGAACTATCCCTTTAAAAGGAAATGTAAAAAAGCTAGAAAAAAGAGACTCTAAATCAGGTTTGTGATTCTCACTGTTTTTCACTGTTCTTCATCCAGGACCTAAAGCCGAGTAACATCGTGGTGAAGTCTGACTGTACTTTAAAGATCCTGGACTTTGGCCTGGCCAGGACAGCTGCCACCGGCCTCCTCATGACGCCCTATGTGGTCACCCGCTACTACCGTGCCCCCGAAGTCATCCTGGGCATGGGCTACCAGGCCAATGGTGAGTGGAGGAAGCGGCTTCTTGACAGTGACCGGCCAATGAGGAGCTGCTGCCTGGCCTGCTGCATGGCCCTTCCCCTTTTTTGAGATGTCTCAACAGCACCTCCCAAACACATGCACACACACACACACACACTCTCCCTGTTCCTGTAAAGGTCGCACTCTGGGGAAGCTGGCATGTCGGGCATCAGTGCTTTGTGGGTAACTTCTTGTCAAGGGACTCTGGTATCCAGCTGTGCTTTAGCATGTGTTTGATGTTTTATTAACAGCCTGGCTAAAAAAAACAAACAAAAAGAAGGCCAGTACGGACACCTTGCCACTTGCACGTTTCAACAGTTTCACTTAGCGCTCCTGCTTGGAACATATCTCATATCGCAAAATGGTCTAAAGGGATAGGTCAGTATTTCTGGAAATATGCATAGTCATTGATTCTAAGATGGGAAAACGTATATACCACTCTCACATCTGTCTGATAGAAGGCAGAGCCTGGATTTAGTTAATCAAGACAGGAAACATAGGGCAACAACTAGCCTGGCTCAGTGTCAAATGGCCAGACTGAGCTAAGCTAGCTGTTTCCTGTCCAGTCTCTATGGTGAGGTAAGATCATGTTTCCTGGTTGTAGCTTTGTACTGAGTGTGCAGAAATGAGAGTGGTATCTATCCATCTATGTAATCATTGGAAGGAAGCTACATCATATTTTGCAAAAATATTTAGGCTAATTATTATTTTGATAGAGGCCTATGGGTTTAGTTAGCTTTGGTATCATAGCTACCTCAATTTTTAGATAAAATTTCCATTTACTCCAGGCATCATGAGGTGGATTTCAAATGCTAATGCTCTCTCATCTTCAGTCCTTTGGACCAAAAACATTGACACTAATTTTTCCTGCTGACTTGTTGCATTTTTTTTGCTTATTCTCTTCTCCCTCCTTTTATGCTGCGCATATTTAGTGGATATTTGGGCTGTGGGCTGCATTATGGCAGAAATGGTTCGCCACAAAATCCTTTTTCCAGGAAGGGATTGTATCCTTGAGCTGCTTGCAGCAGTGTCTGGCAATTCTTGTGAAACGAACGGCACCAAAAAAAAAAAAAAAAACCTCTCTTCAAACCCCATTATTTTTCATCAAACGGATCGCACGGAGATCACATCCTGTGAGCAACTATAGAAATTCTATTTCTTGGATTTTGCCTGACACCTCAACCTGCATCCACCCACCTGCTCCTCCTACAGATATACAAACTCACTTGGCTCCCTCCTCACTCACCTTAGCAGCAGCAGCAGCAGCAGCACTGTTGCCTCATGCTCCATGACAGTCACATGAAAAACCCAAAATAGAATTGAATAGTTTGCTCTTCCATAACAGAGAACTGAACGGCAAAAAACACCCTCTTATCTCCTCAAACTGCTCTCCATATGTTTCAGTAGATACCATAGCAGCAGTCCTACAAAAAGATCAAAAAGAGTATTTTATAATACTGAACAAATTGGTGCCAAACATTTTTTGATGCTCCCAGTCTTCAATGCAACACACATGGAGTGACAGTTAAGCTCAAAAACAATAGTTGCCGGCCTTATTAGAAAATCCTGTTTTCACACATGCAGCCTGCAGAGAGGACACAGAGGGTGTTAAAATGCTTTTCAGGAGACCGTGAAAGTTAGAGTCTCACATTTCTAAACCAATGATTCACAGCACCTGAAGTAGAAGGAATATTAAACATTTCTTCTCGATAGTAATAACGCTGTTCTTACAGAAATAATGCAGTATAGCGGTTAATGCTGGCCAAAAAGAATATCAATTTTTTTCCTTAGCCTTGTGGGACGCTGACCCAGGTTTGAGCACTTAGCTGCATGCAATTCATTTTGTCACAAAATATACACATCACCTGGCATGTACATCATGTTATTTTTTTTTCTGTTACCCCTTCGGTCTTTTGATTTGTGTATGCTTTTTTGTTTTTTGTTTATTTTTCAGTCCTGCATGCTAATTTGGTGGTTGTCATTTCATTTTTCAGTTGATGTCTGGTCTGTTGGCTGCATCATGGCTGAAATGGTCCGGGGTAGTGTGTTGTTTCCAGGCACTGATCGTATCCTTGAGTTGAACTTCCATCCAAACCCCCCCCCCCCCCCTCCCTAAAAAAAAATCCTGTCTCATCCTTTTGTCTGACATCTTGTTCACATCTTTTTACACAATGGGATGCCAGGAGTCTTTTGCAGCTAAAATGAAATATTACAAATATTACTAGCATTATTCAGGTTGCCACTGCTGTTCCTGTTGCTATAGTTATTAGAGAGAAACGGCCGTAATCGTCTTGGCAGTCATTTCTGTCAGTAACTGAGTAGAAGAGAATTCAACTTTTTCGTTGTTTTGACCCTGTAGAACAGGTAAAGCACAGGTGTAATGACATCAAGGGTCCTCTGTTTCGTGAAAGTAGCAAAACAGTGAGTTAACCAAATACATGACTAAGGACGTAAACCTGGTCAGCATGAATCTAATAGGTTACACCTGTGTTTTTCTGACAATGAAAATGTCTGCCAGGAAAAATAGTCTATTCTGCATTTTAACCTTGTTTCACTTCTCTTAAGGGGGTTACTTTAGCTAACACTGACCAGGCGCTAATTAACTTGCTTGCACTGTGTCTCTTTTGCCAACACTATGTGGTTTGGAAGACTTGAGTACAGTCTAACTTTGGATTTGACTGAAGTCTTTGTATCATCTTTTTTCAGCATAATAAGTGGCTTTAATCAATTAGTCAGGCTACTGGTAGCTTAATTGCCATTTTGTTTTTTACCTCATTATTCAGTCTTGTCTCGGTCTGCTCAGCTGTTTTCTGTTATAGTCAGAAACGGTTAGTGGTGAATGACTAAGCTGTCATGCAGATGTGATTTTCAGTTGACATAGAAACTGAGGTAGTGGTGCTTAGAGCGGTTATCCCAATGTTTTTCAGAACGATCAAAGAAATATGCAAATTTAAGAGTTGTTACTTCTGTGAGGCGACTAAGAACAATGTGAACAGCTCCTGCCTTTTTATGGCAATTAGTCTGCTCTGGTTCTGGCTGAAAAGATAATCCCACCTGCAAAATATTTTAACTGGCTTCGATATTTCTTCAGCCAGACTGGTCTTCTCCTTGTTGTTCATTCATTGTTAAGGATGAACAAAGATGTGAACAAGAACTTTTGTGTGTCCTACAGGTAAATCTATTCATGTTACATTTATGTATTGTCTCCCAGAAAAAAAGTTGCACATATATTTCCAACATCTGTATTACTGAAGGTGAGCGTCACCTGCCTCACCTCATGTGCTGTATGTTACAGTACAGATGTTTGAAATCATTTTCTGCAACACAGTTCAAAGCCTATGTATCCCACAGTCTATCATGGCTGACTCACAGGTTTGAATGAGATTTTAATGTGCTATGTCCGTTTCCTCATCAGTAAAACTGCCAGTAGTAAACACATGACTCTGAAGACAGCCTTTCGTGGCTGCTTGTGTTGAGAAACCTCTCTACACAGTGTATAATCCTAACCCATCACTTTTCAGCAGAGGCTTCCATCTGCTGTGCCTTTTCTACAGCCTGTGCCCAGTAACAGATTTGACATTTTCTTTTCAGCACATGCGCAGTTACACAAGTGTTTTAGGAAGAAGTCAGAACAATGTGGTGCAAAACAAACCACCAACAGAAAGCTCTCTTTCTATTATTCAATAGTTCAAAATATTCCTCAAAAATGACCCAGACCAGCTCTGGAAAGGGCGCTCCTTTTGTCCAAACCCAGTCTAGGGCTTTTCTTAATACTTACGCCACAAGATATCGACCAGTGGAACAAGGTGATCGAGCAGCTGGGCACGCCATCTCAGGAGTTCCTGATGAAGCTCAACCAGTCGGTGAGGACTTACGTGGAGAACCGGCCACGGTATGCCGGCTACAGCTTCGAGAAGCTCTTCCCCGACGTCCTGTTTCCTGCAGACTCTGAACACAACAAACTGAAAGGTAAAGACCGGGTGGTTTCTCTTAAAGGGATAGTTGTGACGTAAACATTCACCACGCTATGAGACAATAACGGAATGTTACGAGATGGAGTTATTTTCTAGATAAATTCATGCAAAACTTCCGATGCGTATTCCCGTCAGGGGTAGTTTTTCGATAGTCTCTGCATTTGCCTCGAAAACAACTGTCTTGTAAGGGCACAACTTGTCCACAAGAGCGTTTTGGAGTTGTTGGATTGTGTATTTGATGAGTTTGATGAGGGAAACCAAGAAATTCCATAAGCCTCCATAGCATAGCTCTGAGCAGCTTGCAGCTCTGCTCTGCCATTCTAAAAATAGCTTGCACCGACAATTAAAGGTAACAAACCTACTCCTAAAACTATAGGGATTATGGCAGTGGGCCAGTTTACCAAAATGTTGCACTGTCCCTTTAATTCCTGTCTCTTAGCGTTGTGTAAATTGTCCTGTGAAGGCTTGCCTAAGTGCATGACAATTGGTTTTTATGGATGTAAATACATTTCCTGCCAAGAGTTACAACCACTTCAGTGGATAGCTGCTCTACCACAGGTGCATCACAGCCACATGCCAGAAGGTGATAGGAATAATGAGGCAATCAGTGTTCGTAGCCTCGATTTTGGAGCCCAAAATCTGAATAAAAGACCATTTTAAAGCTGGCTCTCTCAACCTCCTTCTCCGTACAGCATCGGTTTATGTTGCGCCACGTGTTTACAATGTTCCAAACATCTGCCGGCGGCAAAAGCCCGAGTGACACATGCATTTTCGGCGGGTCGCCTTGGATTAAGCACTTATTACGGAAGCTGACAGCTCAGGAGCAAGTTGTTTACTGTGAAGAGGAATTCACCTCGAGCGTGTCTTCATGTGTAAACGGAGAGAAGATGACAGCAACACTCAGAGCGAATGCACGCCGAGCTATTGCAAGGATGTTGCAAGGAAAAAAGCAGCTCATCCTCTCCTGCCCTCGTTAATTTACACAGGGATTGGTGACAACAGTGTATTCCCCCAAACAAGCAGTGTTAAACTGAATGTGGTGAAGCTTTGATAGGCCACAGTGGCAAAGCTTTCACATGTAAAGTGATAATCAAGGGGGGTGTTCTTAACAAACCCAAATACAGATCAGAAACAGCTTAGTTCATATTATTGATCTGACTATTCTGGTGAAAGTGCAAGAAGTTTTAACCACTAGCAGTTCAACAATTTATGGATCTCTTTTATTTCCGTCATGCGGGAGGGTTCATACAAAGCATCTCAGCGGTACCGACTCTGATAACTCTGTGTAATCCTAAGCCGATGCACACAAGCCAGAAGCCATTATTCCCTGCCCCGACATCCTGTTTCAAGAGGAAATGTGTCACATTAGTGAAGCCAGACACTCCCAACTGGAACAAATGGCAGAATGGAAATCATCTCAATTGAAAGTTAAACAGTCTCATTTTCAGCGTGTTCTCTGGCACATTTTCTTTTCAGCGAGCCAAGCGCGAGACCTCCTATCCAAGATGCTGGTGATCGATGCATCAAAGCGGATCTCAGTGGACGAGGCTCTCCAGCACCCCTATATCAACGTGTGGTACGACCCAACCGAAGTGGAGGCGGTAAGTACTGCTGTTAATTACTGTTCAGTGTATGGGTGTAGTTGCAGTAGAGCTCCAAAGCTGTGATGCTCAAATAAACAGCAGAAAATTAATTAGTGACTATTCTGACAATGAATAAATGTAAAAGAAGGACTGCCAAAATTATTTATTTCTGGCTTCTTGTGTGCATGTTTGTTGGTTTTCTTCGACTTTTCTTTTAGACAACTGAATATTTTTGGGCTTTGGATTGTTGGTTTACATTTAAAGACATCACCTGAGATTTTGAGAATTGATGATGAGCATTTTCATTCTGCCAACAAAAAAAACTACTTAACAAATGAAGAAAAGAATACATAGTTTAAAAAACCCAAAATGTAGTGTTTGGGTTCTGCTACAAAACATTTCAGCAGCGAAGTTGCTAATGCAGCCATAACTGAGCATTTTAGATTTGAAAATGTAGTTTCAAAGCCAGAGTCTGAACAAGATGGATTCAGTTCTTCAGCACCGAGTCAGGTTTAATACATCAGAATCCCTAGCAACCAATCCCGTTGAGTTTTTTTGCGGCCCTTTTGCTGTTCACTATGACGGTGACACTTCACATCTACTTATACAGCTAGATGTTCAGTGACAGTATTACTGATGGATGTGGCCAAGAGGCATCATTGCCGCTCTCAGTGTGGGAGGCCAGGGTTCAAATCTCAGTGCGGGTCTCATGTTATGACATCGCCCCTCCGTCTACCCTGTCCCTGCTGATGCGCACCGCCGTTACAGAGTAACCCAGTGGCGGTGGGTGGGCGCAAGTCATGATGCATTTGCGTACTGCCTCTTGAGGGGGACTAAAGATTGAAATATTGAATATCAATCGCTAGCTGTAGTTTGAATTCTTTTCGACCTAAAAACGTAGCAGATGGCCCATCTCTGAGACCGTTGTCCATCAGCACACAGCTATCGTCGTGCCCGGTCACAGTAGACAGGGGGAAGGAACACAAATATAAGAAGACATCAGAAAGACTAACATTGTGTTCCACATTAAGGAAATAGTGTTTATTCAAATTAAAACTGCGTGTATAAAGACTGAGTTATTGTTATTATGTTCCTTGTCTCCCGCTGACTTTTTCCTATCCTGGCTCCGTCATGTGATGAAGAGTGAAATTGACTCCCATCCCACAGGAATCCCATGACCCACAGGATTCATGAAAGTTGTCAGCCCCTAGTGTGCAGGAGAAGTGGGTTTGTGCCAGGATGTCCACGGCCCTTAGAAGCCCTGAAAAAACAAAGTTTCCAAAGTTGAGACTTCATGTCTGGTGACAATCCCTCGATGCTCTCCTTGGAAACACAATGACTCAGCCAGTGAAAATTGATTTTGCCTGTGATCAGGCGGTCCGGGAGACCGAGTGAATTGTTGCTTTCTTTCCTCCCCTCTCCTCTGTGGCATGAAAGGATTCCTCACAACTGACAGCTCAGCCTTGAAAAGTGCAGATTTGTATAGAGTTTGCTCCGACACTGCACGAATACATCAAATCTCAGTTTGACTGTGGGGAGGACAGATAACTTTATCTCACGGCTGGCTTTGGCGTGGTTCATCCAAACCCTGTTAGGGCTATAAATTTGGATTTAGGAGTTTGTGGTGTTTTTCTGGAGTGGTTTGTGCACACCAAAGCAGAAAAAAATCTGCATTAAACCGGTTTAATGCGAGGAAGATTTAATGCAGCGGTTTTCTATCTTGTGCCGTCATTAGCTGAGTCTGGAGGTTTTTCAGTTTGAGCTGCAGCAGCCGACTTCTTCGTCTGTACTTCGGGTTCTGCTCATCAGTATTCGGCTGCTGTGATGTTTGGTTGGAGTCTGAGAGTCGATTGAAAAGCACAAACTGATAGTTGTCTTTGTGGTGGCTGACTTGAATCACAAGAGTCTGATCCCAAACAAGAGCCCGTTTTATAGATGAATAATCAGCGAGACAGAAAATGTATAAAACCATTTGCTAATTGATTTTGACAGTTTATTGTTTCAGTCATTATCAAATAAAGAATGGAAACATTTGCTGATTCCAGCTTTGTAAACAGAATCTTTTCTTTGTCGTACATGATGTTAAACTGAATAATTTACTCATTTGACCATTTCTCATGTTTTTTATACGAAACAAATGATTAACAAATAATTATCAGATTATATTATAATAAATACAGTCTCCTCAATAAAGTTATTATGCAAGTAACTCAACTAAATGCAATGAGGCAAGAAGGCATGTGAGAAAGCATAGTTTATTGTTTTATTGTGAAGTGATGTTCTCAGGAGGTGAAATATCAATATGTTGAGTATTTCTGCATTCTTCTGGTGCTCTGACTGAGTCCTGAAGGTCTTTAAACTCACTCAGATGTCTTTGTGTTTAGAACAGAAATATGTAACATGTGTCTGTCTGTGTGTGTGTTTGCAGCCACCACCAGTGATCACAGACAAGCAGCTGGACGAGAGAGAGCACACAGTGGAGGAGTGGAAAGGTAAAAGATCCTCCTCTCCTCTCCTCTCCTCTCCTCTCCTCTCCTCTCCTCTCCTCTCCTCTCCTCTCCTCTCCTCTCCTCTCCTCTCCTCTCCTCTCCTCTCCTCTCCTCTCCTCTCCTCTCCTCTCCTCTCCTCTCCTCTCCTCTCTTCTCCTCTCTTCTCCTCTCCATAAACTGTCATAAGTGCTTAGCTTTTTGCAGTGTGTTGCATAAGGTCGGTTTGGCATCGTGCTTTGCAGCCTGTGGGACATTTAATCTACACTCTAGAACTGAGATGAATGTTCCTCTGCATAATCTGTGTGAATTCATAGATGTACTAAGAAGTTTCTGCTTTCAACTCCTCAAACAAATACATTTGATCACAGATTATCTGGATCCAAATCTTTAATCATGTAAAATTATATAATTCACTGAAACATAGGAGCTGTGATGTAATAGCAGATACAGTAGAAGCATAACTATATAAAGAAGTGGAAGAAACGTACACAGGTCAGACGGATACCATTAAACACAGGTGACTGGCCTCTTCTGTCCAGATGCTCTTTTCAAGCTGACAGAGTGATAATGACGGCAGGGGATTCACACCTGGGGTGTGACAGGTTTGTTTTTCTTGGTTCACACACACAGTGCTGGAGGACATTATCATCCAATGTGTCTCTCCTCAGAATCAGTTTATCCAGTAACTGTGGGTGTGCGTGTTTACTTTGTCAGGTTAGAGTGAAACTGTTTAGCATTAATATTCAAATATCACACTTATGTAATCCAGAAACCCTTTAAGGTGAGAGCAGTGAACTGGAGACAGGCTGCTCACTTCAACCTGCCTCTTCACTCTGTGATTCTTCACAGACCTTTAATTGGTTGAGGCTGATGTTTTTAAAAAAAGCTGATTTATAAAGACTTCACTGCACTCACTCCCCCCCACCCATCTCCATATCTAACCAAATGTCTGTGTTTTGTTGCAGAATTGATATATAAAGAAGTACTGGACTGGGAAGAGAGGACAAAGAACGGCGTCATCAGGGGACAGCCAGCGTCCATAGGTTAGTGCACTTCTTGTCAGTTTGTTGTCGTGAGATTTTACTTTGGATCTCTTTGGTTTGAGGACAAAACAAGACTTCTGGTTTGGGAAACTCTGATTGACATTTTACATTTTACAGCATTTTATTGACCCAACAACTAATCTGTTAATTGTTTAAATAATCTACAGATTAATCAATAATGAAAATAACCGTTATTTGCAGCCCTACTGCTCAGAGAGACTGACACATCAATAAACAAAAACACCATGTGATGATCAGCAGTAACACTCAGACGGTGGCATTCAGACATAATTCATGGTTACCACCAGACTCTGACTCCGTTATCTGCTGCCTGAGCAGAAACCCAGATTTAGACCAGGCTACATTTGTACAATTCTGGTGAAACTGTATCGACTGCAGCCTCTCGAACCTGACGTTGTTGTCAACTGTTGTGTAGCCCACGGACCTCAAGCTTCAGGATGTTGTGCATGCTGAGATCTTAGAGCTTCCTCTCACCAACATCAGCTCAACTGTAAAACGTGTGATGGCTGACCACAGCTTTTCTCCTGCTCCTCACAGCACAGGTGCAGCAGTGAGCAGTAGCCCCGACCAGCACCACCAGCACCGCCCCTTCACGTCCTCCTCCGCCTCCCCCATGTCCACCGACCCCACCCTGACCGACAGCAGCCTGGAGACGGCCAGCGCCGCCGCTGTCGCCACCGCTGCTGCTGCTACGACCGCCGCCGCCCCCCCGGGCTGCTGCAGATGACTATCATCTACTCCTTTTCCTGGGCCGGGCCGGGCTGGGCCGAACCGGGCCATGCTCCCTGGTCACCTTTGAGACCGCCGGCCCGACACTGGCTCTCGGCCCCCCGCCCCCTGCATCTGCCTCCTCCCACCTCCTCTATGTGCTTGTCTTCAGTAGTGTAGCGATTAGCCAGCTAGCTGTTTGAGAAATATTTCCTGAAAGGACAGATCTCTCTTTTTTTTTTCTTTTTTATGACAGTTATAGTCTTTTTTTTTCCTTCTTTTTTCTAAATTAGAATTTCTTTTCATTTGAGTCCTAGCTGTAATTTATTGTGGCATTTCTTAATTTTTCAGAAACCTAAGATGATGATAAGAGAATTTTTATTGATTTCACTATGTTCCGGTTTGTATTAACCGACAGTGAGAATTTAAAGAAATATCTGTAAAATGTTTAATGTGATCTATTTTTCTGTTGAAAGTCATTTGTTTTCACTCGCTTTTACAACTTGCCATATAAATATAGTTTGTACAGATTTTATGGTAAATGTAGTTTTATCTTCGACATGAGTTTGCAGTGAGCCATTGAAACATAATTTAATTGACAAATGTATGGTCTTAGTACTTCCCTCACTGTTTTATCTCTCACAATATGGATATTGATAAAATTGCATATCCATTAATTTCAACCCAGGTCATTTAGGTTGGTTTGTAAAAAGTTTTTTTTTCTTGTGAGTCACTACTACAGCCTACATTGTAAATTTCAACTCAATGAAAGCTTTATAATTTCCTTCGCTTCCTGTTCAGTCAAAACTTGGAGATTCACGTTCACCATACGATTTACTTTATGATCTACAAATTAAGCTATGGGATTGATAATGGCACAGTGATGTTCCGCAAGATAACTCGAAGCATTTTGACCACTGTCTTCTGTATTTTTTAAGTGCTTTAAAGTACCTCTTCTCTTGTCTGCAACAGGCAGCGTGACATGATGGAAGTGGAGGGGACGGTGCTGCTTTTGGAGAATCGCTGAATGCAGAGAGCTGCCTCACGTTCTCCTCTGGCGTTGACTCGGAGGTTATTTGTGAACAGTTCGGGACTTTAGAATGTTTTTCGTCGTGCTTAGGGAGGTTCGTCAAAGACGTAGAGTTGTGTGAGGTTGTGAAATCGGTGACGGTGTAAGTAGAATGTGCTTCAGTCAAGTAGGGAATTGTGGTATCGAGAACGCTTGTGAACGTGTTGATATTCGGTGTCTTGGAGGATGGATGACGAGTCTGAAACTTGATGGAACGGTGTGAGAAAATGTCTGCTTCCTTCTACCAGATCCTCTTATTAGTAATGTACTGTACTGAATTTAAAGATATGAAAGTGATTTTTTTTCTTTCTCTTAAAAATTGGCCAAACACTTTGCGTACCAGACTTGCCTACACTTATGAATTAAAGAACCTAACACTTAGCATGTTCAACAGCAGCAGAAACAAATCGAGTAATGTTAAACAAATTATCCTTACTGTATGCAATAATAGTGCCCTTTTATTTAAAAATGATTTTTTTTATTTATTTTGAAAGGAAAAGTGCCTGTTGTTTGTCATTCATTCCTGAGTACGTGGGAGGAAGTGTATTCACTATGTGTAGGTTTTAATGGCGTCTGGGTAACAGCAGTAGTGTCCACATCAAACCTATAATGTATGATGGGGGTTGTAGTTCTCACAAATGTATTGTATATTTTTCTACTTGTTTTGATTTTGACCCTTTGGCAGGAGACTGTGGTGTCTTGCAGGGTAGGAAGGTGATGATGTATGCAGCGAGATGTTTAGGCATGTGTTTGAGTCATTTCAGAAGAAGAGGCAGTTTTATCAAGGTCTTTCATCAAAGTAAAAAGAAGTATTTCTTTGCAGTGACAGCAACCGAAATATAGGTTTAATAACAGTTTTTTGGCTTTTTTTGAGTACTAATTCAATGTGATGATTGTAAGTAAGGAAAACAAATTGAGAAAATTCAAGTAAGCAAACTGAACTACAGGAGAAAACTTGACGAGTGAACTCTTCATCATTGACAGTATTTTGTGAATGGTTTTGGAAAAAAGTTTACAGCTGAAAGACAGGCTAAATGCACAGACACGTTTTTGAGTGGCAGAGCCAAACAACCGCAGGGTTTCTGACAGAATTAATGTCAACTAGCTCGAATCGATCAAGGCAGAACTGTTGAATGACTGCTGAAGATCATGAACATCACGGTCATAAGAAAACAAACAAAGGGAGTTGATGGTGTTTTCTAGTTTAGCTATTTGCACCATCTACAGAGCAGCGGTTCTGCCTGCTGGAAGTGTCGGTATGAATCTGGATGTGTTGTACTCTGTCATGGATCATGAACAGGTGTTGTGGACAGTGCATACAGCACAATGCAAGGATTGTCCAAACATGTAACGGACAGCGCATCTGTCGAGAACATGTCATAGTGTTTGACATGGACATTCACCTAGTAAGCTCCAAACAAAGAGGTCGTCTGTAGACTGTAGCGTACTCTGTACCTCTGCTGTGCAACTTGTTATTGTCTGCCAACTATGTATGGTTAAACACAGATATAGCCATTCATTCAACACTTGATGTGTGTGTCCGTCTTAAGTTCTTAGCAACAACATTTAGTTTCAAACTTGTAATCTACTAAACAGGGTTGCACCATGAAAACATCTTTGCTAGTAAAAACTTGCTAGAGTGATGATCCGTAGCACTGTCATAATGAGATCTAAACTGGAATTGTAGCATTATAGGCTGTAACATAATAAGGTTATAACTTTGCTTTAGTGTGTACACCAAGTATGCATATTTCAGAATTAGCATTAGTTTATATTTAATGGGAAATATCTCTTTAACATAATTGGTTTTCTTTGGCCGCCTAGTCTAACAATGTTTTGTTATTTGAGGTGTATAGTTGTATTTTTATGAAATTTATTTGAAATTTAAAAAAGCCAGTTTCCTTTAATATTTAACAGGAGTGTTGACCATAATGCATTGCTCTGTATGCTTCTACTATTCATCATATACGGGTAATAATGGAAAGATCAAATGTCAGCGAGCTACTCAACGGTTATTCTAGTTAGCTTTGTTAGTTACGGTTGCTACAAACAGTTGACGTTTAACATGTTATCAAGCTAATGTTAGCTTTGTTAGTCATTGTAGCTACAAATTAGTTAATGTTAAAAAAGTAAATGTTATCAAGCTACTGTTAGCTTAACCTGGCAGTCGGATGTAAATATGAGGTCACAACTCTTCATGAAAAGCTAGTTGATGTGGTGCAACCCATTTTAATTTGTGACGCGTATACCTAACACAATATATAGTACTAGACAACAGCTTCTGCTCACTTTCAGTCATCAGATGGATAATAAGCATCAGTAGTTTGCTAGCAAGCTGCAGTGTTAGCAGCGGCAGAGCCTTATTAGTCCAGTGTAACACTTGATTAACTCTGCCGTTAGTTATCGTAGATCACAACGGCAACAAATGAAACTGTCCAGACTCCAAACATGGAGAAAAAAAGGACTTAAACAGTAAAAAAGGCAGCAATAGCAGGGAGAAAAAGTGACTTGTGTCCCTTTGTCATATTAGTCCGTTTGTCCAATTAGCTAAAAAGAACCAATCAGAAAAAAAAACGTTGTTGTCAAAAGTGCTCTTAATTTTCTCGCCCAACATCAGGGGCTTAAATTTGAGTTGTTTGTTTTTTCTTCTTTTTCTTCTTAGGTTGTTGTTGCTATTTTTTTTTAATTATTATTACTGCATCTCTCCAAACAATGTCATTCTGATTTAAGTCGACTTTGATGAACTACCTCACGCTGAATTTCTGCCAGTTCTTGCATATATTTAGTCGCCTGCAGAATTAGCTATTGAAGACGTGTGAATAACAGATTCCATTATTTATTTATTTGAAAGTGTACTATTTGTCGGTTTCAACAGACTTCTAGTTTTGTACATTATGTATACTTCACCTAGAAGTAAGAGAATTGTTATATGTATTTTTTTTTTGTTCTTTTTTTTGTTTTGTTTTTTTTGTTTTTTAAACTAAATGTGCAATACCTTCAGCAAACTGTGCTAGTAGTATGTGATGGGCCTAGCCTTTGTTAGCTGTCTCCTGAAGGTAAAGAAAATGTTTGGTACTGTCAATCCATGTTTTCCTTTTTTATGAATAAGATCAATTTTTATTTCTGTGACTTGTTTATAGTCATAATGTTACGTAATCAGTCTTACCCACCAAACAGACCTGTCAGCCACGGTTGGATTTAGAGACGGGGAAGTTCTCAAAAGTCGCAACATGGCCGACAGACTTTGATTTGGGACGTGGTGAAGACAATAATGTTAATAAACACAAAAAAGATCATTATAAATCATTATATGTATGGTGCTGGTTTGTAATGTTTGCTAGTGAATCCAGCCATGCAAGTAGTTTTAAGAATTCCTGGATCTACGCGTCCCAAAAACCGCAACCAACAAAGAAGTGCACTACTAGAATACACGCACTGGGATCTGATGATGCCACCTCTTAAAAAAAACAAACTAAAAAATAAAAAAAACATGTACTGCAAATAAAAGAAATACACTTTGATTTGTGGCTGTATGTCATCTTTCTCCAGTAACATGCTGCCAAACATTTAACAGTTAACCTTTAGTTTCTGTGTTAGAACTGTATGAAGTGAAAGTACAGTATGTATATTGACTGTTCTGTGCACAATCCCTTTGCAGTCATGGTAAGATGCACAGTATCTAACCTGGTTATTCCCTCCCAGGTCTTGACTGCAGCCTCCTTCAGCTCTTCCCTGTGATGAGGTCTCTGTCTTTAGTCTGATCTTGTGAACTGAAGCTCTAAGACTGAGCTTGGATGAAGATGTTCCCCCTCTTTGCCATGACAACCTGAAATGTGAGTTTTGGCTGAATCTAACCTCACAGAATGCTACACTATTCACCATTTTCTATTGCGCACTTGCTTTAAGAATGTATCCAAACTGGCTTCCTTTTTATGGGCACATTTGCATTGCCACATCTTTACTCCACACATTTATGAACTCTACTTCAATCACTTGGGGACTCTAACTTTATTATACTCATATGTATTGTATCTATAATTTCTTGGAGCAAATAAGTGGTGGAACACTTGGTAACACTTTAGCATTAATAAATGCTGAATTCTTCATTTATAACGCATGAATACTCATTATAAATACAGTTACTTATCAGTGATGAGTAAAACACTTTAAACTGTGTTTATAAACTACATACTAATGAGTATTAATGTGTTATATAATTATATAATGATTTAATGCTATAATGCTTAATAGCGTGTAGGCTACTTATAAAATGTTACTGGACACTCTTCTCTGCTGCACCACTAGTAAAGGTTGCTTTATAGCCCAGTTTTCAATATATTTTTCAACATTTACATCAAAAGAAAGAGTTTCTTCGATAAGATGAAATACTCCAAATTCACTGATGTTACAGATGAGCTTTGTCACCTTTATTCCCGTACATGTCCATTCATTACAATAGTGGAAATTCATAATAAATAAGCACCATAGATGATCAGCAGAGACAGAAGAAACACTGAGTCTTGATCAGGAGACATAAATAAGTGGAAAATCAATGTCTCTTTTGAAATCAAAGAACCTGCTATAGATGGAGACCATCATACTGTGGACTGTGGTGGTTGTTTATAGGCATAAAACCGTAAAAGAGAATTACCTTGTTAACCTGTGCAATTAAAATGGGTAATGTAAATCCACTGATTTTATGTTTCTTTATAAAATATTAAAAAAAAAAAAAAAAAGAACAGTACAGTCACATTATTCAATCAAAAGCACATGTTCACTTAAACTGTTTGTAGGGCCCTTACCGACAAATGTCATTTCATTCTTCTGATTCGTATTAAGATGCTAAAAAAAAACAACATTTTCAGCAATGTAACCACATGCAATTCTCACAAAACAGATATCTGCAACTCCTCAGTTTGGAAACATACGATTCATAATCCAATGGACCAGATCTAGAAAACACACCACAGTTACCTGATGTGATGTTTCCCACAGCATCACATGTTCAGTATCAGCCAGATAACTGGAATCAGAAATGCAGTCTTTGTCTTTTTTTTCCCCCCTTCCTGTTTGTTAATCATTTCCATTTTTTTCATCAGGCTGGTTTCATCAACAACAACATTACATTCACAACAAGTATACATTCTTAATTCAAAACTTCCATTCAATTCACTTTCAAAAAAATTGGCACCTTCTTTAGGGAGATCATGTTATTCATCTTCAGCAGTTTGTTGCCACATTAAAAATAAAATAAAACAAAATAAGAAACAACCAACACCAATGCAGCCACTGTGTGTACTATGGGCGAATATATGCACTACATCTCTGGACAAGCAAGCAACACTACAGTTTTCCTATGTAACAACACTTCCCTGAAGGCACGACCAGGAAATTCCATTGTTTTGTTTTTTTTATTTTTTTTTGTTTTTTTGAGGGCAGTGTTCAGCTTCGTGTGCCAAAATCAACATGGCTTCCAGGCAGGCCATTCAGATTTTTGAGTGAGTGAACAGCTGAGGCGGTCCAGCTTTGGTATTTACTGTGTACCCTAAATGGTCTTCACCTACTGAGCCACATCGCCCTGTGAAATGAGGCAGCATGCGCCAAGTTGAAAATGCTTGAATAGTTGTTTTCGTAGTCCCTGTTGTATCATCTGTACATTAAAGGTATAATGACATCTATTATGTGCGGTGTGAACCGCGGGCTGAGACTTTGTCGTCAAATGGACATAGAAACCATGTAGATGGTGACGAGAGGCACTGGAAGGGCCTGAGGACAAAGAGGCAGCGACAGGAAAGGTCCCTCAGTTTCACTCTGTTACCAAGAGCAATTGGAAAGTTAGTTTCCTGAAAATGCTTTAGTGTTTACACTGTGGTAAAACACAAATAAATGTCTGCAATACAAATACAGGAGGGGAGGATAAAGTGGAGGAACCTCTGCTAAAGCTACCACTGTTGTGTAAGAGTCAGTTCACCCAAATTACAAAAACAGCAATTTTCTAAAGTCCTAATTAATACTGTCTAGCCATGGTAATGGCTTTGGTGTAATTTGTCTGGATTTTGAGATATCCATCTGAGATTCTGGCTGAATAATTTATGATTTGAGTTTAATTTGTGTTGTTCACAAGATTTAAAAAAGAAAAAGGAAAAAAAAGTCACATTTAAATGCACCTCAAATCCAGCCAAAGGAAAAGCAGTTTAGGCTACTTAGCCAGCTCTGCTACACGCAGATGAAAGATGTGTTTTTTGCTGTAATCTGGATAAACCCACAGCACAGTTGAAGAAATCTTGTGAGGAAAACATTTGGTAATCAATATTATTCACTGTCTTGCTGAGAGTTAGATGAGAGGATTGATACCACACTCATATGCTAATATAAAGCTAATACCAGCTAGCTTAGTTTAGCATAAAGGCCTGAACTTTTTAACCACAGTATTAATATTGGGTGTTGACAGGCAGATTGAGTGTTTACAACTGCCTGACAAAGTCACCAAATACACAATATGCAATTTTGTTAAACTGACTCACAACAGCTGCCCACTGTTTGAGAGTTTACTCAAGAAGTTGCTAGATTCTTGCAAGGTGTATTAAAAAAAAATTAAAAAAAGTTGCTGAAAGGTTCTGAAAAGTCACTAAATCAAGTTGTGACCAAGTCGGTGAGTTGGCAACACTGCAGTAGCAGCAAACCTACAGGACCATTGATCAGACTCTGCTTACGCCATAGAAAGCAAGAACCTGAGCTTCTATGGGAGCCTGGAAGTACAAAACAGCCTTCTCTGGAAAGAATTACTAAATACTAAATTCATTTTGGGCTGGAACTAAGACAGTGGTGTCCAGCAGCGTGTGTTAGCAGCAGCAGCAGCAGCAGTAGGTAACTCTCTGCAAAAAAGCCAATAACTATATTTCCCAATATGTTTAAGTGTTCCTTCAAGATAAATATCAGTCAGCTGTCTGCATTCAACGTCAGTGTCTCTAGCAGGTCGTCCAGTTTCAGCTTGAATCCACCTCGCTGAGTGTCCTTGTAGAGTAGTGGTCAGTGCTCTCCAGTGCAGAGAGGGTCAGAAGAAGAAGAAGTTACATAAAGTTCCATCAGTCGCATTCAGGCATCTGCACCGTTACAGTCGCACCTTCGAGACAAACCCTGAACTGGTCACGAGGAGTGTGATCGTAGGACTGCCTTCGTTACCAACTCACACATGCGCAAGAGAGTCGACACCTGGTGCATGACAGAGATGATGGACCACGCTGTCAGACCCCTTCAGAACGACCTCCATCATCTCCACATTTCAGTTTGTCCTGAATATACAGTACACAAATACAAATATGGCCGGCTCCTTTATTTTCTTGTTTTGCTTTTTGTTTTGAAGGAATACCCTGATGCACTGAAAAGGATGCTCGAAGACACTTAACCCCCCGCCCCTACAATATTAACCCTGATGACAGCCACAGCTTTGGGCCGCACACATATCAAATGTCGCTAGTCCTCGCGCCCAGGGCCAGATCTCCCAGTGTGGAGAAGAAATCCTCCATCTCCTTCTCCAGGAGCCGGTTGCGGTTCTCTGCGTCCTCTCTTGCCCGCTCGGAGTTTCGTAGTTTGATCTCCAGCATGCGTTGCTTCTTCTTCTCCTGCTCCATCTCTTGTTCCAAACGCTCCATCTGTGCACACAGGGCGGCGCTGGACTCCTCCAGTCTGAGGAGATCGGAACAAGAAAGACAGTTAAGATCTTTGACATTGACTTTTAATCTTTTGTTACATTACAAGGTGCTTTGGTACTGTATCTAGTCATTCTCGTTCTCAAACCACCTTTGTTATTGTGTTTTGGAGATGTTCCCAGAATAAATGAAAGCAGGTGTTCTAAGAAGCACTCACCTCATACAGAAAAAGCACAACATAATAATGAAAATATAAGTCATTATGTCACAGTGCCGCAGAGTTTGGCAGCTTATTACTTGTTAGTTTATCGCCTCTATATTTTGCATCTCTAAAATAATCCTGTGAGGAGCGGAAAACTGACATCATTGTGTCCTATTTGCTGCGATGTCATCTGACAAATCACCACACACATAAATGAAAGACAAATACTGTGCTGTGATTTTGGCAGTGTGTTCTTCGGGTTATTCACAGACAAGGTTAGATGTGACAGAATATCATTATTTATAACTGTATCTTATTTTGACACAGCTCACCGTCTGTGTCTGGGAAACAAACTCTGCCTCTAACAAGACACCAGAGACTGACTTATTGTTAAATAGACAAAAGGTTTATTCAACTTTTTTCAGGGTGCCGACTGATAGAAACTTGTTGGGACCAAATGTTGCAGTGGGTCGACTGTTGGTGGAGCTTCAGTTACAGGCTTTCTACTAATACTCAACTGTTTCGATCCAGATGAAACAGACTAACAGTCAGTGATTCCCGGCCAGGAGGAGTGACTGATACGTAAAGAGAGTGTTTGCTGTGGATCTGAAGCAGGTCTGAGAAAATGATGATGATGACATTATCTCAGCTTTGCCCGAGAGACTCTGTTTACACAAAGCCTACTTTATAACCTGGATGTGTGGAGCTTTGTGGGCCTTTACCAGGCAGAGAGGGTCTAATAATAGATCCAAGTGAGTTACATTATGAGAAGTGTAGGGTCCTGTGTTTAGATGTAGAAACTAAAGGTCAGGATTCTCCAAATGTTTCTCCATATCTGCCATTGTGTGTCTTGGATGTGTATTACAACCTGTACAACAAAGATGTTGGTGTAAAGTGTTGTGGATCCTAGTACAGACTTACTTCTGTATCCTTGTCTCGTAGGTCGTCTTCTGTTTCCTCAGCTCGTCCTTCAGCTCTTCCACCAGAGTGCTGAGTGTTAGGTTCACTCCATCTCCATCCTCGGACATGATAATGGATGGCACACCAGGCGCCATGGCCATGTTTCCGTTCTCGCTGCAGGCGGCGCTGCTGCTGCACAGCTCCATGGCCTCACAGCTGTCCTGCTCTGAGCTGGGCTCCGTCGTCATCCCTCCGTCCCTTCCCCTGTCGGCCTCCCTCTGGCTCTCCATCCACTCCCCCTTCTCCCCGCTGTCGCTCCCCGCTACGCAGTTCTGGTTTCCCGAGGGCTCGCTCCCCGAGTCGGGGACGGAGATCTCACAGGAGGAGGTGGACCACGGCGTGCTGGACACGCTGGGCACGCTCCCCATGCTGGAGGAGGAGGTGACGTTGTCGTAGGTGGACAGTCTCTGTGAGGAGCCCGTGGAGTCGCGGTCGCGGTTGGACCTCTCGCCTGAAGACGTGCGCCTGTGTCCCCTCAAAGAGGACAAACCGTTCATGAGCCAGTTGCCTCCCCCGCCACCTCCACCGCCGCTCCCTCCGCCACCAGAAGACACACTGGTTGTATCTGCCGTGGAGCTGCTGCCGCCGCTCTGCTTGGCCTGTGGTTG
The DNA here is from genome assembly GCA_030347415.2 of Decapterus maruadsi. Lineage (NCBI taxonomy): Eukaryota > Metazoa > Chordata > Actinopteri > Carangiformes > Carangidae > Decapterus > Decapterus maruadsi. The sequence continues at coordinate 16,440,691 of CM064888.1, forward strand.
AGAACGAGGCGCTGAGGAACTTTTGAACGAGTACTTCCAGGAGGGCAAGGTCTTGGCTTGTTTACTGGGGCTGACCACTGTGTCCCCCTTTCCTGATTTTGGTAGAGGGTTTGGGTTTGGGGACTGGGTGGGTGTGACGGCTGCACACAGCTTGGCATCTAGAGAAGAGGCGCTGCTGTGCAGCTCTTGGTCGGGGTTGGAGACCGGGCAGCTCTGCAGGTCCTCCTCAGAGATCCAAGCCCCCAGGCTGCGGTGTTGGAGCTGATGCCCCTGGATGGGGAGCTCCGTCTGGGGTATGGTTGGTCCCTCCTGGTCCCTCCCTGAGTACAAACGGTCGTGTTCCCTAATGAGCACTGTCATCAGGTGCTGGACCAGAGAGGTGCCTGGACAGGAAGGGCCACATACACACAGAACATATTATCTCACAGAGTTTCTATCTTTACATTTTGTCTGCTCTTTGGTGACTTTTTTTTTTTTTACTTAACCATGAAGTCACTAATAGAACAGATGAAGAGAATAGAATAGAATAGAAACTTTATTTTCATTATATCAGATACAACAAAATTGGAGATGTTACTCCTAGGGGTTCATAAACACATTGTATATACATAAATAGAATTAATTAATGAAAAAGAAGAAAAATTGTCCTCCATACCTTCCATGATAGTTACTGGGTCCTCCATCTTGGGTCGAAGGATATTTGGTCCAAATACCGTGGCGAGGTTCTGGACGCTCATCTTGTTTTCAGTACAGTGGGACTGGACCTCATCAAGGAATCTAATGCAAGACACACAGTTCAATAGGTAAGTTGTATATCAATTTATTTTTGTGTTTTTATCAAAAATGAAACTGCCAAGCAGGAAAAATCAGATAGTACTTACTTGCATATGTACTTAAGGAGATTGAAATTGGGTAGAGGTAGAGTGTTAACTTGCTTTCCAAGCTCCTGGACCCCCTGATGAATCACAGATTGCAACAGTTTTAACACACAGACATACAAATATTGTACATACACAAATGTACACAAAGGGAATACTGTACAAACCTCCTCCTCGTCTTTGGCCAAAAGCTGTGCGCAGGTTAGAAAGTCTTCATATTTGGAGAAGGGAATGACGGGTTCGGGCAGCTCTCGCAGGTACAACTTCAGTAAGGATGCCACCGTGTGGACCTCTGTGTTACTGCAAGGGAGGACAGACAGACACAGTCTACTGGCTGCTCTTTCATTAACTCACAAAGCTGATATAGTAACGCTCTTGTGTCTACCTGTCAAAGAGAGGCTTGTCACCGCAGTCGAAGGCCTCCTGCAGCTCTTTGACAAGATTGGCCTGTCCTGGCATCCTGAAGAGCCCCTCCTCGTCCAGACCCCTCTCCCTGATGAAGTCCACACACTGCTCCACCAGCAGGGGGGCCAGCCTGGGGCCAAACTTCTTCTCATACTGAACAGTGTCCTCCAGACGCTGGCCAAAGATCCCTGGGGAGAGACGGAGGGAACTTGAAGTATGAAGTGAGTAAATCACTTCATTCATTCTACTTTTGTCTGTCATGATGTACTTTTGGACTCCAGGATATGTTACAATTAAGACTTCGAGGACAATTGTAACATTTCACTCACCGTGCTGTGTGAGATTAAATTGTGGTTTTTTCTTTTCTTTTTTGTTGTTGTTGTTTACACTACCGACATACTGATAAAGCTGATGCAAGATACAGGCTAAAATCTTAGATCGTGGACTTTATTTGTACAATAAAATTGGTTGCATAATAGAATAAATACAGCAAGAAAATAATAGATTAAAAACTGAAATGTTCCAGCCATCCCTGGTCTACCTATTTTCTGTTTACTGGCAAGAACATTTTAATGATGAAGCTGAAACAAAAAATATTCCATCTGTCACTTCTTAATGAATCTAGAGTCTGAATGTCTCATAGTCAAAGTAGAAAACTGAATGATTTTATATGATCTCAAAGTGTTATTCCTCATTAAGGATCCTGAAGGTCAGACAATTCTGCAATCACACAAACATGAATGACACCTTTCTACATAATGAAATCATTCTAAACACAGTGGGCAAGAAAAGGTTCAACCTTGTCGACCTGTCAATAAATTACTGTTGTTTGTTACCTGTTGACTGGCTGCAGCAGTCGCAGCTGGCAGACAGCTCACAATAATCATAGTAATTCACCGAGCAGGAGCTGCACAGCAGCAGGGAGCGTTTCTCATAAATCCCAAATCCACATTTCACCAGGGTCATCCATTCTGGCTCAGGCATTGGACTCCTCTGGTAGATTAACGCTGCATTTACAAAGTCCCAGAGCAAAGAAACCAGCTACAGTGGAGTTACTGCAGGGGGACGGAGCGGTGGAAGCTGCCTGCAGCTGACGGAGCAGAGAAATGCGACCGGCAGACGGGGGTCAGTGTGCTGTGACCACCGTGTTGCTGTTAACGACAGGTCTATATGTTGGCGACAGATCTATTCTGGACTGAGAGCCGAGAGACAGACACCCCCTGGCCTGTCAATCTGAGAGGGTAGACAGAAATATGGGCGAGCCAGCACGCACCAACCAATAACATATGATCACTGCACTTCATAGATTGATGTTACTGATTGTGATTCTTCTTTCCTCAAGTGGTAGACAAAGTAGAAGTGCATTTGTTTACAATAATGCTGGTAAGACCTATGTATCCTATGCTTTGCCCCCCTCCCTCCTATATCATTTGTGCCACAGTGGCGCCAGAATTGACTCACTCAGCATAATTGATTTGTAGTTTCCTGCATTTTAAAGTTGCAGTGATTCAATTTTTTCCACTCATTAGGAGTGGAAACAGGCAGAACACCAAACTGACATGAGATGATTTAACTGCTGACTGTTTGTATTTTTATAGTGTAAATCCAATATTTACTTTCATTTTAATCTGAACTGAGGGAATTATGCATAATGACATAATTCATCTTCATCTTCTAACCATTATATTCACCAGACAGAATATATTTTCACCAAAATCATCAAATAACAGTTTACCTCTTTACTTGCGACCTCTAAATCTACTTCCATTTGTTCTCAAATGTGTAATATACTGTATTTATCAGACATGTATGAAACATGAGAAAGTACCAATCAGCATTAGTTGTAGCTCTAGTAGTTGCTTGTCTCTGCTCTGCCAGCAGAGCTTAAACTTGGCAAAGTTTAAAATGAGACCAGTGACATCATATACTATATCATCGGTGTGTTATTCTACATTTATGCCCCTATTAATAAACTGCTCCTTTGTAACCCAACACCACCCTGTTCAGCTGCTCCTTGTGTCCCAAATTCACACCCAGACGGACCTGCTTATATTTCTGGCCCCTTGTCAAATACACTAGTTAGACATCCAGACTGGAGCAGACAGGGTGAGAACTAACCACAGGCTCAGAGCTCCTCAGAGAGGGACTGTGTAGGAACAGAAAGAAAAACATCCCATAATGCACTGGCTGCATTCAGTACATGCAGTTCCTAATGTGCTGACCCCTTTATCAGTCATCAGGCTCACCTCAACAGGTGCCAGAAACATAAAAGAAGCACTCGATCGTCTATTTTTGAGTCTAAACACTATACTATACTGGAATAGACTGTAAACTCTGATCAGATACGGTGCAGCAGTTTGACACCAGGAATAGAGTCATCAGGGTGAGGATGAACTGCCAGCTAAAGGAATGATACACATCAGGAGGGTAGATGATACTCTGCATGACTGGGCTCATGTTGGTCACTTATATAATGAAGATATAGCGGGGCGATCTTTTCCTTTATCAGCAGTATCTTGCAGGCACTGCTGCATAGAAATGTAAATAGTTATTGGCTGAGGCGTGGAAAGAACTGGCTCAGTTTTTCCCAAGCTCTCATCTTTTTCAACCTCACTGAGGAAAATTATATCTTCAAATTCTCTGAATAAGCAAAAATTCCGGCCTTTCTCTTGCTGGTTTTGCTCTGCCTTTTACTTTAAGTTTCACTTTGTTGTTCATCTGTGCATTGTGGTACCTCCTGTAAGAGTTTTTAATAGTTGTTAATTTTTACGGGGTCAAACGTGTCCAGTAATGTGAATCTGCGATCATATCTCTCACGTTTCAGGTCAAAGGGTTTGGCTTTACCTCCTCCAAACGGCGCCCAGATGACCCGCCGTATGGCCTTGACCCAGTCGTCCATGTCTGTCTGGGAGTTTGCCATGAGCAGGAAGGATTCATGGCTGATTGGTGCCCGGTCCTTCTCTCCTGTTCCTCCTATAGCGACAAACAAAGAAAAGGAGGTATGATTTAGGATTAAAGATTCAATGAGTTTATTGTTGGGTGCACGTTTCGACCAAACAATTAAACCCTTTCTTCACTGCTCACCCTTTACACAGAAACAATAAAGAATGTTAGAATAAGAATTATCAAAGTGGTAATAAAAACAAGCTGCAAATATTCACTTCTGTGCTTGGGAACATTGGAATTTATTTGTGGACATATTATAGATTTCCATAAATCATGCCACATCCAAACAGCCTTATCATTAAAACAGGAAATGTTGTGGCTGACTGATTTATACCTGTGGCCTGTTTTAAAAGAGTTCATTCTTTGCTTGAAGTGTAAAGTGCTTTGAATGGTCAATAAGACCAATATGTGAGTGCAGTCCATTTACCATCAAACTGTGCACCCACTGGTTAATTCACATATCGATACCTGGAATTCATCCAACAATGAAATTAAATGAAATGGAGGAATGACCATTAAATGTTAAAAGGTAGAAAGAGAGAGAAAAAAAAATCTAAAGCTCAGCCAGCTGCTTTTGTCTGGGGTTGACACACTAATGCACTATAAAAGCTTCTGACCACTAGATGGCACAATTGCTGAACTTTAAATGCTTTGGATTTGTAGTGGAACCCTCCTGTCTTGCAGTGAAGGTGTGGGAAAATGCTGTTCACATTTCCATGAAAAGGCATTTAGAAGACGCTGCAGATGTTGGAGTCTTATTTCTCATAATTCCTTCAATTTATAAATATATGGTTCACAGCTGATCAGAAACACATGCAACCAAAACAGTTCAAAGTGACGTTAAACCACAACAAGAACATTGGACGTCTTTTCTTTCTCTTCTGCAGCAGCACAAAGATCAGCTGCGACGCAGAAAACACACAGACAGTTAATACAGTCCATAATTCACTGCTGCTCTGTATATTCTCTACTCTGCTGGTCCATCCATTAGTGTTGCGTGGTGTTGTTGCCACAGTCACAGTCATTGTTGTCACAGCCATTTAGCTGTGAGGAGGGAATCCAAATATAAACAGTGGTGTCATAAAGTTAAGTGCCATTGTCACCCAGCTTTGCAAACTCACACTGTCATGAGGAACAACACACCGCAGCCCGTCTTCACATGTGCTCCACTGTCTTGAAATACAGAACAGAGGAGTTGTAATTATTTGATATTTTGAAATTGAATGACTTCTATCATTTTGTCCTCAGGAAAAGAGGCAAATCAGACATGTGGAAAACTCAGACGTGAAGGAGCCTGAGCTCATCCAATACTTCCTCCTCAGTGAATCATGACCTGATAAGATACACAAGCCACTGAAAATCAATCTCGACATAGCTGACAGAAACCAAAATCATTGGAAACATCCCAGCCTGGATGGATGAGCATTACAAAGGTCCCTTTTTTTTTTGGAGCCAATTAAGATAAGAGTGACTGCAGGGTTCACAGAGGAACACATCAAACTGAGCTGTCCTCTCAAAGTCCCAGTGATGAATTTGATTTTAGCTCTTCCTCGCGCCGATCCTACGGAGGGTGACATTTCAGTCTGTGAGGAGGTGGAAGTGTTTACAGCAGGGGATGCTGCGTGTTGAGTGTCTGTTTATTGAAGATATATTCTTGATAATTATAGCTGCAGTTCTTAAATGTCAGACGGCTCTTAGTCACTGTTGAATGGGAGATTAAGAACGGAAAGGAGGGAGGATGAGGCACAGGTGGTTTTAACAGTGCAGAGGAGGAGCCCTTTTTTTTGCTAATGCCACTGCTTGAACTGATTAAATTGTCAGTACGGGATGGGGCGGTGGTGGTGGTCAGCACCAGAGAGCAGGCATGTGTGGTAATAATGCACTTTTTTGTGTGGGTAATTTTCACTTCAAACTTTTATTATCTCCACTGAGCTAATTAGAGTGTGAATAAAATGTAAATTTTGAGTTATTAACTTTCTTATTTTCTAACAAGGATGAAATTGTTAGTTTGCATTCAGAAGCCCTGAGGTGTTTCTATGCTAATGAACAGTATTGGGCCAGATAAATGTCATTAATTAGTGTGGATGCTTGAGGCATTCCCATTATTGTTTTTCTAATTACAAATAATCACTTTATGAATGAGTAATCACATAGCTTTATTCCACATTGAAATAAACTTGTTACATTTTTTTTTTATGGGGCAACAGCTCTGATGTTAGAGCCGTTACTAACCATCAACTACTAGAGAAAGGTTAGCACTGTCCAGAAAGTTTGTATCATCCCTAATTTCTCATTACCTCAATCTGTTGCGCCATGGCAACACTTCTTGACCATCAACCACCCACAGAAACAGAATATGAAGACATCAGACTAACGATCAAAGCAACAGAGTAACAGCACCAAGCTGTGATAATGTGACCTGAATATAACTCAACTTCCGACAAAATAGTGTACTCAGGCATTGCACACCTAGCAAACAGTTCTGCAGTTCTTTTACACTATTGCAGGAGTCTAAATGTCTTGTCCCCGAGGCCATGGCCTCTATTAATAATGGGACTGATGATTGGGCTCTTTGAATTGGTTGGGGATTAACTATACGACCTCTGTGCTGCTTGTTATTAGTATGAGGGAATGAGAGCCAGACAGATACAGACGGATAGAGAGACACAAAAGCGTTAGTGAATATGGAGACAGACAGAGAGAGGGGGGGAGGGGGGAGAGTGGAGGACAACTGAGGACCACTCGGTGCCGCCTGTAGCACTGATTGTACTATGCAGTCAGTTCTAACTACATGATGATAAATCTGTTCAGCCTCATACCATCACCTTTTCTTTTTGTGAGTCTGAGACGGTTCACATGTTGATACGACTACACCACGACTTTCCACTCATGACATGACAAGCTGTTGTTGTCCAGATGGGACTCATTTTACAGGACAGTGATAGTGATGTGGTTATTGGCTGAAAAGTGCAAATAAGATCTTGAAATATTACTTGAAAAATACACATTGGCCAGAGTAAGGATCCTCATAGACCCCCAGCATGCACTGCTGTGTGGACAAAACAAGCTGTCACCAACAGTATTTCTACTGTAGGTGTGACACACAGTACAGTACACACTGAAGCAAAGTCATACTGCACTAGTGGTGTGTAAAAGTGACCTGTCAATCATGCAAGTAACTGACAAATACAGTAAGTATTCACTGTTTAAAAAGCTGCTGTTAGATTACTTTCATCTGACTTTAGACCAGAACAGCAGGAGTTTCTATGCTACAATGTATTAAAAAAAGAGTTTAGCAAAATAAATAAAAGTAATAAATCTGCTAAAAAGGAATTTACACCTACACATTCAAATGCTACAGAGATAGAGACAGACAGTTTACTGATGAAACTAATATTGCAGCAAAACGTCATCCACATCCATAGAACAATTTAAAACTAAACTAAACTAAACCCTTTTAATGTTTAATAATGTATCTTGCATGTAAATAGGAGTGACTACCTTAATGCTATGCAAAACAGCCACAAATAAGAGTTTGTCCTAAGCTGTAGATCCCATCAGTCTCAAAGCCACTCAGGCGCTCCAGTCCAGTCTCTACTACTCTTGTAAAAAAAATCTCCAGCATCTGTTTCCCGTTACCTTGGAGATGTTGTTTCTTCAGTCTGTCCGGCTTGCAGCAGACCGGCCCCATGTCTGAGCGAGCGGTGCGGGCTGGGGCTGGGACTGGCTCCGGCCTAAAGCTGCAGCATGAAGAGGCGGCTTCTCTGCCGGCACCGAGCCCGTTTGGATGCAGATCAGTACGCAGGTAGCACCGACGGCCAGAACCTGCCAGTGAGGCATGCTTCGATGCCAGCCCAGACAAAACCCGTCAAACGAGTCCCACTTCTTGCTCCTCACTCGTCTATTCTGTCCATTCATTCACTCTTTTTTTCCTGTCCCTCTCTCATTCAGCAGTGTGGGCAGCAGGTCCGTTCCCTCAGCTCCCCTGGGGAGAAGCAAATCCCTGAGGAGGAGTGTAACAAGGCTTTCTCTCTCCCCTGTCTGTCCCTCTCTCCCCCGTCTCTCTCTCTCTCTGAGTGTGTGTGTGTGCAGTAACTTGGAGATGGGCTGTCCTCCAATCTTTGCCAAACAAACTTGTACACACATAGACACATAAACACACACAATGCCAATCAATCTCAGTGAGATAAAGACAGTACAAGACTTTGGATTCTTCCCTCAGTCAGATAAGATTCAGGATCATAGACAGTTTTCTGTGACTTTCTGTATTAATGTTCTGCTTTCTGTCACAGTGTCAAGGCTTCAACCTGTAACCAGTGAGTAAGAAGTATGGGACCAGGAATATTTCAACATCTTATGGTGATAACGACACTTGCCAAAGACGGTATTCTCCAAACCAAATAGCTTTATCTAAGTTGATTAAAAAGCATTCTCACTCCTTCTAAATATTTACCAATCAGAAGCAGAAGCTGTCTGAGGTCGCTGGTGTCTTTGAATGGCTCCACCAAGCTGAAGACACAATAGCAGCAATAACCACCACAGATAACCATAAAGGCTCATAGACCTGTATGATATCCAAAGCAGAGCAAATCCAACGCACATTGTACAGTTAAGTCAGTATATGACGTTCATGAGATTAAACTCTGTCTGTTCTGAAGTCTGAGCTGAATTTAGCGCAGAGACTGGAAGCAACAGCTGGACAGGTGTTGTCCAAAGTCAGCAGAAAACACAACTTCTAACTTCTACTCATTACCATGTTACACGTGTTTATTTAATACGTGCACAAACCAACATGTAAGTTGCTTCTGGTTGTTTTCTTCTGCCTCGAAAACAACTCCGTCTCGTAACGTTCTGTTATTATCTGATGGTGAATGTGCAGGTCACAACTTGTCCACGGGAGTGTTTTGTTGCATGGTGTATTTGATGAGTTTGATGAGGGAAACCAAGAAATCCCATGAGCCTCTGTAGTGTAGGTCCGAGTGGCTCACGACTCTGCTCCGCCATTCAAAAATAGCTTGCACTGACAATTAAAGGTAACAAACCTACTGCTATGACTACAGGAATTATGGCAATGCACCAATTTGCCAAAATGTTGAACTATCCTTTTAAACTAATATTACAGAAGAATTTGGTACATTGTGAAATGTTCCTTTAGGCCTCTTTTGTGTAACTGACGGCCACTACGTTCGTAGAGTTGTGTTAATGTCACAAAGGTCAAAGACTAAAGGTTTTATGTTTCAGGTGACACAACAGGACTCTGAACTCTGATGTGGGTTTGTTGGTGTGTCCTGGACAAATGGTATTTCTGTGACATGCATGGATGGATGTGAGTGTGTGGGCCAGCCCACAATAATGAATTAGCAAGAGCTGTCACGTTTGCACAGGCACAAGTGTGTTTTGTGTGTGTGTGTGTGTGTGTGTGTGTGTGTGTGTGTGCGCTGTTTCCCAGATGGCTTAATTGCTTCACACTACCACAACAGAGAGCTTATAGCCTTGAGTCAACCATTAAAGACAAAGAAAATCTTAAAATAACTAATTATTTGCCCATTTCCTTAATTCCTCCAGGCTTTATACGAGCTCAGACTTCAGACTCAACCACATGACATGGCTTTGTTTGCGCGCCCTGCTCCCTCTGTCTGCAGTGGGCTGAATACTGATAAAAAAAACAATTTGGGAGTCCAATTTTTAATTGCTTGCACACTGAACTGCTGCTGATGTTTCACACAAAAGCCGAGAGGAAATTATAAATATTATTAAGTTGAGCTTTGTTATCCATTCGCTTCCACTGCACGCTGTTCAGAGAAGATTCTGCAGGATAAATGTGCACGTGGAGATTTCATAGTGGCTATGACCTTGAGATTGTTTGCCCACAAGACATGTACCGAGTGATTCTTTTTTTTCATTTCCAACTTCAGTTTATGAGAAAGTGTCCCCAGTCTGCTTTAATAGCTTTTTACCCACAGTCAAGAAAAGAAAAAAAAAAGAAAATACATTGTGCACTGGAGACACATACGCGTTAGTGTGTCTATGTGTGTGTGTCAGTGGCTCAGCGTCTTGTAACAACTATCCATCTTTGTGCAACGGGGCTGGGTACCCCATATCTCCACAATAAACATGATTTGGCCTGTGGCTGCACACACACACAGACACACACACTCACAGAAAGCAAGTCAGAGAAAAGGAAAGTCCATCATTGAATGACGTGACCCAGATGAACAGTCAAGGTCTCCAGGCTCCTCTGAAGGACAAAGCTTCTGTTACAGTGGACAAAGCAGAGCTGAAAGTGAGAGAAAGTCAGCAGCTGATTTATCAGCTCTGATAGGAAACGAAACGACTTCATTTCTGGGCTGGAATGACCTCTAATTGAGGGTTTATCCATCTGGGAGTCCTAATAGACGTTTTCAGATGTGTGGTTTTGTGCTGTTTGTACGGTATTGACTGCTCGGGCCTGTACAGTAGTACACTGCACACAAAGGTGCATTTTTATTACCTATCTCAATATAAAGTGACTTTCCAGATGTCTTAGACTTGTTTGTGGGTTATCAATATACAGTATGTTCAACATAACCTAAATAAATGTGAGACTTACAGCTGCAGTTAATGATCATTTTCATGGTGATCAATTTTGCAGATTATTTTCTTGATAAATTGATTACTAATTTGGTCCCTAAAACATCAGAAAACAGTGGCAAGTATCAAAAACAAAACAAGAATATCTAAGAGTACAGCCTACATTTCTGGCATTTTTGCTGGAAAATTAATTTTAGCAATAAACTGGTCATTATTTGTTTTCTGTTAATAGACTACTGATAATACATTTGCATTGCTTAAATCTTGATTTTACAATACAATGCAATGCAATACATATTTATTTATACAGCACATTTAAAAATACAACCTAAGTTGTCCAAAGTGCTGTAAAATAAAACACACAAGCTAAGATTCATAGTTTATTAGATAAAGCCTGAAGAGTTTGGAGTGAATAGTAGAGTGAAAGAGTGGAAACAGGAGTGCTCACTGAGCTGGGAGCTGAACACAGAGATTTCTTTTCTACCTTAGTCACCACGTCAGGTGATTTTCACCAATAAGCCTCTCAGTTTGAAGCCGTATTGTTCATGACTGGACACCATAATGACTGTTTTTAAAGAGGCACTATCCTCCTTGAAGCCTTACTATGAAGTCTGAAATCTCAAAGTCCATTCATGTCATACAACAGGAGTGAATAAAGCCTTCATCAGTCTAAGCCGATTACAGGCTCCAGGAAGAGGAGAGCAACTCATGTGTTTCTCTCCCTGGAGCCGACAAATCTAATACGCTGTAAACATCAGATGTAGTCAGCATCGAGTTGTTACAGGAGGAAGAATGTATCTCGGGCCGCTCGGAAACACAATCTGACTCCGACTGCTGCTGACCTGAGCTGAGGAGCATCCACACTGTAAAGAACAAATCAACATTTCAACTATAAAGTCTTGCTCAGACCCATCATGTTAAATAAACATTAAAATAAGAAAACTGCCTCCTCTGACCTGTCTGTCTCTCTCTACATCTCTCTTCTCTCTGCATTTTTATCTACCTTTTCGCTCTCTCTCATTTTTTCTCCCAGAGTGCCGAGCCTGTCTGCAAGAAGCTATAAGTTAGAAGCTCATTGGGGTTCACACCCCCCTGCTATGTTGACAGGCCATAAAGAAAACACACAGAGACTTACAAGCCTGGCAGCCATTCTAAACACAAAGAGAGACCTCTGAGCAAACAGTCACAGGATGACAGAGTGATAGAGAGGAACAGTAGGATGGACTATGGTTACACTGTAAGGTCCATATTAACACTGTAGCCTATCGTACACTTCTGCACACTATATTCTTTTTTACTATGTGCAGTAATGGTTAAATGCACACAACAACAAATACACAGCTCAAGACACGTACAAAATAAGTGTTGTATTGATTGAGTAGAGCCATGAAAGGTCACAGGAGGTCAGTCTAACTGCTGGGCTGCTCAGCCACAGGCAAAGCTTGTGAGTGTGTTGGGTACGGCATGTGGAGCATGACGGCTCACTAACAGTCCTGAGATGTACAGTCACACGGTGGCTCAGAATGATGGAGGTGCCATTTAGTTTTCTATTTATTTTATCTTGTTTGTTGCCAGAATTGACTTTCACGCTCCAGGAGCTGCGAATGCGCCGCTGCTACCAGGACGTGTCACCAGGTTTGCTGCAGATCATCCTTGGCTAACAGTGCCCCCTGCTGTCTGAAAGCTGCATAGCAACAGGAGGATAGTGCTGATCTTACACAAAACTGCATCTTGACAGTGAACACATTGACTTCACTGGTGCACATACTAAACAATAGGGTCCATACCTAAAATCACCTGTTTACATATGAATACTTTTCCCTCCGTAATCAGTCTAGTAACTAGAAAGGCTACGGAGAAACTCAGTTTTAATCAATCATCATCAACACAGGACAACCATGGTGACAAAGGTAACTTATTTTAACCCAAACCATCTTTTCCTAACCTAACCAAGTGTGCCATAACATAAACAGAGTCATTTCTGGCCTAAACCTTTACACTTTATTACTGTTACCATAACAATGAATCTCCCTGTATGCCTACCACTAGTGTGCCTTCTATAGGGTGTATTGTTGTTGTCATGACAACAAACGTTGGGCACACCAGCTGTTTGTTTTACTCGTTTGTATCCAAAGCGGCAGAGAATAAAATAAAACGTCTCTGATGTGAGCAGATTGCGTTAAGATGGCGGATGGCGTGCATCGTGTGTCAGCAGCTCCTGGTTTGAGCCAGCGGCCACGATTAAAACCGACAATCTACAAGACTGATGATCAAGTTATTGTAGAAGACGAGTTTCTCAACTTTCTCGCGGTCAAAATTAAAACGATGACCCAGGATGAAATAGTCCTAATAGCCGCGAATGCCTTTGACTCTGAGTGGATCGAGTCCTCAAAGAAGGTGCTGTTTGAACTCTGTCCTGACACCAAGCAAAGGTGCGTGACCCACAAAGGCACCCAAAAAGATGCCAATAACATCAAACTGTGCCTAAAGGTATTGAATGAATGTGGAGATAATATTCCTCGGTTTGTCTCCCATTATCTGGATGAGCTGCCGCCTGTGTCTTTTAACAACTTGGATGTGTCCAACCTGCTGAGCAAAATGGAGCGCCTGCATAGTGAAGTTTGCGCGCTAAGGCAAGCAGTGAAACTTCAGGCAGATGTCGGCGAGGATCTACGCATGGTGGTTGCGGCCATAGACAGCAAAGTTGCCACCGTAGAGCGTGGACTGGAGCTGAGTCACAATGGAGGAGGGCTGTTGGCGCCGAGTGACACTGAGCCAGCCTGCACCAGCGCTGTGCGTAATGGCCCAGCTGGAGAGGATGGCACGGCGTTGGAGAGGGACGCGCGCGCCACTGGACCTGCTGCAGCCGGTGACTCCACCTGTGCAGGCCTGTCTGCTGAGTCAGGGACCGTGAATGGCGGCGTGAGCTCAGACGGATCTGTAGCCAACACGCCGCAGTGGAGCCGGGTTGTGAAACAGAAGCGACCTCGGAGAAAGATCAGCGTGGATCAACCTGTTTCCACGAAGCAGCATGTTGGAAAAACTGATCGGATAGCGTCTAAACCAATCATTGGCACCGCTGCACAAGGGAATATAAAAGTGGTTCGTACGAAGTTGGTGAGTGTTTTCGCTACCAGATTTACACCAGATCTCAATGCAGATACTTTGTCCAACTACTTGACTAAACAACTTGGCCGTGATGTTAAATGTGAGCGTATTGACACTGTGGGCACCCGATACAGCTCGTTTAAAGTATGTGCTGAGTGTAATGATGTTATGGAGATGTACAACCCAGAGCTCTGGCCTGAAGGTTGCGTTGTGAGACGCTACTATGAGCCACGCAAAGCAGGGCAAATGGGTGCTGGCAGAGCTGGGCTTACCGCTGGGCCAAATGCGCCAAATGGGGCTACGGCAGTGCTGCCCAGCTAATAACATCTAACATTTATGCGGGTTGGCTCATATAACTGTCGCGGGCTGCGCCTTGGCAACAATGCAGGAGACAAATGCCGGCGTTCAGTGGTGGACAACTTGCTGGAAAAATGTGACATCCTATGTCTCCAAGAAACTATGTTACCAAAGCAAGACTTGGGGAAACTGAACTCTTTTAATGACAATTTTCACGGGGCTGGTGAATCCACAACAGATCTTTCCCTGGGGGTTGTAAGAGGAAGAATAGCAGGGGGCGTGGCCATCCTCTGGCACAAAAAGTTGGACTCGATGATAAAAGTCATCAGGCTTGAAGCTGACTGGTGTATTGCTGTCCTCATAAAAATTAATAATAAGGAATTTAGCATCCTCAATGTATATACACCATATGAAGCATTGGCAAATGAGGATGAATATTTAAATCGACTTGCTTTTATACATTCTTTTATCTCTGAGAACCAAGCCACAAGTGTCTTTGTAGTGGGTGATATGAATGCTGACATATCAGATAAAAGTTCTTTGTTTGCAAATCATATGTTGCAGTTCTGTGAAGAACATAATCTAACTGTATCCACTCAAATGTTTTTGCCTGCAGACAGTTTTTCTTACATAAGTGAGGCCTGGCATACTACATCTTGGCTTGACCATTGCATTAGCACTGCAGATGCACATGGTATTATAAGAACTATAGAGATTGACTATGAGGCATCTACCTCTGATCATATTCCTTTTGTCATGACATTGGACTGTGATAGTCTTCCTGAGCTGACTCAACAGGTGAAAAATCCCTCGAATAACAAAATTGACTGGTCTAAACTCACATATGAGGATAAGCTTTCATACTATGGAAACACTGATGACCTCTTGAGTAGTCTCTGTCTGCCCAAAGATGCTGTCCTGTGCACTGATGTAAATTGTAACATGAAATCTCATTCTGAGGATCTCTGTGTCTTATATGATTGTATTGTGGGGTCTGTATATGAGGCCAGTAAAACGTACTGTACCAACTCTGAGAGAAGACACACTATTAAGCCAGGGTGGAACAAACATGTGTCTCACCATCATGCAGAAGCCAAGCGTGCATGTAGGGCTTGGGTTCAGGCAGGCAGACCAAGAGAAGGACCTGTTCTTGATTACAAAAAAGCCACTACTGCTAGATATAAATATGCAGTTCGCTATGTTAATAGAAATGAGCAATTGATGAGAGCAGATTCCATGGCTGAAAAGCTCCTTGTGAATGATGTCACTGGGTTCTGGAAAGGAGTGAAAGCTATTAACAGGGACAATACATCACTACCTTGTACCATAGAGGGGGTCTCTGGTTGTGACAATATAGCTGAACTGTGGAGGCAGCACTATTCAGAGCTTTTTAATTGTGTTAAAAGTGACCCCTACACCTTAGGTAAGATTCCCAGTGATGATACTGTGCAAATCACAGCCAGGGAAGTGCTACTAGCTATTGCACAGTTAACTGACAACAAGGCATGTGGCTCAGATAAAATTTCAGCAGAACATCTTAAATATGCTAGCCCAAGAGCAGCAATTCTTCTAGCCATCTGTTTTACTAGTTTTATGACCCATGGAGTGCTACCAGACTCTATGCTGTCTGTAACTCTGGTCCCTGTCATTAAGAATAAAACTGGCAAGGTGGGCAGCATGGACAACTACCGCCCAATTGCTTTAGCCAGTGTGCTGTCCAAAGTTTTAGAGAGCATCTTATTAAATAGAGTGTCTGCTTATGTACACACTTCTGATAACCAGTTTGGATTTAAGGCTAAACATGGTACTGATCTATGTATTTATGCTCTAAAAGAGATTGCTGATAGATATAAAAGACATAATTCTTCTGTTCTAATTGGGTTTATAGATGCATCCAAGGCATTTGATCGCATAAACCATCATAAACTGTTTTCAAAATTGAGTCAGAGGGGCGTGCCTGACAGTATTCTAAGAATTCTGGTATTTTGGTATGACAATCAGTGCATGCAAATAAAATGGGGGAATGTGGTCTCTGCTCCATTTGGGGTGAGTAATGGAGTCCGTCAGGGCGGCTTACTTTCCCCCTGCCTATTTAATGTGTATATGGATGCACTATCAGACCAGTTGAGAAGTTGTAAAACAGGTTGTGTGATTGGAAATACTATTGTTAATCATCTTATGTATGCGGATGATCTGGCAATCATTTCCCCCTCAAGTGCTGGGTTTCAGGAGCTGCTCAACATATGTACAGAATACGGGGTAGAATTTGATGTTAGCTATAATGCTAAAAAGAGCTCTGTTATGATCTGTAGAACTAATGGTGACAAGGGACTGGTGTTCCCATCATTTTATTTGTCAGGGAATGTGCTACCTTTTTGTCACACTGCAAAGTATTTGGGACACATCATCACTGATGATTTTTGTGATGATGAGGATATGTACAGGCAACGGCGTATTTTATATACACAAGCGAATGTGCTGAAACGTAAATTTTCCTGGTGTTCTGATGAAGTTAAAATTAATCTTTTTCGAGCTTACTGCACCCCACTCTACACTGCCCCCTTGTGGGTTAAGTTCAAGAAGGCAAGCATCCGCAAACTGCAGGTTGCCTATAATGATTGCCTACGCATTTTAATGGGAAAACCCAGGTGGTGCAGTGCGAGTGAGTTATTCTGCCAAATGCGTATAAACACTTTTCATGCTTTGTTGCGGAAATTGATGTATAGATTCATTTGCCGACTGAATGACACACAAAACTCTGTTTTAATGCTGTTGACCAATCCTGGACTCAGTGCTTTAAGATATCAATCAGCAATGTGGAAACACTGGTATGAATGTCTCTTTTAAATTTGTATGTGTGTTTGTTTGTCCTTTTTAAATGGACCCTGAGTCTATCAATAAAGTCTATCTAAAAGGAACATTATCACCAGAAAGTACAATATGTCCCCCAAGATAGATTATTACATTCAGTATGTGTTAATGTGTCAAGGAAATGAGTTAAGCAACCAATAGCAACTGTAAGATCTTCAAAGTAAGTTTAGAGGACAAATATGATTCCACAGTGATATGATCTCACAAAGCACATTTTAGTGTTGTGTTTACAACAGAGTGAATTTATTGACTGCAATTCAAACCAGCCATCCTTAATGCGGCTCCAGACTTACTTTTGTTTTTACTAGGAGCACAGTAGTCCCTAACTGAAAATTTTAGGAGTGCACGCAGAAAACTTTAGGGGTTCACATTGTGAACCGACTTGCAAAGCTAATATTCACATTTCCTTTTTATTCATGATCCTCACATGCCTGACACCTGTAATGACAGATACCAGATTCATTGAGTTGCCCCTTCCGCCCATTTAGGGGCAGTCTGGAGCCCTGCTTATATGGCAGCCATAACTGATCTGCAACCATGTCCGTGCATGTATGTCCACTGCGGCTTGAACAGTGAACTAGGAAACAGTGATATCTGTGTTTGTTTGATTGCAGGACATGTTGAAAGAGTTGAGCGGGAGGAAGAGATGGTGAAGGATGGAGCAAGTGGATCTTACCCGGTACGATCTCAAACAGATGTCTCCCTGGTTCGTCTGGGTTTGCTGTGAGTTCATTCACCTGGCATCCCTGCAGAGGTATGCAGCCCTGAAAAAGAGGCAAAGACTTAATTTTATTGCTTGCTTGCTTCCTTCATTCCTTCTTTCCTTCCTTCCTTCCCTTAGCCCTCTAAAACTGAGCAGGCCCAAACAGGGACTCACACAGATTATCAGAATACATTAGCTAGATCAATACCTATTTAGCCGAGAGAACTGAGGCCAAGTGAGCTGTGAAGAGATGCCAGCGTCTGTAGGTCGGCCCCGTTAATCTGCGCACTGGCATCCTCCATCAAATGGGGAGAGGAGTCTGCCAAACCGCCTCAGCTGGAGGGCCAGGCTGTCGCCAGCATTAGTCGCCATGGCAACAAATGGAAGGGGCGGGAGGTGGGGACGGATGGAGCACAGGGGCAGGGCAGGATCCGGGGGGGAGGGAGAGCTCCCAAGGGTGCTATGTGCTAGGAATCACGCGAGTAGCTGGCCGGGGATGAATGGGTAAGAAAAGGCAACACGTAACCCGAGAACACAAATCACAGGGACACGCTGTGAAGGATGAAAATGTAGGACAGTTTGTCCTTTTATGTCTTACCATAGTGACATAGCGACTCTAAGGTAGGGCTCGTGTTTTGTTCCAATCATTATAAAACTAATCCTTCACAAATGACATCATCATCCTGGACCAGAAAACCAAGACCAGTTCCTACTTTCATCTCACTTTGGTAATGTCTACCAGTGCCAAAGCAGCCACTTTACACATCGTTATTGATTTTCATTGGTACCATGTGCATGGGCCCTGAATGAAGGTCTATACAGTACACACCTCAGCCTCCCATTGTGAAACATGTGCCTCAAAGCTCCGATCACCTCCTTCAAGAGCTGTCTCCTCACGCAAACAGCCAGTCTGTGCCGATGCTGGCTCCCAGTCAAAGCAGCAGCATTAGCATCATCATTACACTCAAAAGCATTGACCTGATAGTTCAACATTTTGGAAAATTGGCCCATTGCCATAATCCCTATAGTTTTAGGAGGAGGTTTGTTAACTTTAGTTGTCGGTGCAAGCTATTTTCAGAACGGCAGAGCAGAGCTGCGAGCTGTTCAGAGCTACGCTACGGAGGCTAATGGGATTTCTTGGTTTCCCTCATCAAATTCATCAAATACGCAATCCAACAACTCCAAAACGTTCGCATGGACAAGTTGTAACCTGCACATTCACCACACTTTAAGATCATATCGGAACGTTACAAGACAAGAGTGGTTTTCAAGGCAAATGCAGAGACTGCTTACCGAAAAACTGCCCCCCCGGCGTGGATCTGCTCCACCATTCTAAAAATAGCTTCCACCGACAATTAAAGGTAGCAAACATATAGGGATTAATTTGCCAAAATGTTGAACTATCCCTTTAAGTACTGTAGGCTAACTGGTACTGTAACATTTTTTAAACAACCCCCTCAGTAACTGCTTCCTTACATTGCCATGGACACCAGATGCATGAGCTTCATTATGTATAACAGGTTTTAAACAGTTTGCTGCTATTGCCATGAAAATAACAGCTTAAGCTTTTCACTAATTTCCATAGTGAAAAAAAAATCAACTGTAAATAAGAGTTACGTGTCACTAAGAAATAGAAATACAACCAGTCCTCAATCATGACATTTTTGAGGAAAAGAAACGAGAGTTCTGGGAGTGATGGTTTGAGAGAAGAAATCAGATGGAGATTCAAGCTGCGGGAGACACAAGGAAGACAAGCTCAGTTTTTCCCAGGGGGCCTGTTTCTCCAAATCTGCAACATGCAAGCTGTTTCCTCTCTCAGTGATATTGACACATCTCACAAAGCAGGTTACTTGTGGCCGTGACCCATATGTGAGCCTTGTAAGAGACAGATTTATGAGCAATTTGCAACAGAACGTACATCTCCATCTGCCCTCAGCATAAACATGCATTATATATATTCCAGCTCAGTAGGTAGAGACTGTCATCCTCTAATCAGAGGGTTGGGGGTTTGACATCTGACTCCAGTCATGTAATGTATGTGTAAGGTAGAAATGCATTATAGGAGCAATAATAGGTGCGCTGTATGAATGTGTGAGTAAATGGGTGAATATGACTCCCATTGTTAAGCATTTTTGAGCTGCTGTTAAGACTAGAGATCCTGTACAAGTGCAGTCTGGTTATCAGAGCCACAGCTGTTAGACATATGTGTCGTTCTCGTTCATCCTATCAGCTGTTGGATGTGCTTGGTTTTTTTTTTTTTTCCAGTAAACAATAGGAAAACTGAAATTCATAAAACCAGAATGACGAGCCAAAACCACCAACTACATCAATGGATAAATCAAAGACAGAGACACCATCATCCACTCTGCGAGAGTCCGCTTATCCCTTTTTTTATATATGTAATTTACTACAAATGGGTTTTTGTGTCATGAACTGCAGCTGAAGACTCATTTTCTATTCAGAGAACTAATGATCCCCTCCTCCTCCGCCATCACCACCACCCATGTTGTTGTCTTGTAGCGAGGGAACCTAATATGTGATAAATGAAGACCATGTTTGCTTGTGGGTTTATCTCCATGTGATGAAAGAAAACCTGTATAGATCCTGCATCAGTTTTGTCTCTCCTTCCACCAATTATCACATCCTTTCATCTCAGCTGGGGGGGAGAGAAGGGAGGGAGTGAGGGAGGGAGGGGTGTATGGTTGTATTGCAGTGATTTGCCTACACCCCCTCCCTCCCCGTCCAACCCCGCCACCACTCCCAGCCTCGAATTTCCGATCGATTAGAAGATGAGAGGGAGAAAAAAGGCCGGAATGACACTTTCTCACACATCCTGCTCTCGGAGGGGGAGGGCGCGCGTGTGCACGTTAGTGTGCGCATTCCTCTGAGTGTGTATGTACGAGTGCATTCAGCCCTGTGTTTTACTTTAATCCACTGGGAGTTGCAAATCAATGTGTCCTGGATGAGTATTGACAGCCTCTGATTAAAGACAGTCTGTCAATGGAGACAGCGAGGTGGAGAAACACGTCATTCTGTGTGGGTGTAGCGTGTGTATACTTTTGTGTGTATGTGTGTGCGATGATGACAGGGCCTAAAAGACAATGATGGCAGACGGATGCTGCCTGCATTAAATGAACGGCCGTCATGCTGAAGAAATCAATGCAAGTGTCACCATTTCACCGCAAAATGTAAAGAGATGATTATTGTGTTGCGTTGTTTTGTGTATGTGTGTGTTTGTGTGTGTCACAGCCTTGGCCCTGCTGTCTTTTGTTGGATTACATCACTTCTTCTTATGACTGCGTACAAGACTGTCTGTATTGACAACCCATCCCGATATTCTTTATGTTTTGTGTGTGCGTCCGGGCCGGCTACTGCACTGCTTGTGAACACTTTGGTAACAATCATAATGGGGAAAATCATGAGTCAGCACCTGGCCACAAACAATGAGCACGTCTCATCAGACGGGCGATGGGATCGATTAGAGATTTACACTGTAAATATTTTTACGACGGTGTACTAATGGAGGAGGAAACCAAGCGTTGCATGTTGCTATTTGAACTGATGCACTAAAATGTCCTGAGAGTGTGGTGAGTCATCATTAGTGCTGACAGGAATGAATGAAGGGCCTGTTTGAGTCTGCAGATGGAGGATATTAAATCTGGGCTCTGGCAGTGACTGACAGGTCGGTGTGGTGGTGCTGCTCCAGCTGTCAACATTATCTTTTTTACATTTCAGAGGTCACACGTGTGACTTCTCTAAACTTGGCAGCATTTCTATGTGACTTCAGGCAATCCTCGGTCTATTAGATTAGCTGGGCAAAA
This sequence comes from Decapterus maruadsi, assembly GCA_030347415.2. Lineage (NCBI taxonomy): Eukaryota > Metazoa > Chordata > Actinopteri > Carangiformes > Carangidae > Decapterus > Decapterus maruadsi. Next base: position 16,462,290 of record CM064888.1, read on the forward strand.
TTGCATAATTGTGTTATTGTAACTTTATTACTGTTAAATTGTGCTGCCTGCGGCAACTAGCCAGGTAGTTCTATCACTGAGATATATGACATGTATTTGATTATATTTGTATAAAAGTTGTTTGTGTTGTATCGTGGATGCAATACTCTGCAAAAGCATTGGATCTCAGATTCTCATCCATCACTTAATAACATCAGGGAGGCATCAAGGATTGCTCTTAAAGGGATAGTTCAACATTTTTGCAAATTGTCCCGTTGCCATAATGCCTATAGTTTAAGGAGTAGGAGCTTGTGGCTCTGCTCTGCCGTTCTTAAAATAGCTTGCACCGACAATTAAAGGTAACAAACTTACTCCTAAGACTATAGAAGTTATAGCAATGGGCCAATTTGCCAAAATGTTGAACTATCTCTTTAAGTTCAGGCTGTGGAAAACCCAAACACACATTACACCCATGATGAACTATTTTCATAGGCAAGTACAAAGAGTCCTGGAGCAGATGGTCTGGCCTCCACAGAGCTATGATCTTACTGTCATGGAGTCAGTCTGCGATCTCTGGGATCTTTGGAACAACCGACCCGCCTCGTGTCCTGAAAAACTGTGTGCAAATGTACCCATGAGCACTCGTGCAGTCGCTGCTGTTATTAAATTGTGCTGAATGAAATCTTAATCAATCCCACGGGGAATTTAAAAGCCATGATTTTAAGATAATCTATCCATTGATATTTCAGTGACATGCCCTATGGGGCAAGAAAGCAGATTACTAAATACAAGAGGCACCATCCCACTCTCTTGTCAAGTCTAGCTTACCGACCTCTAAAACAGACAGAAAGGTGACTTCTCTTCTGAAACACCTGCTTTGGACAGTTTGAACTTCAGGTCTCCTTGGTACCTGCCATTTTTAAAAATTCAACAGCAGATTTTAATTTCTTACTGCTTGTTGCGCACATACACTTTCCCTTGTTAATCCTCAGTAGGGCTTTTATGCAGTTTGCTGATTGTCTATTAGTGTTGGGTGTGTTTGTATGGTTACAATACAGGCTCCAAACCAATTTCCCTGTGAGTACAATAAAGAAACCGTTGAACCTTTGAAGCCTCTGGGGACCATGAAGGTCTGACTGGAGTGATGGACTGAATGACAATGAATGAAAGGTAGAATTTACATTCTCTGCTACTGAGCTTTTGATAGAAACCAGTTGACATTTGAGAACTGCCAACACAGATTCCTCCAACAAGAAGGTATTGGAAGAGGGAAAAAACCAGGGCTCAGGATCAGGCCTGTGGTTAATGGTCAGCCTGTTCTACCACCTCAACCATCACAAAATGTTTTCACCCTCTCCTCTGACCCGATGTGGAGTTCTTACTGTGCTTCAGCCAAAGCAACTGCACATTTTACGCCTGCTTCTTATGGATCAGATGAAATAGAAGTCTCAGTTTTTATGAGATCACGCAAGTCAGTTTATGTCTGAGGTGAGTTGTTACCTGTGGTTTGGTTTCTTCTTCGTCTTTGTAGAAGAAGAGCTGATCCGAGCGCAGCACAAACCAACGCAGCTGCCAGTTCTTCATGATGCTGCGCTGCTTCTTCAGCCAGCCTGCCTTCAGGGCCCCCTCCTGGAGGCTGGGGGAGGCCGGCCGGCATGAGCCCCGTGACACCTCGCCCATCACCATGCTCTTGGACCGGGCTGTAAGCACACACACACACACACACATAAAGCATTTTTTATTCAGCGTACATACAGGCAGTCAGAAAGCAAAAAAGGTTGGGGCGGGTCAAAGAGGATTGAATTGGTTGTTCTGCTTGTATCTTCCATTTGTCTGGCTTGTGTGTTTTCATTTTCTCCCTAATAGAAGCTCGTGTTAGTCCTCATTCTGTATGCTGTATGCGCACACATGCTCTGCCAGGATGAACACACACACACACAGCCTCCTGCCCCTGGGCTGCTCCGCCTCAGATAAAGGGGGAGAGGGACCACAGGCCTAAATAATACCAGAAAGCAGATAAAATAGAGGCTGTGAAAGGAGGGGTGGTGGGGGCAAAGCACACACGCACACTCATATACACATTATAACGCACACACATACAGAACACATAGCCTCAGGTGACAGGGATCCCCCCCCTCGCCCCTCCACTCGCGTTCAGAGGACCTTGGAAGAGACATATTGTGCGCTGCCAACAGAATGGCAGAGGCTTTTGAGCAGAGATAATAAGACCACATGGGACTGAGTGATCGGCTGATTGACTGGCTCCTTGACTGAATCACTCTGCACAAAATGTGTGTGTAACATGAACTCAGTCTGGAGCGGCTGTAAAAAGGGGGAAAGGATGGCGATGTAACAGGTCGGAGCCTCTCAGGTCGTCCTTGTATGACATCACCTTTGGAAAAAAATCGATTATTTTTGGACATTTGTGACTTAAAACATGACTCCTGCGAACCCACAAGACCGTGCTTTCTAAAAGGTTAGGAGGATAAATTTAACTGGCTTAAGGTTTTAGTCTCGCACCATGCGGGTATATATTCTGATCAGGCCAACAAGGCAATGTCATTTGATGATCATGTATAATTTATAGAAATCAATTGTGCAGACATCCTCCCTGCTGGCTCGCATTTTGCGCCACACATAATGCGTGCTGCACGCGCGCACACACACACATGATCAATGTTCAGATGGTGCAGACGGAAGAAGGGGGTGGACGAATGGAGAGGGGGAAGAAAAATCAATGTTTATACCATTTTATTGTCTCATCCCTCTCTCCCCCTACGACCTACATGTAGCTTAAAGGACACGCCTCATGTTATTTTTATTTCATTTCTCTGTGTGCTCTGACAGTCTGCAAAGCCTGTTGATAACATGTTAAATGGAGAAAATGCACAGATTCTTGTTTCCTGTTTTTTTTTTTTTAAGTGTCCATCTGACTGGCGCTGTCCAACAAGTTTGATAGGAAACTAATTTGCTCAAATATACCACCTTAAATCAAAAAAAAGATCCGGTTCCTAAACAGCTATATGCTCCACTGTGTTCTCTAGCTCTCTTGTTGCTGCCCTGTCAACTGGTTGGTGCTGTGCAGGTATGGTACAGTGGATTTATGAGAGCTTTTTGCTGAAAACCACTGCCTGCTCCAGTGATGAGAGCTTAGGAAATGCCCTTTAGAGAGTTCTTCACAGGCTCCATTTTTCTTTTTCCATTTCATGTTCAAGTTTAAATGTCTTGCTTCAGTGTCTTGCTTGTGCCCTGGCATTATTTTTGTTCCATGCTTTTCCAGTAAGACACAGTAATATGGGCAAATTACCCAGATAGGTGGTCTAATTCAGGTTTGCTTAGCAATTAAGGATAAAAATCAAACAACACTGGAGAATCCATGACAACCAAATTGGAAATTTCTGATGTCTGACATTTGGTTGAGGGCAACTGCTCAGTGTCACGACACCAACAACAGAAAAAACTTACATGGAAAAACATATTTTTAAAAGAAATCATTTGATGGCAGACATTCCCTCTTTCTGTTTCCTCTCCACTCCAGCTCTCCCTCTTTTCTTTTTCTCTCTGTCTCCACTCCCCTTTCTCCTCATTTACCCATCTTGTGTTAATTCTAGTCTTTTCCAGCTCTGTATTTTCACTCCACAGCCCCGTCTCCCTCTGTTTCTCTTACTTTGACTCGCTCTAATTCTCCTCTCGCTCCTGACGTTCAGCACTGCTGGTCCCATTGAATCAAACCTCTGTCATTACTGAGAGCACACAGGGCACATGCACACATGCAAAAACACACAACACACACACAAAAGGAGATCATTGTTCTCACCACTAGCACCTAATTAAAGCATTTTTTGTCTTATAAATTGGTTTTTAGATTAGAGGCTCATTTTCATCAGCTATTTCACAAAATATTTAATTATTTCTTTTGCTTATGAGAGCGAGATTAATTCTAGGTATTGTAATACAGCTATTTAAAACAGTCTTAGAGGATGGTATGGTGGCTGCTCATCTGTCAGTGATGTATCATACAGTTCCCTTGCCATTCTCAAGAAATCCAAACCAAATACTGCTTAACAGAGCAAGACTGAATTTTAAGAGTCACAGTCAGACTCATGTGTACAGCAATGATAACCGCAAAAAAAAAATCTTCTGCAAATAATTAATGATATTCTCTTTGACTCAAACGTGACTTGTGAAGGTGTCAAAGGAGCACACAGTATTACACTAAATTATCTGGGCTATGCAAGAGCGAATATAAAGTCATTTGCATTGCCTCATACAATAACATAAACCAAATGTACTATGTAATGATTTGTGATGTGTATTCCTGTGTAAAAACAAACACCAATCATACATATTAAAACCAATAGTATTGTGTAACTGTATACATCTCTGACACTCGACAAGTCTTTTTTTGTAGCTGACTTTTGAAACAATTCACCATTTGAAAACACTGTTGATGGCAAAATAATGTAGGCTGTCTGCCTCAGTTTTTCCCCATCACAAGGAAACTAATCAAGTCGTACTTTTAGAAATGTAAACATCATGAATGTGAAGCGTAACATCCCACCCTCCTCTGATCTGATACTCTTCCCATCCCAGTCCCAGTGATACATGACATTATGTGTCAGTGCTGTATGACTACTCTGTCCTTCACATTGCTGGTAAACGTGTCGTCCACCACTCTGTTTTTCCTCACTCCATCATGTCCCTTGTGTCTTCCAGTCCCTTCTGGCCACAGTGTTAGCAAAAAGAGCGCACCACTGTTCGGCAGCACATCAGCTGCCTGGATCACAGACTGAGTGGAACATACACTGGCCGATGATTCACGCCTGAGTCACGACAACTGATTTTTGAGTGTGTGAATGTGTGTGTGCCAAGCTCGACTACCCACTGCGCCAATTTGGACCTTCTGCTCGGAGTGATTCAGTCCTTCCTTGGCTTGGGTGGAGCTGCTCTGTGGTCACTTCTACAACTATCAACCACAATGCTGAGAAGAGGCTGTTTTACTGTAAATGTGCATAATCACTGCAATCCACCTCTATAGAAAGCATAATTGTGGCTCATTCATTTACAGTAGCTAGCAGTTTTAGAAGCACTGTCCAATAGCAGGGCTCAGCATCATGCCCGGCTGTATGCACAGATGTACAGCGTGCCCCACATTTGTTTGTCATGGCGTACCCCAGTGACAATCTATGCAAACTGGCCCATGTGTCATGTTAGCATCCTAGATGAATAATTCTGAGCATGGAGCTGAATATCCAGGAATACCAGATGGACTGGCTGCTCATTCAGTCATGAGCTCATACATGATATCATGAAGGAGAGAGGGTGTTAGTGGGGAGGGGACCGCGCTAGAGACCTTATATTGTAAGAGCACTTCATAAAACTTTAAGTTTATGATATAGAAAAAGTTGAAACTTTAATTGAACCAGAGGAGAATGGCTGATATTTTAGCCAAATTCAAAACAGCTAAAATATCAGTGAATCATTATGATCAGTGGTTTAGCTCACAAGGAAGTAGATCCGTGTGGATTTTTCATATTGAGCTCAGCTTTGGCAGAATATGACTTATCTATCTGCAGCTGGAGTATAAACTGCTCCATAAGAGATGTTGCTGTCATACAGTCATAATGAGGGAGTGTGTGGTGTGAATAAGTCTGTTTACTTGATAAAAGCAAAAAAATCAATGTCATCAAAACTCTTGCACAGACTCGTTTGCAAAGACGTAGATCAATGCCACTGTGGAAACATTAAGCAGTAACAGCTAATTACAGCTTTACATCTATATCTATTGATGTGAATTTGACTAATTAGCTCATTTAAGTTTGCAGTTCAAATCAAAATGTTGTTTTCGAGGTAAATGGAGAGACTGCTTGCCGAAAAACAGCCCCTGACGGAAACGCACATCAGCCATTTTTTATGAATTTACCTCAAAAACTCTGTCTCGTAACATTCTGTTATCATCTCATAGCGTGGTGAATGTGCAGGTCACAACTTGTCCACGAGAGCGTTATAGAGTTGTTGGATTGTGTATTTGATGAGTTTGATGAGGGAAACCAAGAAATCCCATTAGCCTCCATAGCGTAGCTCTGAGCAGCTCGTGGCTCTGCTCCGCCATTGTAAAAATAGCTTGCACCAGGGATTATGGGAATGGGCCAAAATGTTGAACTATCCCTTAAAGAGCTACCTTTTCAGCTGTATTCACTTCCATTGTATTTGGTAGAGTGAAATCTCTAAGAAAATTATTTGAAAACTGGTGCAGAGAAAAACCATGGCTTGATATCAACAGGAGAATCTGTTAAACTAATGCTCCACTAATGCTAGGCAGATGTTCAACAAATAACAGGAATTTGAGTTTTCACCCAAACATACTTTCAGAAACACTGAGATGACAAATCACATGAGAATTGTAAAAAAAAAAAAAACTGGCAGGGACAGTGTGCTACAGGGCAAACAGGAGAGCTCTGCCCAGAAAAAGCTGGATTCACCAGTGTCAAGTCTAAGTATGCAAGTAATGTAACAATGTGAACAAATGGTTGTCTGCGGATCCAAATCAAAACACAAGTGGTATGGCACATGAAGGGGACACATGAAGGAGACACTTGATGCTCCAGTTGCACACACACATGCCAAAACAGACACACATACACGCACTCACTCTGGGCCCCTATGATGTCACTTAATGTAGTTTGGAGCCGTATTTATCATCAGCAGGAAATGGATTTATGGCTCTTATGCACATCACGGAGGAGCCCATCCATTAGCATGGCCAGGCGGGTACTCCACAATAACTAGACAGTGCTACAGTACACTGATGGCTGTATCTCACACACACACACACACACACACACACACATACACACACACATACACACACACACACATGTTGGAGGAATTCAATTCCATTAATTTGGTTGTAGTGTAGTGATTTATGGTTCGTGGAAAATGGCAGAGAGTTACAGGTGCATCAGGGCGTAACTTCCAGTTAGCCTATCACTGTTGATTAATGTGTTAACCGTTATGTGGGTGTGTCTGTGTGTGTCTGTGTGTGCATGTGTGCGTGTGTGTCTGTGGCAGCCTTCCTTGACAGTCGGGGGGTGTGGCCAATAACATACAGCCTGTATGTATGTGTGCAGTGGGGTGGAACTGATCTGCAGCAGCGGGTGTGTGCGTGCATGTCTGTGCATTTCTGTGCATGTTATCAAGTGCACATGCACATTATCCAAGTGTGTCAGCGTGTGCCTTTTTTTTTTTTATCCATGCAGCTGCTATCTAGTCGAGGCGAGGGTGTTCATTCATATACCTCAAAAAAGGCAGAATGTCAGGGTGTTACTACATTGTAGGACTTTGATCATAAAACCATGGTAACGCGGATCAAAAAGACACAGCAAGAGAATGAAGCAGCAGCCATGTGGGCAATTAAAGCTGCTACTAGATTTCTGATGCCAGCCACAGAGAAATGCAGCCAGAGCCCCGCTACAGCTCTAACATGTTGATGTTCGTCACAGTTCCTGAAGGACAGCAGTCACAGTTTTCTTTTCTGTGAGAGACTCTGGCAATGAATTGATTTTCTGTTCAAACATAGTGATAGAAGACAGGCTAACCTTCCAAATTTCATACAAATCAACTTATAGCATCTGTAAGTTAGTTAGCTTGTTCTCAACCTTTCAAATTAAAACAAATCAGGGGAATCTGTACAGTGGTTAGCATGTCAACTGTCAGCAGGATCAATAGAAAAGTCAATGGCGCTGATATTATTAATTTTCACTTTAACTGTATTCTCTGACATTCCAGTTAAATTGTCAAACACAGTCCCATTCTCCCACAATGCATGCTGGTTAGTGTTATGTCCCTTTTTATGACCTGCTCTGACCCTGACTGGGTACGTACTCCACGACCACATCTGTCACATACCCGTTTATTCATGGACTTCATGCAACAAATGTGATGCTGTCAGCAGCGGAGCACCAATTTGCAGGAGGTATGCGGAGAATGCTTCTCACGCGGGATCATAGAGCTGCTTTAATCTCTTTAATTTCCACTTTCTTAAAAGAAATGCAGCGTGAGTGGGTTTTCCCACCTCCTTAATTATAACAGGACAGCTGCATTTAGTTTTTATGTGCAGGGCTCCTATATAGTAGACCCACATGAGACCTTCTTTCTCACTTAATGAGCTCCAAAATACACTGTGCTGCTGAAGTTAACCCGTCATTTCAATGCTGCCTAATTGTGATCAATTAAGTGCAATGCACAACATACACGGTCAATAAGTCTCACTTATTGGGCCATTTGGATCTGCTCTGCTATTTTAATAAATGCAAATGCAGATATAATCCACTTTCCTACCAATTTCAGTCTGCTCCAGCTGAGGATTTACACATCACTCTCCTATTCTTGGGAACTATTAATTTCATTTTAATCAGATCCAGCTACAGTGTATAATTGCTGTCATGGAGATTAGTGCCGAGGAAGGAGCGACGGATACACACACTTGCGCACATGGACATATTAATACATCCATCCACACATGCTCATACATAACATAAATGAGTGTAAACGCACAGGTTGCACACGCACACGCACGCACAGCAGCAGCAGCTGACGGCAGCCTGTTAGTGCTGAGCGTTGCAGTGATGAAACTAGAGATGCTGCTGCTCGCTCCTCTTAATAGAATTCACACTGGCAGCGTCGGCCAGCTGTAGTAGAATGCTAATGTGCGCGGGAGGATCTTTGCGTGGGCAGATCAACCGCTTCATTCAGAAATACAGTACCAAGCTGCAGTATAATCAGATAGAGTGGAGAAAAAGTGCTTCTATAGATATATGCTTGAGAAAAAATCATATTACAGTGGGGGAAAAGCACTTTTAAAGAAATTCTATTTGTAAAAGTGCAGGTTAGTGTCCAACAAGAGTCACTGCATCACTGACATATCCTCTGATCTGATCCCAGTCCCAGTGAGACATGACATTATGTGTCAGTACAGAGTTAAGGATGAACAGGCAGCTAATGCAGCTGGCAGGTACAGTACAGTAGACGTGAAGGTAGAGCAAAGCAAACCATGTCCTACCTCTCCTGGTCTGTCTGATCTTTGGGCTCAGCATTGCTGTCATCGCTCGTCCACACACTCTCCTGTCGGCATGTTCATGTACATCCAAGCAGCACCCCACCCCTGTCTCTCCCTCTGCCTCTGTGTGTCTTTGCCTCTCTCCTCTTCCCTCTTCTCTCTCTGACCTTCTGCAGTGCGGCCGGCAGCTAGGGGGTTGGGTGAACGGGGGAGGAGGAGGAGAATGGAAAAAGAAGGGGGTGGTGAAGGAAAAAGGAGGAGGAGGAACTACCCCTTTTTTTTCTCTCTCTCTGTGCACACACGCTCAGTGGCCTCCACCCCTCCCTGTTACATTATTCATAGTGGTACATGTGCCCGGGGTTGATGGAGGAGGAGGTTTTTTGGTGAAAGTCTCCCACCACCAGCAGAATGCACATCTGACCAGCTAACAGATGCTTGATTATAAGTGTTCTTATTGTTTTTTACAATGACTGCCTTTTCATTACGATTTGCATGTGTGTGAAGGAGGGAGAGAGAGAGAGAGAAGGGGAGGGGGTGTTCATCTGGCAGGTGTCTCCTCCTTCTGCACCTAATTAAGCTGTAGAGGTCCTCAGCTTGTCTCCACCTCCTTTCTTTAATCACTCCTTTCCCCCCACCCTTCTCCCTTCCTTCTCATTTTCTTCCCATCTTTATCTATGCCTATCACTATTGCTATAGCAAGCTTTGATCTTTTCTCTCCCACATCTCTTGCATCACTTCCAAATTCACATTGAACATTTCCCTGAACCATTTTAGTGTCTTTTTTATCCCTTTTGGATTTCTAAGAGTTATGCTGTATTTATTTCAAAGTCAGACGTGGGAAATTCCCAACCCATACAGTAGGTCGGAATTACATCCTCCAGGCATTCCAGTGGCACAACACAGACAAACCAGGGGAGTAAAACATACAGTTCCCGCTCTAGAAAACATGTCCTGTCGCCTTGATCTACTGTGACCTGCAGCAGACTCAGGAACGTGTGAAGAAGCAGTTCTGTAAGCAAGATACATTTATACCAGAAAAACGCCACCAGTGCATTTTGTGTCAGTTGCTGTCTTGTCATTTGACAAAAATATTCCTTTAAGTCACAGCATCAACAAAGAAAATAAAATATATATCTAGCTATTATTATTAATGTATTAAGTAATGAACTCTGTCATATTCTTGTGATGAATAAACTATAGGACAAAATGTAAATGTTTCTGTGCTCACCTCTGCCAATAGAAAAAAAGATAAGAAACACTAACATTATGTCCAGCATATTATTAGCCTATCCTTAGTTTCATTTTTATCAATATATTTTTTTCATTTAAGTGTATGTTTTAATATTAAGTCCACATTGCTTGTTTTTAGTTGGAATTAACTGCTAACATTAGCTGTTAACATACGCTTAAGTAAGCTAACAGTAACATTAGTGGCAGAGACAAAAGGCTATACTGTGAATGTGATGCTATATTTTCAAGAAATTGCAGTTATTGTCCATACATCTGTGTCACTTTATCATGTAGTTTTTATTTTTCATCATTATAATTTTTCGCTATTTCTATTCAAAGGCGCTATTTTTAACTTGCAGTTCTTATTATTTCCGAGCTGTCTCCAGGTGGTCAGCTCTCTACCACTGACATTAGCTAACCTCACTCATCAGCTTCTGATGGGACTGCAGTTTCCATGCAGCGCTGCTCTCTGTGTCGTATCATCGTAACTTCTTGTCTGTGCAGTGACTCCAGCTCGTTATGAGTCAATCACCACCACCTGCTGCCAGGAAGAACAGAGAGAACTGACAAACAGCCCATTTCATTTGAAGCCCGTTTCATTTGAAGCAATTGTTTTGATAAAAGGTTTTTGGTTCATGAAATTAAAACAGAATGTCGCCATATTTATGGTGGAAAAATGATAAAACATTTAAAACAATTAAACTTTTATGGAGAAAAAGTGGGCAAACCAGAAACTGGTTAACCAAACACTGTCAGTTTTTACAACATAAAATTTTTTCCAACTGAGAAAAGTACCCAATAACATAGCTTACATGATATTCTACCCCCCCGCTCCTCCACCCCCTTTCTAAAGTCTGAATTTCTGACTTTCAGCCCTCTCTTGAAGGCGGCATCAGACCTGTCGTTGCTGTAGCAGCTGTGCTGTGTTTCCCTCCTCCTCCAGTGTACAGAGGATAATAGCCTTAAGTCCTGCACTGCAATTGAATCAGAGCTGGCCTCACGTCAACCACAGCTGCTCTTATTACAGAGCAAAGAGGGAAAGAGACTCGAAGGGGGTGGAGGGCTGTGTGTGTGTGTGTGTGTGTGTGTGTGAGCCTTCACCTAACACACAATACACACAGAAGGCAACAAGCAGCCACAATGAAGCAGCAAATGCGCAGATAGACTTAATGCGCACACATGGAGCCGTTCAAAATGGAGCCAAAATGAGTCTGACAGAAACAGAGATTGAGGTCAAATAAGCTGAAAGGGTGAAAGAGGAGGGCCATACCGACAACTAACCAAGATGAAGCAAAGCGAGGGAGGAACAAAACACAAACACGCCAACAAGCCAAAATGAGACAGCAATAAAAAGCATTCAGTGCTAGTGTTTGGTTTAAGCCTGAGGCTGAGTGAAAGTGGTGTGGCCACACTGCGCTGGGTGTGGCTCTGGGTGTTGTTTCACTCATCATTATGTACCGTCATGACAAAGCGGGATGTTGAACTTGAGAAAAAGAGACAGGGAGGTGAGAAGAGGAGGGAACATGGGCTCAGAGGCTGGACACCGAAGCCACACACCAAGACGCATGGCAGAGTCGCAAAACCACCAGGGCAGCACTCAGCCATTGCTTTCCTGTTTTTGTTTAGCCATAAACATCGGGTTGCTCTCTGTATACATTTCACTGACACCGTAACGTCTGTATATACAAGCTTCCACGTCTATTTCAGAGCCCTCTCAGTCATTGGGCTGCCTGATGTGAAGGAGACGGCTCAGTATCAGACTCAGCCCCTGTCAGGGTGGAGTGCTGTGTCTGAGGTTGGTAATTTCCATGCTTGTCAAATCTGCTTTTGGTCTTCTACTTCTAGCCAAGTGGTTGATTTCTACATCTCTCAGAATGATAGCCTTTGTCAGGAGGATGGTCATGTTAAGAAACTCCTCCATAAAGATTTTAACTCACTATTCTTATTGGCTTGTTTTACACAATTTGCCATTTCATATGCAGAAGTCATTATCCAGTGTGCCCAAAGTCTTGCCTCGACACGTTATCTTGCACAAGATATTGATCTTGTTGGCACAGGTTATTATCCAAGTCACACAAGTTGTTTTCTTGTCTGCACACGCCAATACCAATCTTGTTTGCACGAGTTATCTTGTGCACACAAGATAATGTGGAGTGTGCGAGTCTGATAAAAACAAACATGATTAAATCTAGACTTGTAAAAGAGTGTACGGTGGAGTGGCTTCTTCACCAACAAAGACCTCATTTATCTGGACTTTGGCAGCAGCAGTTGGCACAAAGAGTAAAACCTGCAGACTAGAGCTTGGCTTGGATGATGTGGTTTCACTTTGAGTAACCAGGCAGTAGAAGTTAACACAATAACATACATTAGAGTTGCATTCAGACCTACACAGATATGTGACTTAATAGTTTTAAAATACGGTCAGCTGTAGTAGAGCTGGTGGTCTGGGCCTGATATAGTTTACCAAGGACACATGTTTGATGTACTGAATCTATCAACATTTACCATGTAGCCTATGGTTTATTATGTATTATTCATCACTCATTAATAAATTAGTTTCACATCATTGTGAATTTACCAACAGTGGTTGCCTCACAGCAAGATGGTCTGGGTTCAGATGCAGGTCTTGGGTTAATTCTTTCTGTGTGGATTTTGCAGGTTCATCTTGAGCCTGTGTGGCTCCAAAGACATGAGCATGACTCTATAGCGCTCATAGGTGTGACTGTGAGTGTTTATATGTAAGCCCTGTGTCTGCCCTTGTCCAATTTTTGCTGGGATTGGCTCAAGCCCCACCCCACCCCCAACGACCCTACAAGCATAAGCAGTACAGGCAATGGATGGATAGATATGTTTGTTAACCATCTTTCCCATGTTTCCAGCGAGTCACACAAAATACCAAAGTCTTTGCACGTCCTGTGTTTTCATTTTATTATAAATAATGCATGCAGTCTTATTGGAGAGGATGTGCTTCTCATGTAAAATGAAGTCACCTGCAGCTTCCAATTGCATCACTTTCTGCAAATGTTACCAAGAATGTGGCAGAAGATTAAATTTTTACCATCTTAAATATCACCCATCAACATACATTTTAGATAAACTACAACAAAAACACTATAGATAGTAAGATATGAGAAAAAACATAGATCTTTAATTAGAAATCATTAACAAGCAAGTGTGACTAAAACTCCAGATGTTTCTTCTGGTTGTATCATCACTCAGACACATTTATGCATCTAATTTAATGTTTATATGAGTAACTCTATGATCATACAACCATCATGATGATATAATGCTCACAAGTTGTTAAAATCACTCCCATGTCTTCCATCCACTCTTCATGACATTAATGTGATATTAATACTTCTGCTTTTCCTGCTGTGAAGAGACAAACCGCCTGCTGTGATAATGCTCTCTGTGATGCATCATCCTACTCCGCTGGAATATAAATCGCTTCATTAAAGTGGTCGGATTTACGAACACTCGCAAATCAGGAATCGTGGCACAGATATGTCTATTGTCGACTTAGCAACCGGGCTGACCGCGCTTGCTGACACACAAAAATGCCAGCTGGTTTAGAGCGGTCCTCCAGCAGGTCCTGGGAGTATCAGTGCATCGCAAAGCTTCACGCACCACCTGTTTCACAAGGTCAGACGTGAACTGCACAGTCCCACTCCACGCAACCAGGGTTAAAGTGTGCTGACACCATCTCTGCTGTCATCATGGAGTCACCGTTTTAGTTACAGACCAACAAAACCCGCTGTGTGTAGAGTAAATTTATGCAGCACTTATGTTGAAAATGAAATCAATGTTGCTCCTCTCATTACTGTTTGTGTTTCTGCCTCCTCCATCACCTCTGCTGAGGTCAAATGTCGCTGTGGATGAACCACACTCTGAATACTAACAAGTCCTCAGAATCCACAGTGTTTAAAAAAACACTCTAAAATATTGATAATGGCTATGATTAAAATTTCATATTGGCAGGGATGGGCTACACTAAAACGGACCCGTGGGTGGCTGCTCAAGGTGTGACTGTTGACTTAGCATTATTTATTGATCGTCAGCGACAGACTGTGGTGGGGAACATCAGTCAAGCAACTGGCCTGCATTGACATTAAATTTGGCCCTAATGAATTTTATTTTCATGGTTAATTTTACATAAATATGCATATGTTATCACCCAATATAAAGACAAGGGAAACTGATTTATTTTGAGACCAGTAGACAGATATAGGGGTTTTATTCAATACATTCAGTAATATGTATTCAGTATATGGAATCTTTAAACTACACTTGATGCTGCTGAGAACTTCTACATGAGTCCATGTTAATTACACATTGCCAAACTTCACAAGTCATGATTTTCTTTTCTTTTTTTATTGGGCTTTTATATTACACACACATTGATTACAGGACACACCAAACAGATACCAACCAAAAATAAATAAAGAATAAAATATATTAACAGGACATAACATCATGAATAGGTTTGCCCTCCTGCATCCTGCCCATACCCTAGTCCCCCATTACTCTTAACCCACCCTTCCAAGTCATGATTTTCTGAACCTAAACTAAATCAGACTTTAATATTATATGCTACAGTGTGTTAAAGTTTAAACTGCCCATTGAGGCATTCATTAATCAGAGTCCTTGCGACTTTTGTACAGTTAAATATTTAATTTAGCTACCTGCAGTGACAAAACTATGTGTGAGCAGATGAAGGCTGAAACTACAAACCTTTTATGCAATTACATTGTAATGATAATTGCATTTAGCCAACAAGCTAAAGCACCGTTTTGCTCATTAAAACCCCATCTCTCTAATAAGTAACAGTCAGTGACTGAAGCTCTCGCCCTTTAATTGGGAGAAAGAATTAAATTGGAGCTGGGTATAGGACCGTGTTGTGACTGACTGAAGAGACATCAGCAGACAGGTGTTTTCCCTTGAGTTCTGTCTGTCCGTCTGCCTCTGGCTCTCTCCCTCTATCTCCCCCTCTGCCCCCATTACCCTCCCTCACCACTCTGTCACTGACAATTAGCACGGGGCCATGATGTCATCCGCTAATGGTTATGTGAGGAGCAGACAGGACTGCGGAATAGCATATGCAATATGGATGGCAGCCTTCTGCCTGTCTGACTGTGTTTCTGTCTCTTTGTCTAGATCTTCTTACTCAGGCTTTTTGTCAGATCACAGTCGCCGCACAGAGGCGATTTTTTCTCTCTCGGCCTAATACAATTAGTTGCCTTTAATGCCATTGTCAGGGAGCTAACAGCATGTCTACAGAGAAAGCATTTCAGTTCAGATGTCTGTCTCACGCATCTAACAGGGCTGATACACTTCACTTTTAATCAGTTCAGCTGTCTGCACACATTTCCCTGATGCTGTTGAAAAGGCTAGACAGAGTAGAAGAACCACGACCCGGTTCCCTGTGTAAAATATTGATCTGACCTTCATCAATAAGTCACAGGTACAGGCAAACACAATGTGCTTATCACAAACAAACAATTATAATCTTTTGTGCATACAGTACGCTGACTGTAAGTAACCCAACACCATTTCTATTGGGTTCATTTCTGGCCGGGCTAGAGAGTGGACTTCCTTTGTTTCAAGTTATTTACTTACTTGCAACATCACCCTCTTTGAACAGCCACCCTGACACTGACATTGTAAGACAGATTTTGTTGAGCTGTCCAACAAAGTTAGCCAAGGGATTCACTGTGATTTAAGCAAATACTGTCAATGTGTAATAATTTAAAGACCAATACAAGTTACTAGAAGCAATATGAAAAATGTTGCTGTACTGTAATATTAAAGTAACAGTCCCTTCTGTCCATGTCAGCTCATTTTGGTGTCTTTCAGTCCATTAGGTTTACTGACTCACAACCTCACAACATAATGTATACCCAGCCCAAATGTATATTTAAAAAAAAATCAATGCAAGACACTTAACATTATTATAAAGTCAACTTGATTTTGGATGGCAGTTGTACAAATTAAAAAATGTTAATGGAAGAAGAGCCTTGACTTGATTGAAAGCCACACAATAACTTTTTGAATTCCCTGTTTCATTTCTTTTAATGTAACAATGTCCACATGCCCTCTATCTCAGTCAATTACCGAGTCAGAGCCAGGGAATCAAAATGAATTACCTTTCTATTTGTGGCTGCATTGCTTTGCCTTCGCAGCACTTCTGTTTCATTCATTCTGCCTTCCTATGTGTGTTTGGGTGATTGATGTCCACGGAGAGACCGAGGGGGGTAGAGAGACTGAAGGAATGGCTGAGGGAAAAAAAAAAAAACCTAGGGTGAAACAGAAAGACAGCATGTGTGTGAATTGATTTTCAATAGCTTTGGTAGTGTCCGTGTGTACGGGAGCGTTGGCCAAAGAGCATCAGACTGCTCATCTGTGACCAACCTCCAGCTCGATGCAGGAGCTATTTAAATAAAGATCACATAATAAACCAAGCGGTGGTTAACAACAGAAAAGGACCATTAAAGAGGAATAAATACCAAGGTATGGGTGAACACAACGGTAGATATCATTATCATATATCATACTAAACCTGAAACTTGGTAACAAAAATATTCACAGAGCTGACTTTATGTGAGGTAAACAGACAAACCAGAAAATTCCATATGATTGATGTGCTACATCTATAAATACAAAAGTGGTTACAGCGAGTACTGTAACATCTTATTTCCAGCAGTATGGTTGACTTGTCACATCCATCACGATCTGAATTTATAGGTTTGACTTTAAAAAAAAAAGAAGAAAGAGAAAAAAAAGGAGTATACTACTGCTCTTCATGTTTTATCTCTGCTCAGTCTCACAATATGGATGAGTCAATACCAGGCAGCTCAGGCAGCTCGCCTCTTAATGAATCTATCTGCCGAGATCTTAATCCAGTCCACTCAGCACTCTTCAGCTCAGTGAAGTGGTAAAAAACGAATGACGTGGACCTCTGAGGTTATGCCGTTTTCACATGGTATTGACTGTTTGTGTGGAAGTAGGAAGGCAGATGGCGGAGGACTGAAGAGGAATTGATCTTGATATAGTAATACGTTTAAGAGGAATAAACAGATGATGTAGCCTTCATTCTGGCATCTCTGCCTGATCAGGTGCCCCTCCCCTATGGCCAGAGGGACAATGGCTGAAAGTGCACTGTCTAAATGAAGGGATACGTGAAGTATATTTAGAAGTCTTCAGTTTGCCACTTCAGAAATTGGGATCTACAGTAGATCCTCAAGAAATCCCTTTCCATCTTTTACTTATTTTTATTTGGGAGCATTCTTTAGGCCTATCTTTGCTACTGCTGTTATTAACCACCACTACTTAACCAAATCAATGAAATGTTAGGATCATGTATTCAATGTGTTTTACTTTGAAAAGAACACAACAATAATGTATCATATTAATAAGACATTATTCAAAAGATTAAAGCTGTAGTGCGTAACCTTTGTTGACCCCTAGAGGAATAGCCTATCCGCTGTGTTCACACAGACACAAATAACATTATAGTAATATAGTAATATTTCTGTTCACTTCCATTCTAAGCAAGGGGCAAATAAAACATCTGCTCCCTGTAGCAAAGCAAATCTACCTGTACACTTAGTTTCTAACAGAATGTTTCTGTGTCTTTTGTGTGAAAGTGTCCCACCATTAAGCTGATTTATTTCAACATAAAACTTTATTTTGAATAACACAAGAGGACAGCATGTTTTCTTTTTCCTGCAAGAATCCATTCTCTCTCCAGTCGTTCCCCATCTTTGTTGATCTATACTGCCAGCCTTAAAGCAGCAGATGGTGCTGTGGTGTAAGTTAACGCCACTCACTTTGTGAGTACAGTTCAATATGAAATCAACCAAGTGCTTGAGTTTACAGTGAGGTCAGATTAAGGGAGGTAGGAAGGAAATCATTAGAAATTTCACGAGTGAACTATTGCACTACTGATCTGTCAATTATACACATTTATACAGTTTACCTATATTTACTACTATACTGTACATTTATCCTATTCACACCCCTTCATTTTTATAGCTGTGACAAGTTTTGCCGCAAAGTCTTTCTATATCTTATTCTTAACTCAATTCACTTTTCACCACATCTTCTAACTTCCTCCTGTCATCTTGACACTTATTGAAGCAGTCCTCACACAGGGAGCTCTTTGTGACCACATAAAACTGTTCTGCTGCCATTTTTGGCCCTCGGCCGTGCTTCTGCTCAGGGATGATGGGGTTCCTGTCCAGGTTGACCTTCTCCAGTTTCTTTAACCGTGACAGACAGACCGGGACCCGGGTTAATCGATTGTCGGAGAGGCCGAGGTGGCGGAGTTCTTCCAGGGCTCCGATGGAAGAGGGAATAACCTCCAGCTGGTTGAGACCCAGATTCAGCGTGTGGAGTTTCCTCAGAAGGCCCAGCTCACAGGGGATACTGCTCAGACGATTGTTACACAGGTTCAACACCTCCAGGCTCTGGAGGCGGCCGATGGTCACGGGGAGCTCCTCCAGCTGAAACACACAGGGACACATTCTGTAGTAGACAATACAACCATGACTAGGATTTTTTTATTCCTGCTCTTTTGTCTTGAAGTTTTGTCTTCATCAGAGACCATGGCGTCCAGCCAGACTCCCAGGGGCCCAGAAACTGCGTGCTCATTGTGTGGTCTTTGTAGTAATTTGAAACATTGGAGATTATGTGTTAATACTGTGTGCACCATAGTAAAAACAGCCTGAGGCCTTAAAGCTGGGGTATGTAATCCTGGAAAACTAGCAAGAGAGCGAGCAAGATTTGAAAAAAGCACCTCCTCCTGCCTCCTCTAAGTTCCTCCCCCCTGCTCCCCCTCCCGTCAGTGAGTCCGTCCAAGCCACGCCCCCACACACAGGGACGCGCACGGAGGGGAGCTAACCTGGAGCTAACTAACCTAAAGAGCTAGCTATTTCGGAGTATTTTGGAGGACAACAACGAGCAGAATCATGTCTCATTTATCTGTAAGTAAACTATATTATTGTGTTTTTTGTTTTGTTTTCTAGCACATCAGTCTGTGCAGACCCAGAGGCAGGTGGGTCTGAATCGGCCGAATCTCCAAGGATCCGGCTGCATACAGACCCATCAGCTAAATTACATTGTAACACCGTTACGTGTTATTCACTGACAAACGTGTTCTATTTTTATTCTTATTGTTATTAGTCACATAGCATGTAATAGCAACTCGGTTTTTTCATTGACAATAATGCAGGGTAATGCAGAAGTGTTAGAGAAGTAAATTTGGGCCAATATGTCAATTTTATTCTAAAAATTAGTTAGACAGAAATGCTATTAGGCTAACGATATCTTTGTTGTTTGATAGAGTTTACATGATCAGAACACTGGCTCAGATCCGAGCTACAGTCCGCAACCGAGCACGTCTTCAGCTCCAAGAGGACGCGGTCGTGCTAGAGCCAGAGGAGGCCGTGCTCCAGGGGCTGCAAGGGGCAGAGGCTAAAACAGCCTTTTGCCCCCCATGATCTCCACATTATCTAGAACGGTAAACAATGACATGCCATTTACTGTGAGCACAACATTTCTGTTAGTTTATTGTCATTCATAAACTGTAAAAGAAAAATATAAACAAATTAAATTTTCAACTCTGGTCTGGCAACAAACCAAAAATAATATTAGTAATAATAAAGGACAAGGCCTAATCTTCTTGATGAACTGTTTTTTTTTTACAGGCTAGAATTGAACGACTGAGCTTGGAAGAATCCCATCAGGTGCTACAAGGGACCCAAGCCTCCTGTTCCACGTCCTGCAGATCTCAGCATCAGAAGATGCTCCTCCACCAGGCCCTCCAGCTCCACATCTACCCACTTGGTGTGTGTGCAGGAAGTGCCGCGAGATGCCCACAGATCTAGAAAAAAAGTGCTGTCGGCAACAACCTGCTTCCTGCATTTCCATGCTGGAAATGCAGGAAGCATGGGGCACTGGGTGCTGGGCACAGAGTGGTTATTCCTAGTTGCTGTGTCTGGAAAATCAGAGACCGCTACCCAGACCCCAATGGACAGTACAAGGGTTTTGTCCCCAGCAGAGTCTAAACACAGATTTACACTGAAGCCCTGCCATTTATATGGCAACATTTGCACTGAGGTTTTCATTATGCACATAACAAGGTTGTTTTATAATTGACTTTTGTTTAAAATTTGTCTCTTGTTATTTATATTTTGTCATTTTGGAATAAAACTTTTGAAAAAGATGAATGCCTTTCATTTTACTATATCTGCAAAACAAGCAATAGATTTTCTCACCACCACATTCAAAACAAGTGATTACAAACAACAACAAAATTGGTATAAGTCTTTTTATTGTTAGATAAATAATCTGTAGATTTTCAAGAATAGTATATACATGGTGTTTCCAGGGATGGGAGACAGGTCAGGCTGTGTGGAGTAGTTGTCAGCTGTGGTGATCTACTCCTTTGGCAGTGATTTACCTTTAGGAAGAATATCACAATTACACATCTGATAATAATTAATACATTTTTTGAGACAATCAAAGAATAAGAATACTTAGAGCGTGTACATAATGTGTACATTATGTTATAACTTCATCAAGCTACAATATTGTAAGAAAACTCACCTAGGCCTCTGCTGAGTTGGGTCTGCAAAAGTTCCTGCATCGATGGAGCTGGGACACCTGACAGAACCCCATGTTGACGTGGATCATCAGTCCTTTAGACGGCGTCTAGGGTGATGGATCCTTCTCATAGCTATGAAACATAAATGAGCTACGTCACTGCGGTTGTACGTCTTTTATCACAATAACACAGACACAGACGACTATGGTAGTAGAGTAATATCTTTTAAAAAATCAGTATCTATTCAATACTAGCGTCATCGACCCGTTTTACACCACAGAGAAGCTAATATTAGCATTTGGCTAATACAAGCTACAATAGTAGCTACGTTAGCAAAAGTTAGCCTACATTTTCATGAAAATAAGAAATCCTCCCTGAAGCAAAACAAATAATTACCTGTCCAACAGAAAGACGGCAACCTCGGCATCACTTTTGAGTCTCTTCAGATCCCTCAGTTGTCTCCACCGCTCAAAAGCTGAACCAATGTTGACTCTGGTTTTCGCTCTTGCTTTATCCAGAAGCTTTTTGTTTGCAGACTTTTCTTCCTCTGGCTTTCTCTTTTTTGCCTTTTTCTCTGGAAGAGCCGTAACAAGTATACAGTTGAGGCGGTTTGGGCTGCGTTTTCTCAGCCATTGCTCAAATGATCACGAAATCCGTCCTGTAACTCTGTAGTCCTGCAGAGGTACTGAATCGGCAGCAGGCAGCAAGACCCGAAGGCTGTGCGCGCTCCCGTAGGAGGGGGCGGGTGCAGAACTAGACATGAAGGCATCTGATTGGTTCCTTAGTCTCCGAGCAAACTTCGACCAATCCGTGCTATTCAGACCGAAGGGAACAGATTGGGCGGAGTTTTCTCAGTCTAGCGGCTGTCACAGAGCTCTGTTATTTTCCGTTCATTTTACAGCTTACATAGCGTACCGATTCCTCTGAAATTAGACGGGCCATTTCCCCCAGTATAAGAAAAAGTGCTTTTGAACAGGATTACATACCCCAGCTTTAAATTCAGCATTATCCCAATTTTGATGCCATGTCTTAATGTCTTCATTTTTTCAACCTGTTATTATTTGAGATTATCTTCTGCTCATGAAACACATCATCCTAAATACAATAGTCCAACATCCTTGAACTGATAACTAATAATAATGATAGTAATAACTAAAAGGGGGCTGCATGTCATTACATGAAGGCCACACATTCCAGCCCTGTAATACTGTGTAAAGTTAGTAAAAAAGAACATAAAACAAAGGGCCCGAGTGAGAAAAACAAAGATACACAATGACACATTTAAAATATTTTGTCTACAGTAAAAAGTGACATCAGCGTTACTAAATAATGATGTGGGGTCAGCAGTTTCCAAAATGCAACTTACCAGCCTATTTGCATTGCATACTCATGTCTTCTAGATTCAAAGTCCCGAATAAAGATGACCTTCATGACACTGGTTATTTTAGTCTTGACGAAGAACCTTCAGAACCCCAGAAAACTGACCTTTGTATAAAGTGATCACATTATCCCTTTAAATAAAGCCCTGGTCCAGTTTTGACAGAATCTGAGTCAAGTAGTCTTCAACAACAAAGCGAGAAGTTAAAGCTCTCCTGCTCATTTTCCTGTCATACTTACATAGTTACTGTGCAGATCCAAAACAGTGATCTTGATGAATTTATCCATAAAATCTGGGATTGTTTTGATCAGGTTCCTGCTCAGGTCAACTTCCTCGATGTCACACAGCTTCTGGATGCACTTTGGCACCGTGACAATCTCTCTGAAATTGAGGTCCAGGCGCCGTTTACAATCATGCGTCACCACTACGCAGTTCTGAGCCGTTTTCAAGGAGATTGTCGGCCCTTTAGACTGTTTGCTTTTCTTTCCTTTGGCCATGCTGCTGCTGCTGCTGGGAGACACAGTGGACAGTGACGGTGTCTGTAGTTAACAGCTTTCGGCAACACACTGTGACAGAGGAGCTGACAGTTGAACTGGTCTGCAAGATTAAGTTTCCCAACACGGTCCGGCAGCTGTAAGAGTAGACAAAGTTTTACCTTTCTCTTTGGATAAAATATGCGTAACATTATAGCTCACTGTTCCATGACAATGCAAATTCACTAACACTTTGCAGGGGACAGTTGTACTGTTAAACAACAATACTGTGATCAGATCAAAGGTCAGAAAATAAATCAGAAGTGTCCTTGTGTTAGTGAATGATGTTATATTTTAAATATAATTATCAAATAAAGAATGGAAAAATGTAAATTCCTCACCAAAGTATCTGCAAAACCAGTGCATACCAAGAGAAAAGGCAAAAAGAATCAAAACATTTCTACATAAAAATTTGCTCAAAGAGAGTTGGTCATAGAGTCTAAGAGGAAAAAGAGCTAACATGTTGTGCAGTTGTCTGGAATCCTGCTGTTTTCCTGCTGATCTTGGAATGGCATTTGTTTCTCTTTGTTTCCAGGCAACTGTTGTTTGGCCTGAAAGTGCTTTATGGCAGCGACCATGCAGCTACAGCAGGAGTGTCTTCCTCTGGTGGAGGTACCTGGAAGTCATTTTAAAAAATACAATAACTTTCTAGGATCATTCTCTCATAAATAAAGTTGACAGGAGAGTGGTGCTCACTCATAGCGAATGGCAGTGAGGGTATGATTTTCCTCAACAGCGTCTGCGTTACCTGAAGCAGCATTACCCTGTCATCCAATATTAGTCAGTGGAAAGTTTTAGAGGAAAAATTACAGATGCTCAGAAAAATGTATTAAAAAAAATGTAACTAAACATCTTTCTGCACTGAAATGGCAAAATCAAATATATTTCATTATCAAATTTGATTAATTTGCCATAATATTTTCATTTTCAGGCAAGAGGATGCATTGAAAATGTACTGGATCCCTTTGTTTTTATTCATTTAATCCAATTTCATAATCCATTTCTGGATACCTTTTAATGGTAATTAAACTGGTTTCCAGAGAATTTGTTTGCATACAAGTGAATATATCCGGGCGCCGCACCATGGCTGCCCACTGCTCCTCAGGGATGGGTTAAATACAGAGAGAGAATTTCACCTGTACACTTGTATATGTGACTAATAAAGTACCTTTACCTTTAATATGTGAAAACACATAATGAAGTTGCAGCACACTGCCCTTGACACACATAGATATAACCTCTGCTCTTTACTTCCAGCCAGCAACTTCACAGCTGTGTGAGATCGTCTCATCATCCAGGTGAGCATGCTGACCTTCTGGTGGCCATGTTGTCTGTCACATAGATATAGAATAAGAGCTTTTCTATATGGTCTGTCAGCCATGGAGTTGAGACAAAACTTTATTGAAATGAGCAGAGACAGAGGGAGCCTCAACTGCTGTCAAAATAAAACTTTATTTTCTGATTGGACTGGTCGTTGTTGTCAAGGGGGTTGATTGGACTACATGCAGGCATAACGGCAACTTGCACCATGGATCTGCTAATATAATACATCCATGACTTGCACAGACAGTTGCATTAGTTCAGATGGGTGATCCTGTCCTCTGCACTAAAAAAAACTATTCATAACTCTATCAAATCAGTATATGTAGCTATTACTTTAACTATTTACATAATGTTACTATAATGTTACTTTTATAATGAAACAGTTACCAGTGATTTTAAGTATGCTGCATCATAACTGCATGAACGTTCATAAAAAATCAAACCGTTTGGAAACTGGACAAAAACTGAGCAAGCTATGGTCATTATAGCAGAACATGCACCATAGGCTTATTGCTCTGAGGGAGAGAGTTGCCCGTCCCAAGATGGCCACCGTGTGGCTACGCCGCGTCATTGGGCAGCAGCGACGGGTGAGTCATCTCGTCTTCTTATACTATATATATCTATGGTTGTTGTGACGAAACACCTAGAGGCTCCGCCCACGTTAAATAGGACACCTCACAACACCTGACCTGACATCACTGTGGTAACGCCGACTAGGGACAGCTGGACATGGCTTATATCACTGTGACATTACTGTGACTCTGAACACTGAGCAGACTGTTGGAGAGAGCAGAACACACACACCTGTCCTACTCTTACACTCACCTGCCTGATGATTGGGTCCTGGTCCAACAGATCACAGCTACTTCCTGTTTCTCACCTGAGACACAAACAACCTGACACCTAAGGCTTTTAGAACACCTGGACACACACACACACGCACGCACACACACACACACAGAGGAAACACACCTGACTCTGGACCAGAACAGAACCTGCAGTAACAACATGACGGGTACTCACCTGCAGAAGAGTGTGTTAGTGTGTGTGTGATCTGAAGTGTTTTACAGCGGTTCAGTTGTTACTCACCGATGAAATGACTCCAAAGGTCGAACATATTCTGATCAGTGATTCAAACCTACTGTATCTATAATCATAAAGTCAAATTGAGCCTCCATGGCGTGCACTGGAATGTGTTTTTCCATTTATGTTCTATTTTGCTGCCTCATTCAATATCTATTACTGTTGTCAGGAGTTCACTAACAAAACAGAGACTGAACTCACCATGCAGATCTGGTGCAAAAGACAGTTTATTCAGACCAGCGAGGACACGGGTAGGTGGAACAGGAAACACGTGATGGCAGGGCTGAGGGCAGGAAAATGTCAAGACTAGAGGAATGAAACGCAAAACAGGTAAGTCCAAGATGTGTCAGTCCAAAATCCAAGGACAGGGGTCAAAAAATATTCTCCAGTCACAACCATGAGAGAGAGAGGGAGCAGTGTGAACAAGACACATGACTCTGCATGTCACAAGTCTCAAACTGCTTTTAAACTGTGAATCACTGATGCACTTTTTTTTGTTGCACTGTTACTTTATTTTTTAGCCTTTTTTTCTCTCTCCTGTCGGCCAGTCTTGTTGTGTATGCTATTTTGTGTATATTTGTTTATGACACCAAGGCCACTAGCAATTTTGTGTTTATTCTTTTTATACAATGACAATAAAGCTAAATGAGCGGCAGTGCCATCAACTCTGCTGAGCTCATGTCCATGTTTGGTAGAAGGTCAGTGAAGCATCAGAGCAGCTGAGACTCACCTGAGCGTCAGCAGCAGCTGTGATAAGAAGCTGAGCAGATACAAGGTTCTGCTGAAACACTTTGACTTTCAAATACACAGAGACAGATCTGATCTCAGGTCAGCAGCTCTGAAGCCTAAACAAGAGACAACCTTATCTGTGGAGACAGGTGAGGACAGGTGAGGTCAGACATGAGCCAGCTCTTTACAGTAATAATATAATTGGTATCACACCTGAACTGGTATCACTTCTGAACTGGTATCACACCTGAACTGGTATCACTTCTGAACTGGTATCACATCTGAACTGGTATCACACCTGAACTGGTATCACACCGGACTGGTATCATACTGGTGTAGCTGTAGCTACTGATCTAACAATAATAGAAGATTCACTGACTGTTTCTGTTTACACAGCTGATTAATGAACATCTGACCTACTGTATATCTGTCTGTCTACATGAGGTTTTTATGTCAATTGATCAAAATAAAAGTGGAATTAAGTTTTCAACAAGGACTTGTTGAACATGTGACTGTATGCTGTTGTTTACTTATTTATTTTACTAGTACAGCAATAACAAGTCTGGAACAGTATGATTTATTGAAAATTAAACAACACAGCATCTGTCCTGTATGTTCTATGCCGGTTCAAATGTGCGTACACATCCTCAGACGTGGCGTGAGATTTTTGCGTTCCCCATGCTCAATTTAGATTGATAAGTGCCAATGCTTGCGGGAGATTTGGCATACAGTACAACAATTTTCTTGGTGTATGCATGTTTGATAAATGTTAGGGTGAGGGGTTGGAATAAATTAAGAGGTCACACTGAGGTCACACAGAGGTCAGTGTGTAAGTGACAGTGACCAGTAAACCCAAATGTGTAGTGAGGGTGAACTGGGGACGACTGGTGGACGACCCCGTCCATCACCACAGGTCCTGGAGCCTGATGGACTCTGATGTTCAGAGCCTCCACTGCAGGAGCAGACGTTTAGGAGTCAACTACGCTGAGCTTGTGTCCATGTTTGGTAAAGGATCTGTCAAGTGCAAACAGGAAGTATCAGACGTTGCCACTGAGACTCAGCTCAGGCTCCTCCCACTCAGCGGTGTGAGGTCAGAGGTCAATGGATGGGCAGTGGCGGTGGCATCAACTGTGGCTGAGTTTGTGTCCATATTTGGTAGAAGAAGCGTGAAAAGGAAGCATCAGGTGACATCATCACAGAGCAGGTGAGAGTCACTGAACGTCAGCAGCAGCTGTGATAAGAAGCTGAGGAGATACAAGGTTCTGCTGAAACACTTTGACTTTCAAATACACAGCGACAGATCTGATCTCAGGTCAGCAGCTCTGCAGCCAAAATAGGGGACAGCCATATCTGTGAGATAGGTGAGGGCAGGTGAGGTCAGTGTTCCTGATAACCTGGAAACAAGTAACAAAGAGGGAGGTGTGTGTTGTGGGAGGAGCCAACAGGATATAAATCCCTGAGACCTCACAGGGCATCAGACTGGAAGCTCCAGTGAAGTCCAGAAGACAAGACAGCTGATATCTATCTACCTACACCTGCACCAGGTATAGACACACCTCTGTCACCTCTGTCTGAGGACAGGTGTTTCCATAGAGACACCTGAGCATCATTCACCTGTATTCTTGTCCTCAGGTTGGATACATGGCTTCAGACCAGATAGTAACGGCTGCCCTGGGTCGACCTTTCACCTTAGGGATGTTGTACGACGCTCGAAAAGATGAGCTGATCCCAGGTGAGTCCAAGACAAATTGTAGCCTGAGCTGAGACAACATGAAGATGTAATCACTCCAATTCAGAATAGTAGACTCATGGGATTTGTAGTTTTTAGTAATTTTTTTTGGAGGAACCAAAAACATGTGAACAAGCTGAGGACATCATCAGTACGTTGCTGTTACTTTCACCTGTTCATCTCCTCAGGGGAGACCAGTTCACCAGGTCTGAGTCTTTAGGTCCTGGTCCTGATTCAGATGAAACCCAGTGGTTCTGATGCTGCTCAGCTCTGAGTCTCTGTAGATAAAATCTTGAACAGTCTGATGATCTGACAACATCTCCTCACAACATGAGAGGTGATCAAGCAATCTCCTTGTGAAACTGGTGGTGGCGAGCCCCCATGTCCCTGCACAAACATATGAAATGTTACATCATATGACACATTTTATGAAACTGAGTGATGTTTGCTTTGTCTTTAGGTTTCACACTGTGGGATAAAACAACTCTTACGGAGAAAACCAGAAGTTCCTCGAATGAAAGCAGTAGGTATCAGATCACTACATCAGATTCATTCGAATCCAAGTCGTCCCTGCTGGACATCGAAGCCTCTCTCAAGGCCAGCTTCCTGGGCGGACTGGTCAAAGTGGGAGGATCTGCCCTTTACCTGAACGACAGGAAGAAATCCAACAAGCAGAGCAGGGTGACCTTCCAGTACCATGCCACCACCGTCTTTGAGAAGCTGAATGTCGCTCACCTGGACGTTGGTAAACTCCAAGAGAAGGAAGCTCACCACAACTGCACTGCGACACACGTTGTCACTGGGATCCTCTACGGAGCCAATGCCTTCTTTGTGTTCGACAGCGAGAAGATGGACACCAGCAGTGTGCACAGCGTTCAGGCCAAAATGGAGGCAATGGTGAAGGTAATTCCCACTCTGGGCATTGGAGGCAGCATTGGCTCTAAGCTGAGCAATGAAGAAAAAGCCCTGACTGAAAAATTCTCCTGCAAATTCTATGGAGACCTCATCCTTGACAGCAATCCTGCATCCTTTGAAGACGCTGTGAAGGCTTACCAACAGCTTCCCCAGCTGCTCCGAAAAAACCAGAAGTCGGTTCCTGTCAAGGTCTGGCTGACACCGCTGAAGACACTGCAACCGTCCGCTCTCGATCTGAAGGGTGACATCTGTCCAGGTCTTCTGAGTAAAGTGGAAAACACTCTGGAAGAAATGAGGGAGATAGAGGTGAGGTGTAGTGATTCCCTGGAGGAGAAGATGGTCGAGATGTTTCCCCAGATTTCCAAACGGTTGAAACTCTTCAATGATCTGTGTCAAGACTACACCACATCGCTCCAGAAAACCATGAGGGAGAAGTTTCCTTCCATCCGGGCAGGAACAGAAGATGACAGCTCGTTGGAGAAGATCTTTGATGCCAAGGAGACGTCAATGTTCAGTCACGAGAACCTGAGCAAGTGGCTGGAGAACGAAGAGAGAAAAATCAACGTCATCCAGTCGTGTGTGGAGCCACAGGAAGTGGAGATCGTCCAGAGCAAGTCAGACCTGGAAAGAGTGGTGTTTGACCGGAGTGTGGAGCATGTGCTCTGCTTCGTCTTCACCTCTCTGGACTCCACCGACCCCTTCCTGGACCAGATGTCCGACCAGCTGCAGCATGACCGTCCTCATGGTGAGAGTTTCACTCCACCAGCACAAGACCAGTGGTTCTTCAAACAGGAGGTGATTGCCAAAATGAGAGAGAAGGCTACGTACTTCCACGGCGTGGCCAAAGCCCTGAAGAAGAGCAGCAGGTTCAAGTTCCTTATGGCTGCTCTTCCAAATGAGAAATACGAAGGAGCCACGATCTACCACTACAAGAACGGAGATCTGGCCACCGAGGACTTCTCCACGCCAGTGATCCAGGACGTGACCAAGGTCACAGACAGACGGGACTTAGTCTGGTGTAAGTCACAGCTTCTGCTTCTGATTTGTAAAGATCCTCTATAGAGAAAATGTCTCACTATAGACAGTGGTTCACACTCCCAGTTCCTACACAGCACTGGTGCAATTTTAATCCTTACTACATCCAATAAATGCATCACTTTAACCGGTTCAATGAAGCAGGTCTGGTCTCTGTGATGTACCAGTGAGCCACTTTGTCTCAGTCCCTTCACTTTATCTGATCTCATCTCAATTTCACCTTAAATGGTCACAATTTTTCTAGCAGTCTTCTGTTGTCGGAGCATCTGGTCATACCCACTCAGACGGCACAGTTTTCATTAAATATTTCTACTGTTGGTTGAATATTTATATAGTTAACCCATTTAACCCACACAACCTCCGACGTTTGGTCCAATACATTGATTCAGAAAGTTATTTGTACAATCTACATGTATATACATTCACAAAAACACGCAGTGTTACGTTGTGTTCACTTTCCAACCTTTCAGTAATCACTTAATGTACCTGAATGCCTCCAGCAGCTCCTTTAACATGTGATTAGTTCAGCCTAATGACTCTCTGTGCTCACTGATAATAACAGATGCCTGTGATCTGAACCTGGACCGGGACACAGCCTACTACGACGTCACTGTGTCCCAGGACAACAAGAGAGCGACACAGGGAGCAAAGCAGCCGTACGCCGACCTCCCACAAAGGTTCGATACCCGTCGTCAGGTGCTCTGCAAGGAGGGGCTGACCGGGCGCCACTACTGGGAGGTGGAGTGGACCAAAGGTGGCACAGGAATGGGCGCTGCTGTGACGTACGAAGGAATTGTACGTAAAGGAAACGGATATGACGCCGAGCTCGGAACAAACCTCCTGTCCTGGTTCTTCGGGGTGAATAATGGGCTCAACGCATATCACGATGGGAAGGTGTGGTCCACCTCCTTGCCTTCCACCGGCTACAGCCGGTTTGGAGTGTTCCTCGATTGGCCGGCCGGTTCCCTGAGCTTCTACAACGTGTCTCACAACACACTGACCCACATGTACACCTTCAACAACCGGTTCACCAAGCCGCTGTTCCCCGCCTTCCAACTCTACCACAACTCCAACTATGTTGCCCTGTGCACAGACCTTTGAAGGAGCTGCTCCACCTCTTACATCTCCACTCTCTATACCTCCTTATTTACTCTGGGTTTTTCTGTGATGTAATGTTGAGCAGTTTGATTAATGAAGAGTTAGCTCCACCCCTGTTTGCTGTGTGACTTATTCATTTCTTCCTGTGGAGGTGGGGGGGGGTCAGCAGGTGTAGGAGGAGCTTTTCTGCATGTGTGTGACAATTAAAACTTCTATCAATGAAATTATTGCTTTTTAGCCAGCTCTATGACTTCCTGTGACATCAGACAGTCACCATGGTTTGCTTTGATGTGCTAGAAAAATAAGACATCAAGTCAATGAACCTATCAGGAAGCTCCCTGGTCCTGGGTCCTCTCCTACTACCTAGTGTAGACCCAGAACCAGATCCAGAACCAGTGTCCATGTCATCACTGTGTTCTGTTGTTCAGATGCTGTCACCTGTTGGACTGAACCAATAAAGCTGAGTCCTGAGTAAACAACTGTGTTTCTGGTCACTTCCTGATCACATCCAGAATAAATGACCTGTCAACACCAGTGAACGCTGACATTGGTGATCACAGACCGAACAACATCAGAGTCTTCAGAACATCATCTTCTTATAAGTTATCAATTGTTCCAACCTCCACATGAGTCCCGTAAAAGTCTGATTCCTGATCCATGAAGTCTGCTAACATAGCATTCATGAGCACACAGCGCTAAAATCAAACAAGCACTTACAGCTTCAGTTGGCAACAGTTATTTAGCCATATCTGCTGGAACCGTCACTATATTCTGATTGTGACAGTTGAGGTTCCTGTCACTATGCCTCCAATTGATTATGGCTACTTGATCAAGGGGATGTCACTTTGACTGGCAAGCGCGCGTGACTCTTACCCGGGAGGTGTGGGTTCAATCCCTGCCAAATGATGTTGCATGTGAAATAGGCCATTTAGGAAAATCTCCAACTCCTCTGGCTCTACCTACAGCCTGTAGGCTACTCATATTTGCAAAAATCCAATGCGCTCAGTAAGGTACTGTAGAGGAGCCGCCTAACCATAAACCTTTTCTAGTCACTCGGGCTACCTCAAAGTGCTTTACATTGTTTTTATTGCATTCACCCTTATAGCTCTGTTAGTAGACAGACCTTTTGGGAGCTAATCATTCGCACACAAAAAACATCAGATGATACAATATACTAATTTTGTCACATAGAACGTCCCTGATTTTGTTTTGTTTTTGCTGCTAGGTTAATTTTGTTTTACTTGAGTCAGCTGGTTAGCATGACGTAACTTCCTGTAAAGTAAATTGAGAGCAGAAGAAGAACAAAACTTCCTGTCACCAAAGGTCTTCCAAGGTCCAAACCAACAAGAAGTTGTTTTCACACTGCAAGAGGTACAAACCTTGATCCGTTTGGTCCGGACCAAGACCACCTCTTTTGGTCAGACCTTTCACACCTGGAATTTAGGTTCGGATCAAACTGAAAATTCCAAAAATCCGGACCAAACAAAATAGGTGTTAAAACACCTATTTTAATCAAAAATTTCTGTCACATTGATCAGTCATAACAATATTCAAATAATCATCTGATTCTCATCTCATCTTTTTATATTTTTTTTGTTCATAGTAAATTCTTTATATTTTTTATTCTCCCTCTTTACATATCTTGTTCTTCTTTGTGCATGTCACAAGTGAATTACTGTAGATCAATAAAAGGTTTTCTGTCTAACATGCTAAGCTAATCTAAAGAATTAAATATATTTTACAAATTTGATTAATTTATCATCAAAACTATTAATAACAAGCATGTTTCTCACTCCACCTCACACATTACTTTACACAGTTTTTCCAGCTATGACTACTTCATGGGAAATTATTGGTACAGTAATTCACTACTGCAGTCCACATAACAAACTGAGGTGTCACCTGTCAATGTCACTGTGAACTTTGTGTACAATGCTAGATAGTAGGCTACTACTAGAGAGGTGAAAATGTCTCTGGAGCAGACTTACAAAATAAAAAGGACAAAGAAAATCACAAAATTTGCCCAGAGAATTTGTTTGCATACTGTGAAATGCGTCATCCAAAATATGTGAAAACGCATCATGAATAAAAATGTAATTAAAGTTGCAGCACGCTGCCCTTGACACACATAGACAGATATAACCTCTGCTCTTTACAGCTCCTTCCAGCCTGTGTGTTTGTAAATAGTTTCCAGTCTGACCCATTTCTCAAGCTTTGATATGATACAGCAGTCACACGGCTGCAATGATATCTTGTGCACACGCACGCACGCACCCCTGCACGCACACACACACACACACACACACACACACACACACACACACACACACACACACACACACACACACACACACACACTTGTGTCAGCAGTAAGTGTAATGTATCACATACTGTAGTCTCTCACCCTAGAAATTACTCAGCTGTGACCAGACTAAATTTAGCCACGCTGTCTCCTTCCAGTAGGTGGTGCTGTTTCTGTGCAAATCACAGCAGTCATACAGTTCCCAGTTAGACATCACTAACGGGTTGTTCAGAGGAATTATAAACCACTGTGTTTGGTTCTAGATAACCAGTTGATTTGCTGAACCATAACACAAGGCAAATAAGAATTTTAGGAGTTTACTTTTAGTACATACAGTAGTGAGATAGACAGGAAAGGGGGAGGCAGAGAGGGGGGGATGACATGCAGGAAGGGTCTGCCCAATGCTGGATTCAAACCAGGGACGCCTGTGTTGAGGACTGTAGCCTCTACATGGGATGGCTGCTTTAACCACTGGGCCCCGTACTGCCCCAAACAAGAAATTCTAGTATTTTCAGGAAGTGGCCGCGATTCCCAAGATGTCAATCGTGGTGTTTTATTTTGAAGGGTCAGGGACTTCCTGCCCGGCTTGACATGATCGCTCACGATAAATACACCAAATGAAACAATCGCTGCAGGGCATGAGCCAGCGACACATTATTAATAATAATAGCCTACTACTAATAATGTACAATGGGCTGGTATACAAGACAAAAAACTATCAATGTGCGTTCCTTCCTGGATATGATCCCAGTCAGATCAGCTGCAATCAATGACTTCACGATATTAACCAACTAACTAAATAACTAACCAACCAACTTAACTAACATGTTAGAGAAGAAGTCTTACTTTTAGTTGCTGATTTAAAAGGTTTTTCGCGAGGGACGTGAGCGAGCGTGTTTCTGCTGTCTGTCAGTCTCGTGTGGCCGATCGACAGGACGATATGTCATTGGACTATAAGCTTATTCTGTAACCAATAGCTGAGGAGGTTGTTACCAAATACTGCCTTCTCTCTTCAGAGTTTCAAAACTTTTTCACAGAGTTTCAAAACTTAGTTTCAGAGAGAACACCGCCAAATTTTGAACTCTGAAAGTGTGTTGTTGAAACACTGTAAAAACAGTGCTGTGGTTGTAAAGACGTGAAAGAAAAAAACAAACACTGCATAGATTTGAAATGAAAACTCAAATACAAAATAATGTTTTCAGAGATTTGAATTTTTATTTCAGCCTTTCAAAACACTATTTAAACCTACGAATCTTTTGTAGGTTTCAAGCTTTCAACATTTTTTTTTCAGTTTTGCCTCATGGCAGTGTTTTAGCTCCATACACCGTGAGAAACACAATGCAGATACTGCTTTTACATCCAAAATATCAAACATGGCCAATGAGAGGCAGGATGATTCAATTGATCCCTTTACATGATAGAGTTTAAACAGGTTTAACACTGCACCATCTGATGTGTTGTCTTTTCGTGACACCATCTTTGTTTTCCATAATATTAAAATACCTCCCTACAGGACAGGCATTGTTGTTTATTTTTGCCACTGCTGTTCATGACAAAGATCTGAAACCTCCGTGTTTTAATATTCAAATATTGGTATCAGTATCAGTATCAGTGTCAGAATTTGTTTAACCTTTTCTCATCCTTACGTCTGGCTGGGGCTGCGCTACTCCTGCGTTCTGAGTTTCTGGTTCTGGGTCAATGATAAACCTTTCTGCTACCACAACTTGGCCCATAGGAGTGTTATCACCATGCTGAAAGGAGGAAATCACAAGTGGTACAAAAGACGTGAGCTTGACATAATTTAATCTGTGTTTTATAGAAAAAGGTCAAACCCTCCCAGACCCGGGGGTGACAGATGTTATATTTCTGCTGCATGTTTCTGAACGGCAACAAGCTTATACTATAAACACTGCTCCCTGGTTTTATTGAAGAGAAATCTAAAATTATCATAAGACTGGTTAACAGCAGTTTAGACATCTAGAGAAAGAAGTGGCTGCTTTACATAATAATCAACATGCTGTTTTGTTGCTTATACTTATTTTTAGTTTGGTGATGATGGTATTTGATGAATATTTTGTCTTCTCAAACTTTGGGTTTTATGTCAATTATTGATACTGTATATATTTTTGTTGAGCTCAATAACGTTTTAAACCATGATCCCTGGGCGTCTGGTTTGTTTCTTACTGTTACTCAATATTTGCACGAGTGGTGCTTCATACGTAAAACAAACCACTTGCATCACAACCTGCAGTGAATATCCTCAAAGGAAAATACGTGAATACTTTATGTAACAGTAGTGTCTGAACAATTGCCTCATATTGACACTGAAAACAAGCATGATGAGCTTTTATATTCCAAATGAATTCCTGTTACAGTACATAAAGTTCAAGAAAGCTTCTGACTACCTGATCTCACACTGCCCATTTGCTTTCTGGTGACATTTTCACTGTTTCTACAGACTCTATTTCATAGATATTTAGATAGATAGATACACTGCACCCTCTTTGTTTTCCATAATATTAAAATACCCCCCCACAGGACAGGCAAAGGACCCACTGCTGTTCGTAAAAAAAGACCCAAAACCTTTTAATATTTAATTTTAATATTCAAATACTGGTGTCAGTGTTTGTGGTGTGTAGACTCAACAACAAAAAACACAAGGACAACTGTTTTTGCGGTCATGCCCGAGGGCTGATTTGCTTTTAGACATTAAGGTTGTCAATATATTTTCATGGTAATCATAGTGTTACCTTAAGTATAAGAATTTATTAGAAATAATTACAATGAATTGACAATTTAATGAAAAACAAAAGAATAATATGTAGCCTAATTCAAGAGTTAGTATGGGTTAACTGCTTATATTTGATCATCAAATGTCCATAATGTTTACATTTTATTATTTACATTTTAACTACATTTTATTTACTACATTGAATTTAAAATGTTTACTTTTTAAAAGTTTTGTCATTTCATTCATCTGCCTCTCATATTCCATCTAAAAATCGAATTGACTGGCCATCTGCTTTGTGCTGGCAGGACTTACTAAGTTAAATTGAGACAAGTTGTAAATTTAATTACATTTATCAAATAGCCTCTTTAATATTATATGTTTTATATGAAATAGAGTGTGAAATTTTACCTGACGGCTGAAACACGTTAGGTAGTCGGAATAACGTAACAGGAATTCATCTGGAATATAAAAGCTCATCATGCTTGTTTTCAGTCTCAATATGAGGCCATTGTTCGAACACAACTGTCAAAGTATTCTTTGAGGATATTCACTTCACAGGTTGTGATGCGAGTGATTTGTTTTATCTCACATGAAGCACCGCTCACGTTTGAGTTAAGAAACAAACCAGGTGATGGAGGATCATGGTTTAAAACTTTATTGAGCTCAACAAAAGTATATCAACAATTGACATAAAACTCCCAAAGTTTGGGAAGAAAAAAGATTTATATACCAAATACCATCATCACCAAATCAAAAATAAAATATTTTTTGAGCATAAGCAACAAAACAACACATATATTGATTATTAAAGCAGCCACTTATATACTAGATGTCTAAACTGCTGCATTGAATAATTTTACATTCATCATCTGCTCTTCAATAAAACCAGAGAGCAGTGTTTATATAGTACAAGCTTGTTGTCGTTCAGAAACATGCAGCAGAAATATAACATCTGTCACCACTGGGTCTGGGAGGGTTTGACCTTTTTCTATAAAACACAGATGAAGTTATACATTTTAATCTCATCTCTTTTGAACCACTTGTGATTTCCTCCTTTCTCCATGGCAGCACAGTGACAACACTCATCATGATCCATCCCTTTGGCCCAGTTGTCATAACACACAAGGTTATCACTGACCCAGAACCAGAAACCCAGTACGCAGGAGTTGCGCAGCCCCAGCCAGACGTAAGGAGTGGAGGCCTTCTTGGCTCTCCGTTCAGCTGATCTCTGCTGCTCAGGGTCGGTGATGGAGACCAGGTCATGGTGGTGCTCTCTGCAGTAATCCACAGCCTGGTCCCAGGTCAGGTTTTGTTGGATCAGGATCATGTTTTCTGTCACAAGCAAACACAGGAAGTTCAGTCACAATGTGCTACAGAAACAACCATCAGATGTTAAACGCAGGAAAACAACAGAGAGATCTTTAGACTCACCTTCATAGCAGAAGAAGGATTTTCTCTCAGAACAATCAGCACTGTCCCATTTTCCTGATCCCTGTAGAAAAGCACATTTGTTTTGTTCCTGTCCACTTTGAAATGACTCCCAGTGTCTGAAGGAGGAGTTGCTCCCATCTGACCACAGCCAGGTGTCTCTGAACAAGCCGATCCACAGAGGTAGTAGGCCTGTCCAGATCTGTAATGTCTCTAACTGGTCTCCACTGATCAGGTCTGTGTAATGTTCTCTACAGTAGCTCTGAGCCTCAGTCCAAGAAAGCCGGGAAACAACTTTTTTTTCACTGGTGTTCTCTGCGGAAAGAAACAGGAATCATCAGATTCAGTGGAGTACACAGATAATAAGAAAGAGAATGAATATTTATACATTTATCTATTCAGTTGTTTATCAAGTGTCTTTGAGATAGGGCACCATAATAGGCATGATACAAAACAAGAACCACATCTCTCCCATAGAAGTCTTTCCTTTCTTGATGCAAAAAAAAAATGCAGACAATTGTGAGTATTACCTGAATTATTTTAAATCACTGCAGTCAATTTATTTTTCTATTCCTTTATGCAAAGTCAATGGTGCATGTCCACATGTAAAAAACATTTATTAGACAGACAGGCTAAAAAGCTGAACACACATATGAATACTATAGCCACACATTCTCACCATCATAGCAGATAAATCCATTTTTGTCATCACATTTCAAATCGGCCCACTTCTTATCATGGCGCATTCGCACACAGTTCTCAACACCTCTCCTATCATCCGGCTCTCCCTGATTCCATTTTGCTGTGTTTTCACTGTACACCTCTCCAGGTTGAGACCAGTGCCACTTCCTTTCACCTCCTCTGCTGCTGTTCAACCCAATCCAGGCTCCAGCTGAACCCCCTGCAGAGTTTTGGAGTCTCTTCATGTCTGTCATGTTGTACACTGTGGCCAGGTCTGTGAACTTCTCTCTACAGTACGACTGAGCTTCATACCAGGTCTTCCTCTCCTTAATAAAGTGGTACTCATAGCGGTGACATGTGGAGAAGGAGCACTGACCTACACACAGAGGAAAAATATGATTCAGATCACAGCTCATGGTGATCTTTAGCAGTGGCTCAGGTGTAGAGGCTGGTTAGATGAATCACTTACCCATGAGAAGCAGCAGAAACAGACCTGGCTGCATCTTCACTCCGTCTGATGAGAAGTGATGCACAGTAAGAGGAAGACCTCACGAGGTGCAGTCCGTCCTGAGGATGGAGACGTGGTTTCAAACTCCTGCAGCACAAAGGCTCAACATTGTACCGTCAACTGCTTCAGTGGAGACGTGTAGCTGCACTTTCAAACATTACATCATGATTTGACGCGTTTGTTGTTAGAATCAAGAGAGTGGATGGACAACGTGATCAAAATAAGCTACACAAAAATAATTAGATCAAGTCTGGTGAGTGAAGCAGCTAAATTCACCATGTTCATTTGTTTCTATATGAAAAATGTTCCATTCACTTCCTGGAAAGAAGAGAAGTGCGTGTATCTGAAACTGATGCACTCTAATAATAAAACAGAGTTAAGTCAACTTACAGCTGGTGGTGTCTTCTCTCTCTCCACTTCAGCCTGATGTCTCTCGCCCTCTGTCCCTGTCTCTCTCTGAAGTGCTGATGAAAGCAGCTACAAGACAAATATCACTCGCTGTACACATACACACACACATTTACCTCTGATAGTCACTGTTGCCTTTTATTTAAATATTAAAGTGACAAGTGTCAGTTTTCTGTGCCCGCATTGCAAGGTGATTTACATAGTGTAAAACAAACAAAGGAGACATGATCTGTAGGTGGGTAACTGTTATATATCAATACATTCATCTTATAGTGTCACATTTGAGCACAGGGGAGTGTGGGATCCCCAGCAGACAGTGATGTTTCCAAGCTAAAGCACAAACAACCTCCAAAAGAAGAATAAAATATGAGAACAGAATATAAATCTAAAATAAAAATATGAGCACTGTGATCCGTTTGTATTTGCATTTGCGTCATAGAGCGCTAAATAAAAGTACCTGTAGAATAACAGCTAAAACAAAACATGATCACTCACTTCTACATAATCTGCTCTTCAATAAAACCAGGGAGCAGTGATTACATATGTAGTACAAGCTTGTTGTAGTTCAGAAACATACAGCAGAAATATAACATCTGTCACCACTGGGTCTGGGAGGGTTTGACCTTTTTCTATAAAACACAGATGAAGTTGTACATGTCAATCTCATCTCTTTTGAACCACTTGTGATTTCCTCCTTTCTCCATGGCAGCACAGTGACAGCACTCATCATGATCCATCTCTTCGGCCCAGTTGTCATGACACACAAGGTTATCACTGACCCAGAACCAGAAACCCAGAACGCAGGAGTTGCGCAGCCCCAGCCAGACGTAAGGAGTGGAGGCCTTCTTGGCTCTCCGTTCAGCTGATCTCTGCTGCTCAGGGTCGGTGATGGAGACCAGGTCATGGTGGTGCTCTCTGCAGTAATCCACAGCCTGGTCCCAGGTCAGGTTTTGTTGGATCAAGATCATGTTTTCTGTCACTAGCAAACACAGGAAGTTCAGTCACAATGTGCTACAGAAACAACCGTCAGATGTTAAACACAAAAAAAACAACAGAGAGATCTTTAGACTCACCTTCATAGCAGAAGAAGGTTTTTCTCTCAGAACAATCAGCACTGTCCCATTTTCCTGATCCCTGTAGAAAAGCACATTTGTTTTGTTCTTGTCCACTTTGAAATGACTCCCAGTGTCTGAAGGAGGAGTTGCTCCCATCTGACCACAGCCAGGTGTCTCTGAACAAGCCGATCCAAAGGAGCCCCCAGATCTGTAAAGTCTCTAACTGGTCTCCACTGACCAGGTCTGTGTGATGTTCTCTACAGTAGCTCTGAGCCTCAGTCCAGGTCCAGGATAAACTCCAGTAAGAAAAAAAATAACTGGAGTTCTCTGTGGAGTGAACAGAAACAGGAACCATCATACACGATGCTGTGGATCTGAGTTCAAGGTACCTTAATTTTTTCATGTAAGATTTTTTGCTCAAATATTTTGTGGAGTACACAGATAATAAGAATGATAATTAATATTTATTTTATCTATTCAGTTTTTTATCAAGTGTCTTTGAGATAGGGCACCATAATACAAAACAAGAACCATGTCTGTCCAATAGAAGTCTTAGTCTTAATTTTCCCCCCTTTTTTAAATGCAGATAATTGCGAGTATTACCTGAATTATTTTAAATCACTGTAGTCCATTTCTTTTTCTATTCCTTTATGCAAAGTCAATGGTGCATGTGCACATGTAAAAAAACATTTATGAGACAGACAGGCTGAAAAGCTGAACACACATACACAAGTATGAATACTATAGCCACACATTCTCACCATCATAGCAGATAAATCCATTTTTGACATCACATTTCAAATTGGTCCACTTCTGATCAGGGCGCATTCGCACACAGTTCTCATGACCTCCTGCATCATTCGGCTTTCCCTGTTTCCATTTTGCTGGGTTTTCACTGTACACCTCTCCAGGTTGAGACCAGTGCCACTTCTTTTCACCTCCTCCGCTGCTGTTCAACCCAATCCAGGCTCCAGCTGAACCCCCTGCAGAGTTTTGGAGTCTGTTCATGTCTGTCATGTCGTACACTGTGGCCAGGTCTGTGAACTTCTCTCTACAGTACGACTGAGCTTCATACCAGGTCTTCTTGTCATCAATCAAGTGGTACTGACATATTATGGAGAAGGAGCACTGACCTACACACAGAGGAAAAATATGATTCAAATCACAGCTCACAGCCAGCCTCTCTATTTCATGGTTCCCTGGGAGTGATTGTGGGATCAGATGTTACTGCATCAATATCAAACACAGACCGAGAGATCTTTGTAGACTCACCTTCATAGCAGAAGAAGGATCTGCTCTCAGAACAATCAGCACTGTCCCATTTTCCTGATCCCACTAAAAAAGCACATTTGTTTTGTTCTTGTCCACTTTGAAATGACTCCCAGTGTCTGAAGGAGGAGCTGCTCCCATCTGACCACAGCCAGGTGTCTCTGAACAAGCCGATCCAAAGGGACTGCCAGATCTGTAATGTCTCTAACTGGTCTCCACTGACCAGGTCTGTGTGATGTTCTCTACAGTAGCTCTGAGCCTCAGTCCAGGTTTTATCTTCCTTAATCCAATGAAAATTTTCACTGGAGTCCCCTGTGGAGTGAACAGAAACAGGAATCATCAGACAAGATGCTCTGGATTTGAGTCCATGTTTTTTTTTTTTTTTTTTTTTTTTTTTCCGCGTAAATTTAAGAGATATATGAATGTTTTATTTATTATCCAGTCTTTTTGCCATGTTGCCATCATAATGGGCATTAAACAAAACAAGAGCCACGTATAGAGGTCTTTCCTTCTTTGGTGAAAAACACAAGTTGTTTTTGTCACACAAATGTATCAAATTACAGTGTCAGAGAATTGTGAGTATCACCTGAATTCATTTTTTTTTTCATACTTCATTCTGTCCGACAACATTAGACAGACAGGCTGAAAAGCTGAACGCATGTAAAAAATTACACATACAGTACTGTACATGTATGAATAGCCACAGATTCTCACCATCATAGCAGATAAATCCATGTTTCCAAGAACATGGAACATCCACCCACTTGTTTCCGAACATTCGCACACAGTTCTCATGACCTCCCTTATCATTCGGCTCTCCCTGTTTCCATTTTTCTGTGTTTTCACTGTACACCTCTCCAGGTTGAGACCAGTGCCACTTCTTTTCACCTCCTCTTTTGCTGTTCAACCCAATCCAGGCTCCAGCTGAACCCCCTGCAGAGTTTTGGAGTCTCTTCATGTCTGTCATGTTGTACACTGTGGCTAGGTCTGTGTACTTCTCTCTACAGTACAACTGAGCTTCATTCCAGGTCTTCCACTCATTAATAAAGTGGTACTCATAGCGGTGACATGTGGAGAAGGAGCACTGACCTACACACAGAGGAAAAATATGATTCAGATCACAGCTCATGGTGATCTCCAGCAGTGGCTCGGGTGTAGAGGCTGGTTAGATGAATCACTTACCCATGAGAAGCAGCAGAAACAGACCTGGCTGCATCTTCACTCCGTCTGATGAGAAGTGATGCACAGTAAGAGGAAGGCCTCACGAGGCGCAGTCCGTCCTGAGGATGGAGACGTGGTTTCTAACTCCTGCAGCACAAAGGCTCAACATTGTACCGTCAACTGCTTCAGTGCAGATGTGTAGCTGCACTTTCAAACATTATATCATGATTTGACGCATTTGTTGTTAGAATCAAGAGAGTGAATGGACAATGTGATAAAATGCAAAACTACACAAAAATAAGTCTGCTGAGTGAAGCAGCTAAATTGTTTCTATATGAAAAATGTTCAATTCACTTCCTGAAAGAGAAGAGAAGTTTGTTTATCTGAAACTGATGCACTCTAATAATAAAACAGAGAAAGTCAACTTACAGCTGGTGATGTCTTCTCTCTCTCCACTTCAGCCTGATGTCTCTCTGTCCCTGTCTCTCTCTGAAGTGTTGATGAAAGCAGCTACAAGACAAATATCACTCGCTGTACACACACATTTACCTCCTCACCTTTGCCTTTTATTTAAATATTAAAACAGACAAGTGTCAGTTTTCTGTGCCCACATTGCAAGGTGATTTACATAATACAGTGTGAAACAAAAAAAAAAAAGAGACA
Organism: Decapterus maruadsi; assembly: GCA_030347415.2. Classification (NCBI taxonomy): domain Eukaryota; kingdom Metazoa; phylum Chordata; class Actinopteri; order Carangiformes; family Carangidae; genus Decapterus; species Decapterus maruadsi. Next base: position 16,505,192 of record CM064888.1, read on the forward strand.
TGATCTGCAGGTGGGGATATTCATCATATTCATTTCATCTGAACATTTTCACTCAAATTATCTGTGGGGTACAGAGATAATAAGAATGAGTGTTTGTTAATTCATTAATTCTCTTTGTCATGTCATAATAACATAAAACAAGAGCCACGTCTGTCCCACCTTGTATAAAATGGTTTCCTTCTTGGATGGAAAAAAAAAAAAGTTTGTTGTTTTCCCCCACAGATTTTGTAAGAGAATTATGAGTATTACCTTAAGTCTTTCAAGACCATCTTTTTGAAAAATCTAAATACACTTATTAGACAGACAGGCTGAAAAGCTGAACACATGAAAAAGATTACACATAAATTCTCACCATCGTAGCAGATAAATCCACGTTTCTGAGAACATTGAACATGCAGCCACTTCTGATCAGGGTGCATTCATACACAGTTCTCATGACCTCCTGCATCATTCTGCTCTCCTTGGTACTATTTTGCTGTGTGTTCACTGTACACCTCTCCAGGTTGAGACCAGTGCCACTTGAAAATACCTGAGCTTCAATCGTAAAGTGCTTCTTCTGCGACAGTTTAAATAACTAATGCAGGATTATTCACTTACCATCATAAAACTCAATTTAAGCTGCCATAAACACTTTTTGTACATTGTGTTGAAGACGCTGTAAAGGGAATCTGCATGGTCAGGCGCCATGTATGTAAATGTTGATCTTAAAATAAATACAACAGCCTAAATACATGTCCTGAATTGACCTGAGTGAACCAGACTAGAAAACAGTTCATATACATGTACAGTATATTATTTAAATTGAAGTAAAACAATAGTTGTACAAACCCCCTCTGTATATGCTCAAGATTGAACTGTAATCCTGCATTCATTCAGGCATTACTGTAGTAGTAGAACAGACAACACCCTGGGCCTGAACAGTAGGGTCTAACTCACACAAAACAGATGACCAGTCAATTAATGAACAGGAGATACAATTATTTGTTAAATGGAATATGAGAGGTAGATGAACGAAATAACAAACATTTTAAAAATTGGAAACATTCAATTCAATCCCAAATGTCGTTCCAAAATTACATCAGAATTCCAAAAAGTAAAACAAGACATTATGGGCTTTTGATTATCAATTATATATTCATAACTTTGAATCACATTATTATTTTTTATTTTTCATTAAATTGTAAATTCATTGTAAATATTTCTAATACATACCTAATAAATTCTTAATGTAAGACTACGTACAGTGTCAGTAAAAATATTCTGACAACCAAATGTCTCCTACAGTAAAAGCAAATCAGCCCTCAGGCCTGACCGTAATAAAACAGTTGTCCTTGTGTTTTTTGTTGTTGACGACACACCACAAACACTGATGCCAGTAGGCCTATTTGAATATTAAAACACAGAGGTTTCAGATCTTTGTCATGAACAGCAGTGGGTCCATTGTTGGCAAAAATAAACTAACAACAATGCCTGTTGTGGTGGCAAAAAAGGTTATTCGTCCGAAAGAAGAATATCTTGACACGTCAGCTGTCTTTCTGGAGTTTTAATAAAAAACATTCATGAATGGAGTCACCCAAAACACAACCGAACAGGAGTACAGTCTGTGAGTGAGTGGCCTGAAGATGTTCTCAGGCACTCTATGTTTATAGTAAAATGTGGCCCTGCTACGGCAGACAAAACAAGGACACAGGCAGAGAAAAAGATCAGGCACACATGCATTCTACAGCCTTTCTGGCGTTAGCTGACATCATCTCTGCACTAGATGTGGAGACTAACTGTCTTTGCTGTTTATCAACCAAATTCATACATTCCATCTGTGTGGTGTAACTGCTGATCCCCTGTCATGTGAATGGCATCCTCCCTGGGCTGTAGGAGTTGTCTGGAGGCCATAGGCTACATCATAACTTTGTGCCACCTCATGCTCGGCGCCGATCATCTGTTGATGGCACCTTACAAAGCACGCGGAGCCTTGGAGGACAGAGCTCCTCGGCTTCTGTCCTTCAATCTATTTCTGTGTCTGGTGTACCTCACACTGTTACCATCCAAGGAATTAACTGAATAAGCAGAAAAAGAATGTTCACCTACAACATACTTATACAGCACTTTGTCAGCATGGACTATACCAGATTTTTTCATTACACTGTCCTGTAGGGAAGTATTTTAATATTATGGAAAAAAAAGATGGTGCAGTGTTAAGTCCATTTAATATGATATGTTTTATATGAAATAGACTCTGTACAAACAGTGAAAATGTTACCAGAAAGCAAATAGGCAGAAACACGTTAGGCAGTTGGAAGCTTTCTGGAACATTAACAAGAATTCATCTGGAATATAAAAGCTCATCATGCTTGTTTTCAGTCTCAATATGAGGCCATTGTTCAAAACTGTTAAAGTATTCATATATTTTCCTTTGAGGATATTCACTTCACAGGTTGTGATGCAAGTGGTTTGTTTTATCTCACATCAAGCACCACTCACGTAAATATTGAGTTAAGAAACAAACCAGACGACCGAGGATCATGGTTTAAAACTTTATTGAGCCCAACAAAATCAACAATCAACATAAAACTCCCAAAGTTTGAAAAGACAAAAGATTTATATCAAATACCATCATCACCACCAAACCAAAAATAAAATATTTTTGAGTAGCCTATAAGTAACAGCACTTATGTTTATTATTATAGCAGCCACTTCTTTCTCTACTTCTAAACTGCTGTTAAACAATCTTAGAGTCTACATTTAATAATTTTGCTTGTGTCATGTGCTCTTCAATAAAACCAGAGAGCAGTGTTTATAGTATAAGCTTGTTGTCGTTCAGAAACATGCAGCAGAAATATAACATCTGTCACCACTGGGAGGGTTTGACCTTTTTCTATAAAACACAGATGAAGTTATACATGTCACTGTCACGTCTTTTGTACCACTTGTGATCTCCTCCTTTCTCCATGGCAGCACGGTGATAACACTCATCAGGATCCATCCTATGGGCCAAGTTGTGGTAGCAGAAAGGTTTATCATTGACCCACAACCACAAATCCAGAATGCAGGAGTAGCGCAGTCCCAGCCAGACGTAAGGAGTGGAGGCCTTCTTGGCTCTCCGTTCAGCTGATCTCTGCTGCTCAGGGTTGGTGATGGAGACCAGGTCATGGTGGTGCTTTCTGCAGTAATCCACAGCCTGGTCCCAGGTCAGGTTTTGTTGGATCAGGATCATGTTTTCTGTCACGAGCAAACACAGGAAGTTCAGTCACAATGTGCTACAGAAACAACCGTCAGATGTTAAACACAGGAAAACAACAGAGAGATCTTTAGACTCACCTTCATAGCAGAAGAAGGATTTTCTCTCAGAACAATCAGCACTGTCCCATTTTCCTGATCCCTGTAGAATAGCACATTTGTTTTGTTCTTGTCCACTTTGAAATGACTCCCAGTGTCTGAAGGAGGAGCTGCTCCCATCTGACCACAGCCAGGCGTCTCTGAACAAGCCGATCCACAGAGGTAGTAACCACTCGGTCTGTAATGTCTCTAACTGGTCTTCACTGACCAGGTCTGTGTGATGTTCTCTACAGTAGCTCTGAGCCTCAGTCCAGGTTTTAGCTTCATTAGTCAAATGAAAATTTTCACTGGAGTTCTCTGTGGAGTGAACAGAAACAGGAATCATCAGACAAGATGCTCTGGATTTGAGTCCATGTTTTTTTTGTTTTTCACTTAAATTTAAGAGGTAATAAGAATATGAATATTAATTCGTTTATTATCAAGTCTCTTTGCCATTTCACCATAATGGGAATAACAAGAGCCACGTATAGAAGTCTATAAGTTGTTTTTGTCACACAAATTTGTCAAATTAGTGACAAAGAATCGTGAGTATCACCTGAATTCATTTTTTTTTTATACTTCATTCTGTCCGAGTCAATGTGGTGCATGTCCACAGGAAAAAACATTAGACAGACAGGCTGAAAAGCTGAACTCATGTAAAAAATAATATGAATACACAGATTCTCACCATCATAGCAGATAAATCCTTGTTTCCAAGAACAAGTCGAATCCAGCCACTTGTTGTGTAATATTCGCACACAGTTCTCACGACCTCCCTTATCATTCGGCTCTCCCTGTTTCCATTTTGCTGTGTTTTCACTGTACACCTCTCCAGGTTGAGACCAGTGCCACTTCCTTTCACCTCCTCCGCTGCTGTACAACCCAATCCAGGCTCCAGCTGACCTCCCTGCAGAGTTTTGGAGTATCTCAATGTCTGTCATGTAGTACACTGTGGCCAGGTCTGTGAACTTCTCTCTACAGTACGACTGAGCTTCATACCAGGTCTTCCTCTCATTAATAAAGTGGTACTCATAGTGGTGACATGTGGAGAAGGAGCACTGACCTACACACAGAGGAAAAATATGATTCAGATCACAGCTCATGGTGATCTCCAGCAGTGGCTCAGGTGTAGAGGCTGGTTAGATGAATCACTTACCCATGAGAAGCAGCAGAAACAGACCTGGCTGCATCTTCACTCTGTCTGATGAGAAGTGATACACAGTAAGAGGAAGGCCTCACGAGGCGCAGTCCGTCCTGAGGATGGAGATGTGGTTTCAAACTCCTGCAGCACAAAGGCTCAACATTGTACCATCAACTGCTTCAGTGCAGACGTGTAGCTGCACTTCCAAACATTATGATTTCACACATTTGTTGTTAGAATCAAGAGAGAGCGAAAATATAACGTGATCAAATGCAAAACTAAACCCCAAAAATTAGATCAAGTCTGGTGAGTGAAGCAGCTAAATTCACCATGTTCATTTGTTTCTATATGAAAAATGTTCCATTCACTTCCTGGAAGAGAAGAGAAGTGTGTGTAGCTGAAACTGATGCACTCTAATAATAAAACAGAGTTAAGTCAACTTACAGCTGGTGGTGTCTTCTCTCTCTCCACTTCAGCCTGATGTCTCTCGCTCTCTGTCCCTGTCTCTCTCTGAAGTGTTGATGAAAGCAGCTACAAGACAAATATCACTCGCTGTACACACACATTTACCTCTTATAGTCACCTTTGCCTTTTATTTAAATATTAAAATAGACAAATGCCAGCTTTCTGTGCCCTCAGAACAGAGCAGAGGTGATTTACATAATACAGTGAAAAACAAACAAAGGAGACATGACCTGCAGGTGGGGATATGCTTTATTGATATAATATTTGACGTGCACTTTAAAGATGCAGAACATTACATTGTGATAGGTCAAAATCTTTGTGGCCTCTCATGTAGAATTACTCTCATTGTTATCAGTGTTTATTTTTGAGGCAGCGACAAAGCTGATGTGGCCTGATATACAGTAACAGTCATTGACGATTTTGCTGCTCTCACCTTATTTGGTTTTAGGGGTTTATTATAGGTTATATTCATGTTGTATGTTGATTTATTAGTAAATAGCACAGGGATCAACCGATGTATCATTATCACATTTATTTAACTGTTATCAATACACTCAGCTTATAGTGTCACATTTGAGGACAGGGGAGTGTGGGACCACAGTGATGTTTCCAAGCTAAAGCACAAACAACCTCCAAAAGAAGAATAGAATATGAGAACAGAATATAAATCTAAAATAAAAATATGAGCATTGATCCCTTTGTATTTGCATTTGCATCATAGAGCACTCAATAAAAAGTACCTGTAGAAAATATAATAACAGCTGAAACAAACATCACTCACTTCTACATTTGTCATGTGCTCTTCAATAAAACCAGGGAGCAGTGATTACTATATAGTACAAACTTGTTGTAGTTCAGAAACATGCAGCAGAAATATAACATCTGTCACCACTGGGTCTGGGAGGGTTTGACCTTTTTTTTTTTATAAAACACAGATGAAGTTATACATGTCAATCTCATCTCTTTTGAACCACTTGTGATTTCCTCCTTTCTCCATGGCAGCACAGTGACAACACTCATCAGGATCCATCCCTCTGGCCCAGTTGTCATAACACACAAGGTTATCACTGACCCAGAACCAGAAACCCAGAACGCAGGAGTTGCGCAGCCCCAGCCAGACGTAAGGAGTGGAGGCCTTCTTGGCTCTCCGTTCAGCTGATCTCTGCTGCTCAGGGTCGGTGATGGAGACCAGGTCATGGTGGTGCTCTCTGCAGTAATCCACAGCCTGGTCCCAGGTCAGGTTTTGTTGGATCAGGATCATGTTTTCTGTCACGAGCAAACACAGTTCAGTTACATTTTGAGAACAATGTTCTCCAGAAACAACCGTCAGATGTTAAACACAGGAAAACAACAGAGAGATCTTTAGACTCACCTTCATAGCAGAAGAAGGATCTGCTCTCAGAACAATCAGCACTGTCCCATTTTCCTGATCCCTGTAGAAAAGCACATTTGTTTTGTTCTTGTCCACTTTGAAATGACTCCCAGTGTCTGAAGGAGGAGTTGCTCCCATCTGACCACAGCCAGGTGTCTCTGAACAAGCCGATCCATGGGAACCCCCAGATCTGTGATGTCTCTAACTGGTCTCCACTGACCAGGTCTGTGTGATGTTCTCTACAGTAGCTCTGAGCCTCAGTCCAGGTTTTAGCTTCATTAATCCAATGAAAATTTTCACTGGAGTTCTCTGTGGAGTGAACAGAAACAGGAATCATCAGACAAGATGCTCTGGATTTGAGTCCATGTTTGGTTTTTTTTTCACTTAAATTTAAGCGATAATAAGAATATGAACATTCATTTATTTATTATCATGTCTCTTTGCCATGTTGTCACCATAATAGGCATTAAACAAAACAAGAGCCACGTATAGAAGTCTTTCCTTCTTTGTCACACAAATTTATCAAATTACAGTGTCAGAGAATTGTGAGTATTACCTGAGTTGTCTTTTTTTTTTATACTTCATTCTGTCCGAGTCAATGTGGTGCATGTCCACATGTAAAAACACTTATTAGACAGACAGGCTGAAAAGCTGAACGCATGTAAAAAATAATATGAATACACAGATTCTCACCATCATAGCAGATAAATCCTTGTTTCCAAGAACAAGGAGAATCCAGCCACTTGTTGTCTAATATTCGCACACAGTTCTCATGACCTCCCACATCATTCGGCTTTCCCTGTTTCCATTTTGCTGTGTTTTCACTGTACACCTCTCCAGGTTGAGACCAGTGCCACTTCCTTTCACCTCCTTCGCTGCTGTTCAACCCAATCCAGGCTCCAGCTGAACCCCCTGCAGAGTTTTGGAGTATCTCAATGTCTGTCATGTTGTACACTGTGGCCAGGTCTGTGTAATTCTCTCTACAGTATGACTGAGCTTCATACCAGGTCTTCCTCTTCTTAATAAAGTGGTACTGACATATTTTGGAGAAGGAGCACTGACCTACACAAAGAGGAAAAATATGATTCAAATCACAGCTCACACCCAGCCTCTCTATTTCATGGTTCATTGGGTGTGATTGTGGGAGGCAATGTGTATCAAAATCAAACACAGTTATAAAACAGAGAGATCTTTAGACTCACCTTCATAGCAGAAGAAGGATCTGCTCTCAGAACAATCAGCACTGTCCCATTTTCCTGATCCCTTTAGAATAGCACATTTGTTTTGTTCTTGTCCACTTTGAAATGACTCCCAGTGTCTGAAGGAGGAGTTGCTCCCATCTGACCACAGCCAGGTGTCTCTGAACAAGCCGATCCAAAGGAGCCCCCAGATCTGTAATGTCTCTAACTGGTCTCTACTGACCAGGTCTGTGTGATGTTCTCTACAGTAGCTCTGAGCCTCAGTCCAGGTTTTAGCTTCATTAATCCAATGACATTTTTCACTGGAGTTCTCTGTGGAAAGAACAGAAACAGGAATCATCAGACAAGATGCTCTGGATTTGAGTCCAGTTTTTTTTTTTTTTTTCTTCACTTAAATTTAAAGGTGCATTATCGCAAATACAGCAGCAATGGCATAAAATAAGCTGAAATATGCAAAAGATGGGTCGGGGGGAGCCATAATTAAATTTACCAAAAAAATAGCCACCAGTGTATATTTCCGTGGGGCAATTGCTGAATCTGTTATTGTCATGATCCAAGCCGGCCCGGCGCTTGCTGCGTTCAATTGCACTCGGAACAGGGACAACCGACCTCCGAATCGGAAAAATGCATGCATGTTTTTTCTCCTCACGGAAAACTTCTTATCGCCAAACGAGGCTGCTTTTTTGCTTTTTTTGTCACTCCAATTTATCAAATTACAGTTTTTTTATACCTCATTCTGTCCGAGTCAATGTGGTGCATGTGCACATGTAAAAACACTTATTCGACAGACAGGCTGAAAAGTTGAACACATGTAAAAAAAATAAAATAAAATAAAAAATAAAAAAAATAGTATGAATACACAGATTCTCACCATCATAGCAGATAAATCCATGTTTCCGAGAACATTGAACATCCACCCACTTGTTTCCGACCACTCGCACACAGTTCTCAACACCTAGCCTATCATTCGGCTCTCCCTGTTTCCATTTTGCTGTGTTTTCACTGTACACCTCTCCAGGTTGAGACCAGTGCCACTTCTTTTCACCTCCTCCGTTGCTGTTCAACCCAATCCAGGCTCCAGCTGAACTCCCAGCAGAGTTTTGGAGTCTCTCCATGTCTGTCATGTTGTACACTGTGGCTAGGTCTGTGTACTTCTCTCTACAGTACAACTGAGCTTCATGCCAGGTCTTCCTTTCATTAATAAAGTGGTACTCATAGCGATGACATGTGGAGAAGGAGCACTGACCTACACACAGAGGAAAAATATGATTCAGATCACAGCTCTCCATTTGGGTTCCCTGAATGTGATAGTAGTTGCTCGGGTGTAGAGGCTGGTTAGATGAATCACTTACCCACGAGAAGGAGCAGAAACAGACCTGGCTGCATCTTCACTCTGTCTGATGAGAAGTGATGCACAGAGTAAGAGGCAGGCCTCACGAGGCGCAGTCCTGAGGATGAGAGATTTCAAACTTCTGCACAGTGGTGTACACAGATAGACACTAGGTGGTGCCCTTTGCCCTCTGGACCAGGCAAGTTCTCTTTTTAAGTTTTTACTTTTTACAGTTTAATGTTTGTGGCCCATGCTGACATCTCCTGCTCCCCCAGCCAGGTAACACATGAATGAATCGAGTCGAATGTACTGTTCCCCCCAAGCCTCACTTGCCAAGCAGTTGCGCTCCTGCTTACGCTAGCCAAAATCAGTAATTAGTAATGACTGCCACATAACCAATGTCGGTAGTGTTTGTCATCAGTACAACATGTGAAGATCAGTATACCTTAGATGAACATTAAGTATTGTGTACGTTTACATTGGGTTATAATACTGTATACAGTAATTTTTGCAGAAAAAGTAGCCGTCTACCTTGTTGTAATGTCACCAAGCAGTATTATTCATAATCTTGGTCTCTTTTCATTTTAAAGCAGGAGAATGATAATGCTCACTCAAGTCTTTGAAGTCTCAAGTCTGAACTAGTGTCTCTTTTTTTCAATATTGTGTTCAAATCTAAAGGTTATTTCCTTTATGTGTGAGGGAAGGCACTTTAGAGACAGACCACACCCACACACTCCTACTGTTCATGAGGGCTGGCATTAGGAGCACTGCCCCTTATAGGCAGGGCTGTGGAGAAAGCTCCCCTCTCATAAGGACAGGTGTGAGCCATTAGTGCCCCTTTGTCTCAGGCCTGGTAGATGTGTGGTGGGACTGTCTTGTCTGTGTAGGTAAGAGAACTGTGCAGATAGAAAACGTTATTTGATTGCACATTTCATTTGGTGTTCTGGGGAATTTTGACTAGTAGCTATCCCCACACAGAATCGTGGTGCAGCCGTGTCCTCTTGATCCAGTCGAATGTGCTGTAGACCCATGCTGGGGAGGTAGGCTGCTGATAATCCGGTGTTTAACCCCATCAGACTACAGAAATTATTAGTGATGTATCCATTTAATTCTTTAGGACATGAGTCAGCCTTTTCATCGAGTCACAGTATAGAGCCAGTCAGCTCCACCAGTACCAGTGTGACTGAAAAGATTTAGTGCCAGACTGCTGCTTTGCCTGGGCTGATGTGCCATGCGGCTTGGTTGAAGTTTCCTCATACTGTAGTTCCCCACTGCTGTGGCTGTAGACAGCTCGTCCTAACCTGTCTATATTGTCCTTGACTGAATTGACTGTCCCTGACTGATGTTTTACTGTGTCAGTTTATAATTGTGAACCAACCGAGCATTAATTTTGTATTTTCTTTTGTTTGTTTGTCAGGCAGAGGGAGGATCTGCGGGGAGTATCCGTGGCGTGTGCACCCTTCTTTGCATGCAGTGTGATAAGTTTGAAGAGTGGTGAGCACCCAAAAGTAGTTTAGATTTGCTTCAAGTATTGCAGTGTCTGTTGTAGTGATTTGCTGTGATCACGGTGTGCACGTGGTGGTTGCTACTGGGTCTTGCGATAGTATCTCCCCGTGGTGAGTACCCTGTCTGACATCCTTTTAGCAGGTAGCGTATATTTGCAGTATACCCCTGCTGGATTATATTTATTGTAACCAACTTATCAAAATAACTCAGCTAATTGTAGCTTTTAAATATTTATTCACCTTGTAATATTAAAGATCATTTCTTAAGCTAATTGTTGTTCTTCCCTCCTTTCATCATCAGGTAAATTCTCATCATCAGTTGCTTCAGCCTGCACAATAAATAGAATTTGGATTAGAATGCACGTCTCTGGCTCTCCTTGTACCTGTGGATAAATTTGTTTGTGGGTTTTTTTAGAGACCCTTACAGTGGGGTTGGTCACATATGGACACAAGCATGCCCAATATTATTGATTCCAGTACTAAAGACCATAGTCTCTTTGAATTGATACATTATTTTTTTTTTTAACATATTGAATGCAATTACGTACAACATATGCCTGTAGTGTTTTTTTTTTTTTAAATCTCACACTGCTATAATAAGACAGCCGGTGGTTCTAAATGCTGCACAAGGTGACCTTACAGTATTTTTCCCTGAGCACCTGCCCCCAAAATGTCTGTGCACGCCACTGCTCCTACAGCACAAAGGTTCAACATTGTACAGTCAGCTCAGTGCCATGTTGCTACACTTTCAAACATTATTTCATACATTGAGAGTGAATGGACAACAAGATCAAATGAAAAGCTACACAAATATAATTAGATCAAGTCTGGTGAGTGAAGCAGCTAAATTCACCATATCTATTTGTTTCCATATGAAAAAATGTTCTATTCACTTCCTGGAAGAGAAATATTTCTGATGCACTCTAATAAAAAACAGAGTTACTGTAGCTCAACTTACACCTGGTGATTTCTTATCTCTCTCTCCGCTTCGGCCTGATGTCTCTCTCTGATGCGCTGATGAAAGCAGCTCCAGATCAACTATCACCTGTTCTTCACACACTTACCTCTTGTAGTCACCTTTGTCTTTTATTTAAATATTAAAATCCATAGCTGTTAGCTGTCCCCACAGAACAGAGCAGAGGTGATTTGCATATAAAACAAACAAATTACTCATTTGTTTGTTTGATATACTGTATACTTAAAGATGCAGAACTTATATTCTGTTCAAAGTCTTTGTGCCCTATGATGTAGAATTACTCTCAGTGTTGTCAGTGTATTATTTTTGAAACAAAACTGATGTGGCCTGACGGTGCCAACAAGGCAGCTACTGATGAATTTGCTGAGCTCATCATATTTGTTTGTAGGTGAACAAAAATAGATATTACATTCAACCAGTGAAAACTATGATATGCTAAAAACAAGATAACGTAGTGAATTGAGCAGTGGATAACGTTTTACATCATAAACGTTTTACGATGTGTGTATTTGTGTAGTCTTATCTGTCATAAACAAGATATTATGGATTATGGGGTGTGTTTGTGTACTGGTGCCGCCGAGATGAGAGCTGGGACACCAGATCAGAGACACTGATCTTGTAAGGTTGATTTTCGGCCAAACGATGAGGCAGAGAACCTCCATTCTCCCTATGATAAGTCATTACCATCACAATTAATCTTAAAGCTGTTTAATTAAAAAGGATAATTAGTTTATTCATTAGTTAATTCCTCTTTAAAGGACTACAGCTGGTCAAACTGACAAATTATTCATAGTCAGGTAGAAGAGAATATTGTGTCCATGTAACTTGAATCATGGCACTAACTATAGGCTACCAGAGCGAGGAGAAAATCTGCTTACACACGCTGTGGCTGTCAGAGTAAAAGCAGCCATGGTAATGTGGAGTGCGGAAAAACTGGCCACAGAATCCATTTTATTTGTAATGTTAAACGACAGACAAACCCAAACCCCTTTTTACTTCCTCCCTCATATTACCCATGTCTCCCTGCCCCTTGTTGGTCATTTATTTCTCCTGAAACAGCAGGCGACAGCATAATATGGTCTGTTAGCTTGAGTCATTTCCCTCGGCAGTGTGATATACAGGTCGGGAGAAATGCAGGTCACACTGGAGGAAATGGTGCTGACCTAATTGAGTGAGGTACTGCACACAGCAGTTCAGATTACGTCTAATGATAAGAAATGTGAGTAGTGTGTGTGTCTATGTGTGTATAAGCATTGCTTGACAGAGGCAGGGTGGGATAGAGAAAGAAAATGGAGGAAAAAAGGAGGAAACTTAAGTTTGTTTTAAAATGTGTGAGAAAATATTATTTCTACAGCCCTGTTCTTTTCTTAACCTGGTGTTTTAAAACCAAATAAACCAGGGATCGGAGTAAATTGCAGTAGCTACCGAGCTATTCTATTAGAAATCCATAAACTTGAACTCACTGAACCCTATATAATAGCTGCTTAATAGCTGACATAGCATTGAGAAGGGCATTGATATTTCAGGCACATTAAGTATGACAAACACATGACAATATGTCATCACTGTCAGTTGTGCAATAGCCTAATAATGCTTCAAACATTGCTTTGTGACAGTGTAGGCAGTAGGATACCAAACATGCCACACAAGTTATTTAAAGTCAGCCTATAGAATTTAGCAGTTTATGAACATTTAATTGGTTTATTAGAATCTGTAATGTAGCTGATACATGATATTATGCTATAAGTGCTTCTCTGCTTCACTCCACTGCTCCTCTGTGGAGGCTGGATGAATGACAGTGTTATAAATGCTATAGGAACAAACAGCAACCAGTAATGTACCAGCAGATATAGCCATATAGCCAAAGATGTATTGAAATAATAATCACAGCCTCAGCACTGATATCATGTGTTGTCTCAATTCTACTACACTTGCCAGTGAGGATTTCCTTTCTTTCATCGCTCATTTCCTTCCTTCCTGTCGTCTTTGCCACTTTTCAAAACAGCTGCCTGCTGGTAACCAGTATGGATTTGTACACAGGCATCATTATCCATATTTCTTCAGACTTCAAATACAGCAACATACTCCTAATGAATGTTTCTTTTGTTTTTTGCTCAAACTGGTGAAATGACTTGGTAACGGTTGGCTGACCAAGGTTGGAGACACGTGTTTATCCTTGGTATTTGCAATGGACTGAAACAAATAAAAACAAACAAACAAAAACAGAAACAGAAACATGTCAAAAAAATGACTACGATCATAAAATATAATCTACTTAATTTTAAATACATCAGAAATTGCCTTTCTCTGGATGCAGCCAAGATATTTATGCACGCAATGATCCTGTCTCATATGTCATACTGTATCACCTGCTGGGGGCAGGCTGGAGACTCTACCTTGAAACCTTTGGAGTCTTTATATAAACAAACTTTAAAAACACTAGACAAAAAGCCAATTCGTTACCATCATTGTAGGATACTTGAAAAACACAACCTATTGAGCTTTGAGAATTTTAGGTCATTTGCCAATCTGTGCATGGTTTATAAAATTTTAAATGGTTTGGCCCCACAGCCATTATGTGACTTTGTTCACGCTCGCTCGTTTAACTCCATCAGGTCCACTCGGATATCCTCCATACTAGATTGCACTATACCATTCCGCCGCACTGTAACTGGGCAATCAGCTTTTTCTGTAAGAGCCACAAACCAGTGGAATACCTTACCTGATGCTGTAAGGGGCAGTAGCTCTCTCAGAGTCTTTAAATTCAACCTAAAAAATCTGTTAAAAGCTGCTCAGCTCTGCAATCATTAATTTGGGCTCTCCTCTGTGTGTGTGTGTGTGTGTGTATGTGGGATGGGATGGGATGGGATGGGTGGGTGGGGGGCGTGTCGGGGTGGGGGGATTGCACGCAGATGTGTGCAGCTCAGTTGTTTTAAATTGTGGTTTAAATATCCCTGTATTTCTCTTGTTAATGTATTACTTGTTATACTTTTCATTGTGACCTGCCAAGGGACTGCAGATGCAAATTAGCTCAAAGCTATAATCTGGTACAGTGCATCAGATGGCAACATTTATGTTTTAACTGTACACTGTCCCTTTTTAAATAAAATTGAAATTGAAATTGAAACCCCTCCACCAAATTAGACATTACATCAGATTAGATTTAATAAACCACAATTCACACTAGAATGATGACAGCAAATATTTCCTACCCTTATGCATGTGATCATATTGTTTTTGCGGTTGTCTTTTTTTAAAACATGTTTTGTTTTGAAAGTATGACTGGTTTAGTGCGTGTGTGTGTATGCAAATAGATGTGAATCAGGACAGGGAAGTGGTTGCAGGACTATATCGGATCCTGCTGCTGATTGGCTCCTTTTGGGATGATTGGTCTTGTACAAACAGATGGTGTGGCTGCACTGAAACAAGAATGTACCTCTCCTTCCTCACAGTGATTTGCATCCCATTGGATTATACCATGTTTATACTCTCTTTGTACCTGAGAATGATTTGGTTTGCCTTGAATTTGGTTAGGTTAACCTACCCAAATGTGTGATTTTCTGTTTGTAAAGGCAGATTGTGACTGACACAGAGAAACACTTCCACAAAAGTCTAAGGGGAATTAGAAAATACTCTGGCGAAGCAGCACAATGGGCCGACATAAAAGACTGTGTAGCTGCCAGGTGTTTAATGTATTCTATTTAACTGTCTGGAATGTGTGAATCGCAAGAGTGGATCATCTATTTCACGCTCAGTCAACCTTTACCGGATACAGACCGTTTTTAAAGAAACATAAATTCAGACAGAAGGAAGCATCTTTATCCCTCTCAGGAACATACACATGGAATGAACGTGAGTGCTAAGTCCAGGCTCCAGGATTTGTCATGGGGACTTTGTGATTCTTCCTTTCCAACATGCTTCTGCATACTTTGTCTTCTTTATGTACCATTGTTTGTGTGTACAGGGCTGAAGCTGCTTTTGTGTAGGGATGAGTGATAGCTTGTTGGATCTGTTTAGGAAAGCTGGCACCGAGGGGGCAGAGGCATTCATGTGTTTGTCTAAGCTTTGAGTGGATGTGGCTTTCCTCTCCTCTGACTGGGAGACTGTTGTGTTGTCTTTGCTGCGGGGCTGGAAGTTCAAAGAGCTCCTTTTCCTTTTGTCCATATTTCATTTAGGAAACATGGACTTGACAAAATATTCACTTTGCCTTTGACAGAGTGTTTTTGAGTAAGTCAGTCGTGTGGTATTTGTCTGCACACGATGAATGTACTGACTGGGTCGGGATTAGTATGTCAGGATTAATGCTGTTTACATGGGAATGGCTGCTTTAGAGTCTGATTTATAAGACATAAAGTGATCAGTCATTATGTATGAGACATCCTAATCATTTCCACTGGCTTTCCTGAGAGAAATGCCTCAAGCAGGCATATTTCTGTCCATCTCGTACGTTGAACGTAGTTAATATGTTGTGTTCTTGAGTATCTTGAGTATTTTAGTGATCATCATCGCTTATACTGCATCCTGCCATACAGCCAGCAAGCGAACAAAATCATGCATGAAAATGATATGCAGCTTGACAATTTTATTGCAAGTATATTCTATTGGTTCAGAATCCAAACCAATCAAATTATCGAGGGACATAAACAAACTTCTGTGCTGGTTTTAGATTCCTGACATTTCCTGGTTGTCGAAGTTTCTGAGTATTTTTTAAAAAATTTATTTCAATGCGATTATCTCATATTCTCCTCTCCATCGCTAACTAAAGTACATCTAACTAGCCCAGGGTTCCCCAATTCCAGTCCTCCAGGGCCACTGCCTTGCATGTTTTAGAAGTTTCCTGCTACAACACACCTGATTCAAATGATCAGCTCGTCATCAAGCTCTGCAGTGGCCTGATAACGAGCCACTCATTTGAATCAGGTGTGTTGTAGCAGGAACACGCAAAGCAGTGGCCCTCGAGGACCGGAATTGGGGAACGCTGAACTAGCCTGTCAACAGGAAGCAGGGTGTACTGTACTTTTCAACCAATAAGAAGTGTGAAGGGGTGGGACACAGCAGCGAAATGTCCTGCAGTTAGTGAGCAAGTTTTTCAAAGTTGGGCGTCATCACTGGACAGAGTGATGTTGTCCGCGGCATGGCAGGACAAGCTGATTGAAAAGTATGCAATTTAATCACTTCTTCTCTATAACAACTTTTTCTTTCTATAACAATGATGTTAAATAGGTCATGTGCAAACCCACCAGTTTGATTAAAGGTTAGAGTTAGGGTCAACATGAAGAGGAGGTGTAGTCTGTAGAATTAGGGTCAACATGAAGAGGAGGTGTAGTCTGTAGGCTGGCCTTTTTAACCAGACATTCGTTCTTGGAGAGATCACATGGGATATTTACTTTTGTTATTATGTAGAATCTGCAGATGAACCACAATCATTATCTCAGTCATCCAACCAGAAGTCCATTCATCACACCTTGCTGAAAAGACCTGCTACAATGCTAACTAATTTCTGGGTTTGAGGCCTTGCTCCTGCTGTGCTCTGTAATTATGGGGAAACATCATTCTGACTTCACTGGCATCACTGTTGACAAAATGTGCAACCCCATCACTCTATGCACCGGCTGCTAACAATCTTTACAGTCATTGTAGTATGGTGTCACCATTTTGGGGGAGCCCAGAGGGGTGACAGCCAGCCGGTGAGTCCAAGACTGGTCCTCATTAGTTCTGCTTGGCCTAGAGCTCCACACTGCAGCCGAGTGAATCATGGCACTGGGACACGACAGTCATGCTTGCTGCAGACTAATAAATCCTGTAATGAAGTGCCTCATCAGCAGAGCCGGCCATCCCTATAAGCAAACTAAGCAGCTGCTTAGGGCCCTCCAGCCACTAGGGGGCCCCATACTCTTTGCTCAATCATTTGTCTAACCGTCTCTGACCTGGCAACATGTCTCTGACCTGGCAACATGTGACCCTCGGCCCACTGGCAACAATGACCGTGACGCAGGTGAAACAGGAAGCGTGTAAGTGTGATTTGTAGCTGGTCAAACATTTCTAAATGTCAGGATGAGTGTGACTAAATGTTGTTGTGTGTGTGTTGTCCCTGGTGTTGGTGAACATCACACTGACTGACTGACAGCAGGAAGAGCATTTCTTTATTTGTCATTCATGTCAGTTTGTTTTTCTGCTTCACCTCATATCTCTAGGTTTATATCTGACCTGATTGTAACTGTACAAAGCTCTGGTCAACAATACATGTGTTTTAAAGTTAAAGTTTTGTATATTTTGTACATATCACTCCCGTCAGGAGGGCACAGACCACACAGCTCTTGGGTTATTACAGATGCTTTATTCGACCACGACCACCACCGTCATCATCATCATCACATCGTATCGTTTCGCATCGTCGAAAAATACATACAACACATAATTAACACAATATATTTCACATACACGGACGCATAACACAATAAGTAAATTAAATACCTCGCTGGCTGCACCCCTGAGGGAATGACTTTAGTCCACCATGAGGCCAAGGTTCTTTTTCTTCTTCGTCTTGTTTAGTGTTACAACAAAATACTTCTGTGGTCTGAAGTGCCACATCAACCAAGTCCGTTATTAAACAAACAAAATAAATAGTTCCTTTAGGCTGATGTATTACAAAGAACTTAAATATGTATAAAAAATTAAAGACTTTAAAGAAAATATTATATGAAAATAAAATCACAACATAAATTATATTTATGGCAGTTAAAGTACATAAACAATTTATTGCATCTGTCCTTATTGCTTGTTTTATTGTGTATGTATTTGAGCTTGACAGACTCATTTAGTCAAGATGTCTCGTCCTCCAGGACGCCATGGAAACAGATCTACGTCTTTACTTTAGGTTTGGTTTTTATTTTGTACTTATTTTCATTTACAAGCAACTTTACATTGTGTAACCTTGATCCCATCCCTGGTTTGTGCCGTGAGCTTCACTAGGTGTCGGTGTCGGCGCCACTAAAAGAAGCAAGAAGCGTTTTACTGATGATCTCAACTCAATAGGGTTTGAATGGAAAGTTGACGCCCAGAGCGACACGGCCCCTCACTCTGACTGATATCAAGTCATCATATATATATACAGTACATATTTACGTATTCACTTATTGTTTTAGGTCTTTATTTTTTCTTTATAATGTCTCTGATCAGCCTTGAGCTGCAGTGTTTGTATATTACCTAGTGTATTTGTTCTTTTTAAAATATTATTACCCTCTCTTTTATTGTTTGCTTATTTTTGTGAGTAATTCTTTCAATAAGGACGGTGCTAACTGCTAATGATGGATGCTGATGACAACATTGGTCAGAACAGTAGTTTGTTTACATGCGCAAAAATGTCTTGATGGGTTAAAGGTGCATTATCGCAAATACAGCAGTAACGGCATAAAATAAGCTGAAATATGCAAAAGATGGGTCGGAGGAAGCCATAATTAAATTTACCAAAAAAATAGCCACCAGTGTAGGCCTATTTGTCCGTTCTCCCTCTGCTCCCTCTTTGCCTCGGCTTCTTCTTTACTTTCTGTCTTTATTTATTACTTCATTACTATCTTTCTTCATTTTCTTTCCACACCTCCAAACCTTCCTCAGTCCAGTTCTCAGCTGGTGACGATGCTCTGCTTCCAGCTGTCATATTCTGCCATGTTTTTTTTGTGAAGTTGATGATAGTATTTGTTGAGTTAGAAGACACAGATGGACTGAAACACATTTCATTGGTTTATAAATAAAAGCTTTACATTTTGATTGTGTGTCTTGTTTTTTGGGGACATGTTTGACTCCATTAGAGGACAGTGAAGACAAGACACTGTTGTGTGCTGACCAGAAGCAGCAGCTGTCCTCCTGTCCTCCAATCTCAGGAGCATCTTGTTAACACTTTGATCATCAACATACGTGTGCTGCGTATTTTTCCTTAACTCGCTCTGAGCTCAATCCTCCACACTTGCATGATGCCATGGAGTTAAATAGTTCATTAATGTGCATCGTCCTCCTCGGCAAATAAACAAGAAACGAAATGAATTGAGAAGACTGACTCATGAGATGAAGAAGTGACCACTTAGGACAATCATGCTGTACTAGGAGTTGGTTAGGTTGGAGTCAGAGTTGAACCTCCAACCTCTGAGTCCAAAGACATGAACTTCTCCACTTGACCACCGTCCAACCTGAGAGGCTCACCTGGGAATTTCTACTGTTTGTCACCTTTGCTGTGTTTGCTTTCTGCTGCTGTGCTGAGGCCGTACCCGTCACTACGAGTCCCTCATCCTCACCTCCAGCTCTAGTGGTGGCCTAGAGGATAAATGTCTGACTGGGGAGCAGCAGGTCGTGTATTCAAGCCCCGGTGCTGACGCAGTGCTTTGCTTTCTGCTGCTGTGCTGAGTCCGTACCCGTCACTACAAGTCCCTCATCCTCACCTCCAGCTCAAGTGGTGGCCTAGAGGATAAATGTCTGACTGGGGAGCAGAAGGTTGTGTGTTCAAGCCCCGGTGCTGACGCAGTGCTTTTCTCTGCTGGCTTTCCTTTCAATGTGAAACTCAAATACACCAGGAGCAAGTAGCTCAGACAGCTCGGCTGGGTAGTCGAGAGGTTTACACCACTGGTGTTGGAGTTGAAGGTTGTGAGTTCAAGGACCGTACCGTGCGGTGATAATACATAGGCGCATGGAGGAGTCGGGACGCCAGGGAAGTGCGGGAGTAACTCCCCCGCACGATAGCTGTAGTAGATGGTAGATAGTGATAGTAAGTAGAAACCTTCAACTCCGATAGGTAGAGTATAGCATTAGTAAGATGGCAGATAGCATGGTAGCTATGGTAACAGCCCTAGGGTAAGATGGAGGGAGGTAGAAGGCACGGTTAGGCCTATGACCCCGCATCCTTCAACTCCAACACCAGTTCCTCTCACTATCTTTTTATAGTATAATAGTATAATAGTATAATATATATATATATAATAGTATAATATATATATATATATATATGTATATATTATACTATTATACTATACTATTGTATATGTGTATATATATGTATATATATATGTATGTATGTATACATATATATATGTGTATATATATGTATGTATACATACATATGTATATATATATATATATGTGTGTATATATATATGTGTATGTATGTATACATACATATATGTATATACATATATATATATGTGTGTATATATATGTGTATGTATGTACATATATATATATATGTATGTATATATGTATATGTATATATACATATATATGTATGTATACATACATACATACACATATATATACACATATATAATACTATAGTATAATAGTATAGTATAATAGTATAATACTAGTATACTATACTATAGTATAATAGTATATATATATATATATATATATATATATATATATATATATATATATATATTATATATGTGTATGTATGTGTATGTATATATATATATATATATATATATATATATAGTATATGTGTATATATATGTATATATATATGTATGTATATATATATATGTATGTATACATACATATGTGTATATATATATATGTGTGTATATATATGTGTATGTATGTATACACACATACACATATATAATAGTATAGTATAATAGTATAATACTAGTATACTATACTATAGTATAATAGTATAATATATACACATATATACACATATATATATACACATATACATATATATATATATATATATATATATATATATATATATATATATATGTATATATGTGTATATATTATACTATTATACTATAGTATAGTATACTAGTATTATACTATTATACTATACTATTATATATGTGTATGTATGTGTGTATACATATATATATATATATATATATATATATATATATATATATATATATATATGTGTGTATATATATATATATATATATATATATATATATATATATATATATATATATATATATGTGTGTATATATTATACTATTATACTATAGTATAGTATACTAGTATTATACTATTATACTATACTATTATATATGTGTATGTATATATATGTGTATATATATACACATATATATGTATACATACATACATACATATATATATACATATATATATACACATATATATAAGTATAATACTAGTATACTATACTATAGTATAATAGTATAAATATATATA